>JAHHUM010002317.1:0-28874 GCA_036173005.1 Crenichthys baileyi
CTCGCTCATTCCACTGCTTCTTTCGTGCCTTTTTAATGGTCTGCTCGTCAAACTGCAGAAGAGGATTCTTGGTTCGCTGATTCTTGCGGCTCTTTTTGCGTGGCCGACGGGGCTGCTTGTTTTCTAGAGGCTCGTATGGGCTCGTCTCATCCCATCCTCTAGTCTCATAAGGATACTCGGGTCCAGGAAGCTCATTGTTTTGCAAAGGGAGAAGTACGTTCGCTGACCGCTTGTGTCTGGAGTGCAGCTGTTCTTGCTCAGTGTTGTTGCGCTCTCTCAGCTTATGGAAACTGTGTGAAATGGAATCCTCACCTCCCAATGAGTGGTGTCTCTGGAGAGTGGCTACTACGCTTTCAGGTTCCGAGATGGCGGAGTCGTTGGCATAAACCAGGATGTAGGGTGAACGGTCGGACAGGAGCTTCTTCCACGGCTGAGGACCTTGCGAGGCAATGTCGATTCCGATGAGCAGCTCGTCATGGTGTTTGGCCTGATTGACCACGCGAGTAATGTCCCTCCACTGCCACGATATGAAGTCTCTGTAGAGAGTGGACACATTTATCCGAAAGTGTCCCAGACTCCTCATCTTGTTCTCCACAGAAGCAAAGCTCCAGATGACCATATGGATGTGGCTATGTCTCCTGGGACCATGGCGGGCACAGTGTTTGGGTGCTGAACAACCCTGGGTGTTGTTCTGAAGGTCTCCGATGTAATAATGAAGAGTTGCCGACAGAACATCCTCGGACTTGGTGAGGGAGGTCAGGTTAAAAACCTGCAGCTGCTTGTTGTTTATTGTACCTGTGTAAACAGTGAGGAATAATAGTTACACAATGTAAAACTGTTGCGCAAACTATGTTATTAATACATAACTTTAACTGTGTGATTATGTATAATTTAAAAATTTTGCTTTTTGAAAAGTGGCAGTTATAAGTAGTCAGTATTAGAGGAGCACCAAAAACTAGTCTGGTGAGCAGAATCAGCCAGTGTTCAGCTTGATCGGCCCTGACATGTGAATGGTCAGTCATACATCCTAAAACCCGATCTTTTCCTGATCATAGAGCACAACCTTCGTAAACGCTACAAGGTCACACTGAAAGCCCTCTGCGACAGGAAAGTTGTTACTGCAGTTGGAAAACTCAGTTACCTAATTTTCAGTATCAATGAAATATTTAAAATAAAGTCATATTTTCATATTTTTGCTACTTATTCAGGCTATAAGAGAGCAAGAGAGAGCAAGACATTCAGTAAATACCAGGATTTATATTCTCTACATACATACATAGAGAAATTGCCGCTGTTACTGGTGCTTAATGCTAATATATAATGCCAAAGAGCTCAAAATATGAAATTGGTAATCATTTTGTCTTTGTTTTTAAGAAAAAACACATTTTACATCAAGTGCTCTCTTATATAGTAAATATATGTAAGGTTGCCTCTGCCCTTAATAAAAATAACTGATAGCCTCTACAATGAAAAAGGCTAACAAAAGACTTTAAATGCTGTTCTTATTTCTCCTCATATTGTAGTTAATCTGGATATAAGAATTGGCCTAAGTCAGCATCAGCAGGTTAAAGTTTTACAAAAGCAAAAATTGGTGACAAACCTCTAATCAGAGCATCTTTAGACAGTTTGTTACTTGCATTAAAAAGCAGTCAGAGATAGCTGCAAGAATAAGGAAAACAAATTCTCATGAAGCAAAGTTAACAGATACTCAGATTTAATGTCTTATTAAATATTTTCATCTCTTGCCAATTTAAATAGTTTTTCAACAAAATATTCTTACACTTGTGTCTTTTCCCACTTAACCAGTGTTGATGCTAAGCTGGTGTACTTGCTTTTCACAAGTTCTTTCTGTTTCCAACGTAAAACTGTTACTATCTCAGTTCCAATTTATTTTGGTGGGCCAGAAGGAAAAAGCACTTTCATTAACAGCTAAAGGCAGGCTCATTTAGACCAACAACAAATTAAAATATGAATGGAAAGGCCAACCTAGTTCAGATTTGATTCTGCTTAAAGACAAAACTTTAAAAGCCCAGATTTTCAACATTATCCACCTCTAAAATGATATAAGCTAAATATGTTGTTTTCATCAGTCAAAGCAGTGCAAAGAAATAAATTCACATCTGTTTTCCTCAACTGCATTTCTAAAAGTCATTTGTTGCTTTACATAGAAACATTGTCAGAGGTTTTAAAATTACTTGAATTTCAAAATCCAGCTGAAAACAAAGTGTATAATTCTCTATTTATTTTAACCAAACTGGTTTTCTGGCTGTGGAAAATCCCACCACTTCTCACTTATTTTTTAGAACCAGTGAAGAACCACCTGTAGCACTATGGTGGAAAAAAAAACTAAAAATATCCTCCTCCTGCAGCTGGGAGTTGTTACTCGCCTTTTTTTTTTTGTCTCAGAAAGTGCCTTGAGATTGCATTTCTTCTAATTTGGCCATCTGTGCAAATCTCCAATCGAACTGAATTACTTCTGTTTTTCAGAACTATGAACACAGCCAAAACTGTACAGGATATGAGCCAGCTAATACAAAGGACATACCGTCTGACTCGGATTATTAATGGCAGGATGCATTCATGCAAAACAGCACAACCACATGGATTCTGTTTAGTTTAGAAAATAGTGACAAAGTAAACAATAGTTAAGACACCATTTGTCAGAACTTTTCGAAAGGTAGACATTCAGACTTGAATTATTTCTGCCGAGTAGCTTTTAGCTTGAGAATTCCTCCTTTATTCCAAACTGAGATGACTCTCACTGCTATTTACTGCACGTAACATATTGACAACTTTATCTAGACAACATAACCACAAAAAAGCAACCCAAACAAAGTGGTATTAAGCATAAACTCAAACTTAAACAAAACTCCACTGTGCTGCCAAAAAGACGTAAAGACCATACAAAAAGTCTCACCGCGTCAAGTTGACTTTAACTGTAGAAGAGAAAACACGTTGCAAATGTGTTACACAGAAACTGAGTGCATTTTCCCTTTTATATGCTGCAACATGCAGCTACCAGACAACAGGAGGCAGTAGGCTACAATCGTACAGCAGCTGATCGCTTTCAGCAGTGCCTGTGTCCAAGTGATAATAACCCAGAGTCTGCGCACAGATTTAAAGTGAATGAGATTAACGTTATTCATGAAGGTAGAAGAGAAACAACAACATCAGAGATCGTCTGCAGTGGAAACCCCTGTTCTGCTGCGACACAGACAGGCTTAGCGGTTTCCCGATCCTGACCCGAGGGGAAGATCTATTTACAGTATCTGAGAGTAAAATGTCAAAATAACAGTAACAAATGTGACGTTAAACTGTATGAAACAATCTGATTACAATCTCTGTTTCCGGCAGGAAGAAGGTGTTAACAGGTTCATCATATTTAATGAAGTGGATCAACAGGTGGATTATTGCGTAAAGCTGCAAAAACAAGCAAAGAGGAAAAAGTCTGATAATTTGTATATTTTTAAACAAGAATAGGACAATGTATACCATTAAAAAAGGAGAAAATTACGCACAATCTGCGGGCACTTTGCAGTAACGTGCTAAACAGGTTGTCATCAAATCAGCTTTTAAACTTGTGAAGGTAACACAAGAAGAAACGAGGGGATCGTTTTTGTGCTTAATGTGAAAATGCGTAAAATCCTGGATACATACCCCAGTGCGCTTTGAAGCTGCGGACTGTGTTGCCGTCCCTGAAGGGAAACCCAGCCCGGTTGTACTTGGCGTAAAGCATCTGCATGTGCTCCGTCATTGTATCCTGCATATGCGCATCCCGATCATTCTTGGCAGCGTACTTTTTATCCACCGAGTGCGTAAAATCCACCTTTAGTCTCTCGGGGAAGCTGTCCGTTTTCAACATCGCGCAGAATCCAACGCACAGATAACTCCATCCATAAAGCAAGACGAGCACGAACCGGGAGTAGAAAGCCATAACTGAGACAAAGTCAGAGTGTAATTAGGAACAATAACAGCTATTGACAACCTATCACGTCCAGAAGTGTGCCCTATTTCCAAAAACACATACCATCAACCGGGCAGTCCAAAATTGTCTATCATCACCATCAAGTGCTTTTGATATATTGTATATTGACAACAGTCAGTAGAATAGAAAGGCTCCAGCGCACAGCATAAGGTGTGATAAAACAAATGCGGGAGTGAAAACACTCCTGGTCTCAGCTCTGCAGCATCTAACCGTCCCCCGTCTCAGCTTTCATTGAAGGTAAAGCATGTTGTGCTTAGTATTATAGGGCTTGAGGGACCAGCTGGGTATTCCTCTCTCTCGCTCTCTCTCTCACTCACTCACTTACACACACACACACACAACACACACACACACACACATACACACAGAGAGAGAGAGAGAGCGTTTCCTGCCCAAAATACTTTTAAACACACTTTTCAGCCTGGGGACAAATTATCTCGTTATCGAGAGCAGAAGGAAGCTTGTGTTATTGGCTGATTTGAGGTGAGAAATAAAAACAAACATATTTCACCAAAGTACATTCCATCGATTTATTGGACCGATTTCATCACCTGAACGGCTGCCACGGAGCAGCCGCTCCGTGCGTAATTTCTACTCCGCCAAGCTGTGCGTCCGGGCAGCGCCGCTGAAAGAAGCGGCTTACTGTGGGCATTAAAGGCTTTCATCCCTGCTTTGTTTGGGTCAGTGCAGTTAAGCACACACATCCTGTACCATCGCGGCCTGATCCGGATGCTCTATCCTTCACCGCCTCCCGCAAAACAGCCCATCAGGCGGGGTTCAAACACCCCACCCAGCCGCCACTGGCTCCTCTTTCAAGGGCAAACGGGAGGAAATGATTAGGGCATTTCCCCTCCTTTGGACATTTGATGGTAATATTAGCATGCCATGTCCCTCATAGCCCCAAAGAGAGGGTGGAGGCTGGGGTTAACCCTTTTAGCAAGGTGGAGATGAACAGATCAACAGCTTGAATGAAATCAACATAACTTGGTCACTGTGGTTTTCTCCGAATTCAGAACTAGGAGATAAAATAAATGTTATGCAAAGTATTTCAAATGAATACAAATAAGTTTTTAGGTCAGCTCTGACAAATTTTGGAATAAGTTTCTAGATGTAAGCTGTTGCATTGAAGAACACCAGTTACATAGTTCTTAACATGAGAAAATTAAGAGGATTCTGCAGTAACATTGCATCTTTTTACTTATTTGATTTATATATATTGCTGTCAGTGGAGGGGAATTCAGTGTCTTGCTACGTCAGGATGGGTGAAGGCATGGTTTTATTTTATTTTTCATGTTTTAGGATAAACTGACCATCTGGGGATTAAATGCACTGAGTGCCCCCAAGTGGTAAAATAGTTATTATCCAAATGAATCAGAAAGTAGGTCATGCTGTCAGTTTCCTCAAGCATCTGGCATGGTGAGGTGAGTGCACAAAGCATAGTATAGTGGGAGTTTAACTATTCATTTTGGTCATTGCTAAAATGATTTAGTCCCCTTAGGGATAGTGTTTATTTTGTGTGTTTTCTTCAACACACAAGCTGTTTAACTGTGATAAAACAGCTTACCAGTGGATCTAAGGTGCTTTTTCATACTTCGGATGTAATTAAGGTAACTTTTATGGGCTGTTGTGTTCCTGTTTGTGGGGATGACCTTTGCTTGAAACAGTTCTCTTGATCAAATTAATTCTTTCTCATCCACCACCAGCTGGAGACATCATACATGGAGGTTTGCATCCTCTTAATAATCTTCTGTTAATTCAGTGAGACACCTGTGAACTAGATGTAGAAGCAGCTCCTGAAGCTCCTGTAAACACAGGAAGAACTGGAATAAAACTGTTTCTAAATTTTATCGTATATTTACTCAGTTTATTCTAAAACATTGTTTCCCTATTGTGAAAAAAAATAATAGGTGAAATAACTGAAGTAAAAGAATTTGTGTTTTATATAGCACCAATAGTTCCCTATAAAAAAGAGGGAATCTCAAGCTTGTTGCCATCTCATTTGCAAAGCTCTAATGGCGTTGGGAGGTGTCTACGAATCTTTCACTAGTTTTAGCGCAGAATTGTCACACAGGTTTAAAATAAAATATAATTCAAACTTGTATCTATAGACCTATAGAACTGTAGTTAAGTACTCATGGAAACGTTCTCCGTGTCATAGCTTCTTAGTGTCACATGACTTTTTTTCAGAAATTTCTGAATGAAAACCTCTTTCATACCATCAGATGTAAATGTTTTCTCTATCTATTCTATATCTATTTGATGACCTCTTATCATGATCCTCAGCTTGTTGTATTTCCTGTTCCGTCGTCTCCTTCTCCCTCTCCACTGTTTTCCTGTGCTGTTGGTTCTGCTCCTGCTCTCCACCTGTTTCCAATCACCTCATCAAACCATGGCTAAAAAGGACCGGCAGGACTCATTAGCACTGCCAGATTGCCCAACTTGGTTGCAGTGATCTATCTTTAACCTTGGTCTACAGCTCGATGTGTTCCTGCATTTGGGTAAAAACAAAGACATCCTCCAACCAGGATGCATCTTGATGGTATGGTTCTTTTGGACAAAAATAAGTAAATCGCTAATTACAAAACTTTTCATTTTAACTAAAGATGTTCAACAGTAGTACATAAAGAAAAAGCATAAAATCCGGTTGAGAATCATTTCTTTGCTATTTGATGGGCAATTTATTTTGAAACCATGTTGTTCCCTCATGTTGGTTATATTAGAGTGAAGTCAGGCCCAAACTATTGGCCCAAACTAATAAAACTAAGCTCCAGGTAAAACCCAAATGGCAATAAAAGAATTTAAAGGGGATAAAAGCATTTAACCCAATTTAACCGTGAAATCATTGATGTTTACAAATAATTCATCTGAATTCATTGGGGAGGGGGCTTCATTAAAACACCCCCCCTTACATTTAAAATATATATTATTTATGTAGTAGAAATCTTTTCCGTGTTTGTTTATAAGACCATCCAAAGGCTTTTAAAGCTCAATTTGAATGTTTTAGACCAAAGAAGATGCACTGCTAACATAAATATATAGAGATGAATCCACTCAGCATATATTTAATGATGTAAACCCGCAAAATCACATTTGAAGAAACTAAAAGTTAGATAAAAAGTACCTCCTCTGCAACCCTCATGTTGCTTTTTATAATTATTTCTGCTTGCAGCGTTCATTTATCACAGACCCACATCTAATATGGTGTTCAGTGAATGGATTAAAGTCTTCTCTGGACTCACGTCAACTGAGTCACATTCACATGTTTGTCATAATTAAGTCATTTGTTTCTTGTGACTTTCAGACCAATAAGAATCAGTGGTTTGGTTAACAATATGAATAAGGGCTGCTAGGAAAAGAATTCAGCAGTTTGGTAAAAAATGCTTTTTTATTTTCTTTTAGGCTAAGTTTACACTGCAGGCAAATGCAACCCAAATCTTTTTTATGGTATCGTGAACAGCCCAATTCAGATATTTTCACCTCTAAAAAAACCAAATAGTGCCAATTTCATATGTAGTACTAAATTGGATACATATCCGTTAGTTTTGAAAGCGTCCACAGTCTGAACAGTCATGTCGCATTTCATCCGACTTTCACATCATTTCATGGCTTCGACTACACATCCACACAGACTTCTCTATAGCAGTAGCTCACTGCTCCACTAAATGCCATTTTGTTTAGTTATGTTTTCTTTTGTCTTACCCTTCTTCATCTTGTTATGATTTGACCATAATATTGTCAGCTTCCATTGCTCAACAACTTCATAATAACAAAGAGATGCCGACATCCATATTATTTCCATAAATAGTGCGCTGCTATGTGACGTCTGTATTCTCCTTCTGCACATCTGGGTAACTTTGGGGTCTTAAACCATTCAGACTGACGTCTAATAGTGTTCGTATTTAATTAGTTTGAATGACCATGCAAAAAAAATGGATTTCAGCAAAAAATCTGAATTGAGCATCAAGACCTGCAGTGTAAATGTGGCTTTAGGGGTGTCAATCTCCAGTCCTCGAGGGGCGGTGTCCTGCAACTTTTACATGTGTCCCTAGTCCAACAGCAATGAATCAAATTCTTGAATTACCTTCCCATGCACACAGGCTCTACTGAGCAGAAAGTTAATTTTTGTGGCACAAAGACAATAACCATTAAGAAGCAGTAGCCAGGTACTGTATATTGATTTGCAATTTCTCCAACACATCTGCATGAAATGAATCACTCGTTACCAGAACTTGATGACGTGGTAAAGAGGTTATTCAGCCATTTGATTTAGGTATTTTGGATCAGGGATGCATCTAAAAGTTGCAGGGCAGTAACTCTTGCTTTTCTTTCTGCATTTCCAACTACATTTGGAGACCCCTGCAATAGGGCAAAATACATACCTCCACAACTTTTGTTGCATTTAAACTATTATTAACAACTGCTAAACAATTTGAATGTGAAATGTGGGATTTCTACTATTATCACACATTTCCAAACTTTTCCTGATTTAAATGTCCAAATTCGCAACTATTTATTTGAGTATTATTGACATTTATTTGCCTGGTCCAAATACTTAGATTAAACTCAAATTGTATACAAAAGCTGTTCCACTTCCTGCACTCCCAAGTCCAGTCCTGGAGAGCTGCTATTCTAAAAACTTTTAGATGTGTAAGTTTTTCAGTATGCCTGAATAATATGGCTGAATTTCCTTATCAGTAGTCATTCAGCTCTGCGTTTGAGTTTTCAGGTGTGCTGGAGAAGCAATGCATCTAAAAGTTGCTGGTTAGTAGCTTTTGACGAATGGACTTGGGCATGACTGTACTATAGGTACTCATAAAGTTGTATGAATGTGCACGAGTCTTGATTCTAAGTCAGTAAGTCAAAAACAAAGAAGTGACCAGTACTATAGGATAAAATGCTGTACTTGACTCTATAACATGGTGTAGCAGTGACAACATTCAAGTCCTGCCACTATTTGTGTTCTATGACTACAAAGAAATGAGCCCCAATGGAAGGTGAGACACTTGGTTGGTTCTGTGTTTTGTCGACATGTATAGCGGAAGGAAAATCAACCAAACTGTATTTTATGTCTCATTTGCTGCTTTGTCACAATGATTTCTTGGTGACTTATCCAGGACTCCTAATGCGTTTTTTTTTTCCCAGGCTAAGAATGGGTAATCAATGGTTTACTCTCAGTTGGAATCCTGAACTAATAAGGCTTGGTTCTGTGTTTCATTGAGCAGAAGGAATGCACCTTTATTCCAATGACATCCAGCCTAGAGTCTGCAGATGTTTTAGGCTATGGTAGCAGGATAGCTGTGCCATTTTAAGTTCTAATAAATGTTAAACATTTAACACTCAACTAAGTTTGTTTTTCCTGTCTCACTTACTGTTTTGCGGCAAGGATCTTTTGGGGACTTGTCTAGGATTCTGTTCCAAGCTGAGAATAAGCAGACTGTAAACTCATTAACAAAGAGATTGTGGTAGGAAGTAAACCTATCAGAAAAACTGTAAGCTGAGAGACTTGGTTCTGTGGTGTTGAGCAGTATGAATACACCAGTACTCTAGTGCAAGAAGGATTAAATACACTGCATGGACTTGGTTTTTTAAGATAAACATTAAAAAATCTCCAGGGTTGTGTTTTTCTTTTTCACTTTTTGTTTTGTTCCAATGAACAATCAGCTTTGGGGACTCTTCCGGGATTCTGAAACCAAACTGAAAGTGAGCCGTCTGTAATCTTAGCCAAAAAAAAAAAAAAAAAAATAGCCAGGTGTAACTTGGCTGGGAGTGGAGCCAGAGCTGGAATCCTGAATCTAACAGACAATCTATAAGGTGCCTCCCTTGGTTCTCTGTTTTGTGGGGCAGTATGAATGCACCTGTTTCCTGGCACTCACTAGCTAAAGTAGGGGTCTCCAAATCCAGTACTCAGGAGCTGTCCTGCGACTTTTAAAATGCATCTCTGCTCTAACACACGTGAATCAAATGGAAAAATTTCCTCCTCAGCATGTCATCAAGTTCTGCAGAGCCCATCCCTATGATTGAGATCTGACTTTTAATTTTGCTAAGACTATAGACTGCTTGTTCTCAGGCTAAAGTCTGCAGAAGGATAATCACTGCACTTCTCTTTATAATTATGCAGCACTCTGTTTTTTCTTTTCCCAATTTCTGTTTTTCAACAACAAAAGATATTAAATCTTCAACGTTGAAGTCAAGACTGTGCCCAGCAAAATAAGGCATCATCAGCAAGTCTATTTTTATATACAGTCAAACCTTTCTTTTTGAAGCAATATATTTCAGAAACTTAGATCTTTAACTTTTGGAAAATTAAGTTCCATTCCTAGTTTCAAATAACCATACTTCAAGGCAAATGTATGCACTCAGGAGAAAGTGTTTGTGTTTGTAAATGAGAGACTGGGATTGCTTTGATGGAATAGATCTCTACTGAGTTCAAAGATCAGCTCCAGGGAAAACTGCTGAGGTAAGTTCACGTGAGCGACAACAGATGCAGGTTCCCGGGGAGTGGAGAGATGTTGCAGAGCAGGAATAAACTCAGTAGTTAGTTAGTTTAGGTCAGGAGTCTTCAACTCCAGTCCTCAATAGCAACATTCTTGCAACTTTTAGATTTATCCCAGAGTCTTTTTCTTATTTGAAGGAGTTGATTCACCATTTGAGACTTACTAGCTCCTCTCTGGATTGCCTTCCCTTTAAATTAATGAAGGAGGTTTTTACTACTGTGGGTCCTGTACTTGTAATTCTTATGAATTCCTGCCTTAATTTAGGAATCGTACCTAGTGCTTTTAAGCATGCTATTGTGAGGCCTCTTCTTAAAAAGCCTCACCTTGATTCTTCACTTCTATCTAATTTTAGACCGATTTCTCATTTATGTTTTCTTTCAAAAAATTGTTTTTATACAACTACAGGCATTTTTAGAATCAAATGTTATTTTTGAAAAATTTCAATCAGGTTTCAGATTGAGGTACAGTACAGAGACCCCCTTATTGAAAATACATAATGACATTGCTATGTCTGTAGATAGTAAATGCCTTGTGGTCCTGGTTTTATTTGACCTAACAGCAGCTTTTGACACGCTGGTGCAATCTATCCTTTCGTCTCGTTTGAGACACTTTGTCGGTATTTGTGGCACTGCACTGCAGTAGTTCACTTCTTATCTGACAGATAGAACATTCTTTGTCATGATTAACAATATATCCTCCTTTTGTGCTCCTCTTCTGTGTGGTGTACCACAAGGCTCCATTCTTGCTCTTTTATTTTCCCTATATATGTTGCCATTAGGGGAGGTTATATCTGCGTACAAAGTGTCCTTTCACTGTTATGCAGATGATTTCCAAATCTATTTGTCTCTTAAACCAAGCATAACTAACGCGGTTTTATCTTTTTTAGACTGCATAACTGCTGTTAAACAGTTGGTAGGTGAAAATGTTTTATTTTTCAGCAATCAAAAGACTGAATGCATTTTATTTGGCGATATTGCTACCACTCTGCCTTTTAAGTTAAATAAAACAGTTAGAAATCTGGGGGTAATATTTGAGCAGGAGTTTAACTAAACAAATCAACTCTGTTGTCAAATCTAGCTTTTATCATCTGCATTCGCTGACTAAAGTAGATCGCACTGACTTAGAGAAGGCCATTCATTGGTGTCCATAAGTCTTCCCTAAGAAGACTTAAGCTTGTCCAGAATGCAGCTGCCCGTCTTCTAACCAACAAGTGAGAACATTACCCCTGTCCTAATCTCTTTGCACTGGCTGCCTGTTCATTTTAGAATTGATTTTAAAATCTTAATATTTGCATTTAAAGAGTTAAATGGATTAGCCCCACCCTATTTATCTGAACTTTTAAGTCTTCCTGTACATGGGAGATCTCCGAGGTCATCAAGTTACCTTTTATTAGATGTCCCAAGAACTAGGTTAAAGCACTGGGGAGACCAGGTCTTTTCAGGGGTAGCCCCCCGACTCTGGAACAACCTACCTTTAGATCTTCGTTTAACTTGTGACCAGAGAATCTTTAAGTCTAAGCTTAAGACTTATCTTCTTAGACAGGCTTTTAATATCATGTAGTGGAATGGCATTTTCCTCATTTTCCTTACTTTATTTTTGTTCTTGTGTATTTTTTGTGATGTAACTTTTATTGTAAAGTAAAGTACTTTGGTCACCTTAGGTAGTTGTTGTTAAGCACTTTATCTATCAATCAATCAATCAATCCCTACTCCAACACACCTGAGGGGGTTGTCAAAATAAAGGGGGGATAAATATAATACATACAAACACAACAAATTCATTAAAATATGCAAAGGAAAAAAGGGGCCTTGTGGAAAAGTATGTCCACTTAGTTAAATCATTCGCCACGATGAAGCTTCAGACTGAAATCATATGAATGAAGGAATGTAATTTGTTAATATCTTACGGTCAGAGATATTACTTGTGTCATTCCCACCATCTGTTTCAGTATCAGTGGCAAAAATTGAGCTTCTTTAAATTTCAAACAAATTTCCAAATGTGATTATTTGTAGAGTTGTGCTGCATTAAAATCTGTCAGTCAAAGATTAATATGGAAGCAATGGAGAGCTTTGATGTCTGGCGTGGTGTGCCTTCCATCTGGGAACACAAGGAAGGCTTTAAGTCCATTTTCCACTCTTCCCAGTCCAATTGGAGCTGCCACAGCCTGGGGGAGGACATA
This sequence comes from Crenichthys baileyi, assembly GCA_036173005.1. Lineage (NCBI taxonomy): Eukaryota > Metazoa > Chordata > Actinopteri > Cyprinodontiformes > Goodeidae > Crenichthys > Crenichthys baileyi. Next base: position 12,659 of record JAHHUM010002317.1, read on the forward strand.
AAGGCAGTCCCCATCATCTTTCAGAGCTCTTATACCTTTAATTTGTTTAGACAAACAGCCCGAAACATGTTGGCCCCAACGGTGGATGAGCCTGGGGTCGCTGAGCAGGTTATGGCTCCTAGCTAAGACTCCTGGCTTGTGGAATGACAGATAACAAATCCTGTTTCCACCGAAAGAAATCTTTAAGTACCATTTTAAACTTATGGAACATTTCCGGCTGTCACACCAGTCTGTCCACATCTTCCTCTGGGAATCCTCTGTTTGTTGTCGTCATATTTTTTTCCAAACAGCAGTAGCACCTCCACCCTGATGGCATGCACGATATGGGGGAAAGAGTTTGTAAATGACGATGCAGCAGCAGCACCCCACTTAAATTAGAGGCTTTCTGCTTTTTGTGCTAGATATACGCCTGCGTCGTCTGCAGATCAGATCATTCTGACACTGTGGTCGTACAGCACGACGTGGACATAGAGGTCCGAGTGGAGGACCATCCTGCTGAAGTCCTTATTTGGGCCGGACTGAAACCAAACAGAGGAACAAGTTTAGACAGGAAGAATGTATGTTTCAAACTTGCATTGTTTGGCTAAATCACATCTGTTTGTTTAGGTTAATTTCTAAACATGGGTTTTATGAGTATGGAGAATATTTTCAGCCTTGAAATATCAGACCATTCTTCTTTAGACTGTTTCTGTTTCTCTCAGGGCCAGAGAACCAAAAAATGACTGCAAGTAAAAAATTATGCTGCAAGTAATCCAGACAGCCGCTTTTGAGGACTATAGCCTCTATATGTGGTCGCGTGCTTAAACCCCTACACCACCAGCGCTGCGCCCTGTTCAGCTCCTTTTAAAGAAATTCTTCATAAATGCATCGGTCCTTTTCCAAAAGTGTGGAAAATTTTTTAGAGCTCCGTAAATCTCTTTAAATTTCCCGTTGTTCAGACATTCATTGACCAAATATTCCACAGACCTTTTTATCATTATACAAAAAATATCTAAAATGTTTAGTCAACATGCATTTATATTTTTACGTATTTATGAATACAGATTTTTGAGGTGTTTTGTTTTTTGCTCCTGTTTCAGGTTTTTTAAACTAACATTCATTCAAAGACTAATATTTTCATGAACCTCTGTGGGCCAATTTGATGCTGTTTAATTCTGTTAATTGTTTGCAAAATAAAAAAATGCAATGAAACAACAATCTGTTACAGCAAAAAGCTAGATTCAGTGGGCTCATAATAAATCAATTTAATATAGTAACTCTCGAGCCGCTCCACATTTAGTTACATTACAGCCTTAAACTTCAATGTATTTTATTGGCTTTTCATGTTAGGAGACCAATGCGAAGTAGAGCAGGACTGTGAAGAGGAATAAAAATAATACATTACCAGACTTTTGCCCTTAGAACATTCTTTAAGTGCAGTAACAGCTGCAGTCATATCTAAGGACGTGTTCTGGTCACATGAGACCATGACTGAACTTTTTGGGCCACACACAGAACGCTGTTTGGCAGAAGAGTAATACTGCACAGCATTCCCATGGTGAAACAAGGTGGCGGCAGCGTCATGCTGTGGGAATGCTAATATTAAAGTGGAACTAAACCCCATGTAAAAAAATAACTCCGCCCCCAGAGAAATTTTGAAAAATGCCATCAAAGTGGGCGGTTCCAAGTGTAAGGGTGAGCAAAGGACGAAGGAAAGTAGCAGCTAGCTTAATTTGGCATATTGAAACATAAAGAGTGAGCAGATCGATTGATATTTTAAGGTGGAGGATTTTTTTCACCCCCCACAGCAGATTAAGAGAGGCTTTTTGGAACCCAGTGGGCCTGAGCCTGAGTGAGATGGTTTTATACCCGAACGCGGGGGCTGTTAGGTAAGCATGTACCTAGCTGTACCGTTTGAACCAATAGGAAAATTCAATTGCAGTAACCACCGCTCAACCCAAAGAGGGCAGCACTAAGACCTTTTTAGGACAAACATCGCAGAATTAAATAAGTTTCCATGAAATTTAAAAAAATAGCACGCAACATATCGATAGCACACCACTTTCTACAGCCTATTTGAAAAAAAAAAGTTGATTTAGGGTTTAGTTTCAGTTTTAGCAAGGACAGGGAAGCTGGTCAGAGTTAAAGGGAAGGTGGACAACGCCAAAAACAGGCAAATTCTGAGAGAACCTGTTGAAGGTTGCAGAAGACTTGAGACTGGGGTGGACGTTCACCTTCAAATAGGACCAACAACTCTAAACATCCAGCCAGAGATGCAATGGAATGATTTACATCAAGGCATAGTAATGTGTTAGAATGGCCCAGTCAAAGCCCAGACTTTGACTGGGAATTTGTTGCAAAATCTGAAAATTGATGTTTGTAAAATGCTTTCCTTCCAATCTGGCCAAGTTTGGGCTGCTTTACAGACTCCGAAAGACTTTAAGCTGGAATCCATCCATCCATCCATCCATCCATCCATCCATCCATCCAGAGTTCCCGTGGAAGTGAGACGTGAAGCCACAAGCAGCTGGAAACATTTTCTTTAAGACCAACTGTGTCAGAATCCTCTGCTGGGACTCCATCCATTGGTCAACCATTACACTCAATTTACACATTTACCTCAAGCACTCCTGCGGGTGTCGTAATAAGTGAGGAGAGTTCAAAGCAGCTTCAGGAGAAACATACGGCTAAAAATGACTTCAACACCTTCTGGTCTATTCTGGTAAATGACAGACCTCAATATTATCCGGAAACCACAATGTTTTATTAATACTCACATTATCTAAGCAAAGCTTTTCTTTTAGTTTTATTCAGCCAAACCAAATAAGTCACTGAGATAAGAGAACCCCTTCACCAACAAACCACTTTTCTGGCTAGAAGAGAAGTGATCATGGTTTAACAAAGGCAGAAAAACAAAACCAACAAGACGAGGTTAGATTTACTCTGAACTTTAAAGATTAAGCTGCAGATCAGCAGCCGCTGAGCAGCTTTGGAGCACAGACGGAGGGTTAAAAGCTGGATGGTTCTGGGCTGAGCTGTGCTGCGCTTCTGGGCGCGCGGGTAGTTTGATGTCCCTGGTTTCCTGTGCCTTCCATCGCTTGTGTTTTTAATAGACGGCCTGGTCGGGCGGGGCTCGACCACAGCTAGAACATTGTGCTGCCATTTTGGCCTCAAAAACGCACTCCCCACAGCTCTGTCTGCAATTTCAAAATAGTTCTGCCCCACCAACTACTTCCCTACCCCCCAGCAAAGAGGGAAGCAGGAGGGAAAATAAGAACCATCCCTATAGGCCGTTATTCTTCCAAGGCCTCCGCCAGAATGAAAGAAGGAAGCACCTGCTTCGACCCCTTGATCCTTCGTTCTATGTGCAGGTGAAAAGTAAATATGATTTCTTTATCGCTCTGGGCCAGTGGCACAATATAGGGGCTTTTAATGCAATGTGTGTTAAATATAACACTGACTTTAGGGACAATCTGTGCCTGGAAGCAAACTGGATTTGATAAGGCTTTTTACTTCCCAGAAATATCTTTACGGTCATGCAGCAGGTGACTGGACCTGAAAAAACTTCCCCATTTGACTGTCTAATTCCTAAAGCAAAGCAGCAGAGCTCGAACAGTACCAGAAACAATCCTTACCCAAGGAACTACATTCTGCATCTTTTTGTCCCTCCTGCTCTTGAAGAGAAGTCAGTTGGGGTGATCATAAATCACCTAAAAGTTGGGGCTGGAGTTGGGCGTAGACGTCTGTGTCTTCCAGTTGTAGTAGCTGTGAAGGAAATGGGGAGTAGCCGTCATTTAAGTCATTTAAGGAGGTTTTGAAGGAAGATAAAAATGGCTGCCAGCATCAGTTAAGATGATAGTGAAGATTTTATGTGCACCTCTGCTAACTAACTATGACAGCATACTGAACAGTACAGAGCATACTTTAATTGAGGACAGTGGATGAGGGCAGGACAACGGTAGAAGTGTCTGACCCCTAAAAATTTTCTCCAGCAAATTATTGGTCTGGAGGTGACATCTTTAGGAAACATGGGATAAAATCCAGTAAAGAATTGACAGCATCTATGCATTGTATCAGCCTTCATTTGATCAGCTACTGTATAGCAGGTTTTCAGCTAATTGCTTTTATTTTCTGTCTCTCAAACTGTTTGTTTGTCTTTTTCATAGATTCAGCTAAAGAAATGGGAATATACTGTCTCATTGAGACTGGCTGCTGGTAGCAAAGAGCCTAAAAACCCATTTAAAATTGGTTCTTTGTTAGGATGTCTGTTAAGATCTGTCAATACATCAATGGTTCAGCAGTTGGGACTAGGTTTAGAAGTCTTTCGACGTATGTATGCTTCATAGGTCATATTTAATCAGCTTAAATAACATTCTACTGAAAATGGTCAGCTGCTAGACTGAAAAGAAGCCAATGCCAGAAGGAAAATGTTGGATGACCTTCAGAAATCCTGGAGAAATATTTATTAAATGTTTATCAGATGCACTGAGAAATCAGCAGGTGATAAAAACCAGCCAATGTTAAGCTTGACTTGTCATGACTGGATTGTCAGGATGGAAATTAGGGCTAACAGGTTGTGCTAACAACAACGAGACAAGAGAGAAAGTTGCTCTGAGTCTAGCTGTATCTGTCACAGCTCGTCCTATTGGCAGAATTTTAGAAAAAACACAGGTAAGGTAAGGGTGTACTAACTTAACCAGGATTACAAATTCCACTGAACATGCTAACTGTGATAATTACTAATATACAATGTTAAACACATGATAGGCATGTATTAGTATAGTGTCTTTGTTTAGAAATAGTGAAATCCTGTTAACTGTTAACTGCAGAGTTTCTGTCTGAATGATTTAAACAGTCCAACATGTTTTCACTCGTTTTGTCAGTCAAATATTTATTCAGACAGAACAGATTTGATTAAATGTAAGATAGAATTTAACATCTTGTGATTTGGTGCATTGTTTTACATTTTAAAGTGTGCAAAAATATATATATAACAAATGTAGGTATGCTGATTTAAGTTGGGTTCTGTAAAGACGGCTGATGTCTCACAACCTGAAGGATTTTAATGTATTTGTAGAGTTTCCGTGATGTAGTTTGGGCTGTTCTGGAGAAAATCAGTGTTTTTATTTACTGTTATATTGTTAAGACAGTTAACATTATAATGTATCTGGAAAGTAGAAAAGAAAGCATTATGGTGTTATTAATATCTGTTTCTGCAGATCAGAGCTTTACAAAAGGAGAGGTCAAAACATCTCTGTCTGGTGCATCTTTAGGATCTTTTTTCTAATTCATTTAGAGAAAGCCTGGCACCGCTGAAGTGAAATCTAAGGTAATAGATTTTGAACAGCACTGTATTAAAAAAAACATATTATTTTAAGAGAATCACACTAAGACAGAATATATTTGTTCTGGTTTACAGGTTCAAGCAGGTCCAACAGTATGCATATAAGGAGGTTGTTGTTAAGAGGAATCTGTCAATTTGAATAAAAAAAGGGAAAAATGTCCATGTAAAAATAATAGATTTTGCACATCTCTTTTAGATTTTTCAGAAAGAAAAGACAGATGAACCCAGAAAAAGAGGAGCATTTTCCACAGAAAACACAAATGCTCAGCAGCGAACAGTAATCACTACTAAGAGATATTCATGTGCTGATTAAAATGATATCAAAAAGGAAAGGAAAACAGGCTGCGGAGTCAGATATTCTTTATCAGAGGCTGAAAGGTTGAAAACCTGTTTCCAATTTCATGTGCATGGCACCAAAGCCAGGGTGAAGCTGTAACTAATCAGCAAGTGAAACCAAAGAATGGTTTCACCTCCAGAATAAATGACTGATTAATTCTCAGCATCCGATTCAAACTCTCTCGGCTTTAAGTTCTCTGGAGGAGCAATAATGTGCAATGTTCCTGTTTTTCTTGCGATTTTCTCTTGCGTGTGGATTTGTCAGGCATCTGTCTTCTGAAACTTTTCGTGATTTTTAAATTGAAAGCTTTGTTTTTGTTCTGTTGAGTAAAAACAACCTCAACTTCACATGCTTCAGCCATGGAATTGGCCAATCTTGTGTCTTTGTTTACATGAAATATGATTCAGGTTTGGAGGTGAAAACATCTCATTATAGCAGGTTTTGAACTTTCCGTTAAGCTCTCTTTGGGTCTGGATTCTTTTCCTCTTGGCAGGTAATGAGAAACCTAAAGACACGAGTCTCCAAAATTATTTTAACTGTGTTTAAAAAAAGGTAAATTTACATTAAAGGAGGTCAGACAGAGGTAAAGAGCCCCGTCTGGTTATGATTTATTACACTGATTTAGGACAAATTATTGTATAAAAACATTTGTATCTGTGTTGCTGTTTTTTCTTTGCTCTGACATTTTATATATTTTGTGCAGCAACAAGATGGAAACATTCCTACAGGATAAAACATGGCATCATTCCCTTTAATTTAAGTATAAAAGAATGTCTTCAATCCTGTTTCTTAAGGATTCAGATGATATATTTTATGAACAAAGATAAAATCTTTCTATTCTTAATGAAAAATAAAAAAGGCTAACAACATTTAGCATTTTTCTTTTACGCTTAGATTTATCATCAACATCTCAGCTTCATGATTTGTATAAACAAGAAGAGAAGCTGAATGTTTGAGAATCAAGGGTAGGTAGGTAGGTACTAATGTGTCTCAACAAAATAATGTTACCATCTCTTACTCCATCAAGAAAATCCCTGCGTGGAGCCAGTAATACTTACTATAAATCATTGTCAAAAATCTCTGTTTGCTGCCATGTTGACTGGGTTAGAAAATAAAGAAGAAGAAAAATGCAATAAAATTCTAGATTACTGCATGTTGGCTCAGTTAGGATGGAGTCAAGTAAAAAAATTAAACTTGAAATCCTGAGCACAATCGACTTCTTAGCACAAAACTAGGCTGCATTTATGCGACAGAATGAGGATAAATGCATGTGCCTGGAGTGAGCAACTTGCACACCCTTGCAGGTTTCACTACCTGCATGCAGGTACCCTGGGCAGTACAATCACTAAACATGTTCCTGACTATCTTTACAAACAGAGCAAGCAATAAAACTGAATCTTAAATTATCCTCTGAATGAAGCCTATTAAAGCCTATTGTTGCTGCAGTCCAACATTTTTGGAAATAAAAAGTAAATCTGGTGAAAAATTTTAGTGTTTATTTTAGTGTTAATTTAACTACAACTGGACTGGATCAGAGCAGTTTGTTTTAAACAGTTTATATATCACTTGATTTTAATTTGATAGAACTGTACTGGAATAAACTGCAGTCACACTGATTCTGAGACATTTTGGACTGAAATGGACTGTAGGTGAGTTTAAATTAAACTGTCTCTGAAATTATGTTTTCTGAATTTATAAATTAACTCAGCTGTAGTAAATATGGAGGAAAACCCCAAAGAAACTTCATGTTGTTCCAGGAAATGATGAGAAAACCTACAGTTGTTTACAACTATAATCATGAATGAACTTATGATGATTTTCTGTTTCTCATCACTTGGTGTTAACATCTTCACCAACCAAACTGTGCATATCAGACTTGATTAATGAAGGAGATAAGCATTTTCTGGGAGCACGTCTGAAACAAACACTGTATTGTTTGCGTCCTGGGACCATACATTACTCACTGCTGACAGTTTTCTGCTGTGATATTTAAAATCTGAGTATTAGCAGATATAAAATTATGTAAGAAAATCTCTAAATGTATTGTTTTATATTCTAGAAACTGTTTGGTCTGCTGTCATGGCATTTCCCCAGACTTTATTGAAAAAGGGAAATCTGCTGTAACACATAAAGCCTGTCCATAAATACTTATTTCCATCTGAGGCATCCAAGGATTTTCTCCAAGCAAAATGTTCGATTTTATAACTATAAATTACAAGAAAATATATGGTCCAAGAAATACATTACATATTCATGTAGCTTTCCAAAACCTCACAGACCCACACTAAGCAATTTTAGGAAATGTAAATAAATATTTTGCAAAGCGGTGTGCTGAACTAGCTCTAAAAATGAGTCAGGTCTTCCCGTTTAGAATGAAAATCCGTTTAGTGCTTGTATCCAAGCAAGACAGTTTGATTTATATGAGTCTGCACTGTTTCTATGGCCTGTAGATTTGGTTTGCTTTGGTGTTTTTTCTTGGTTTGAAGTAGGTTGGTTTTAGTTAGGCACCTGTTGGGTTTAAATGGGTTTTGTTCTGTATTGTCACTATATATAGTCCTGGTTTTCCCAGTCTCACTGTCAGATCCCCTGTTGCTTCTTTACATTGCTCACGGTTCTAGTAACAATGTTATGTTGGATTTCCTGTACTCAGCTTGCTATTAAGGTATTTTTGGTCAGAACCACATTCTACATGCATTGTCAACCACTTATTTACGAGTCCAAAGACTATTATTTTTAAGGAAAAAGATCTATCTTGATCTTCAAGAGTCTTAGGGACCTCAATCCCATTAAGTCGGGGCTCAAAATACTGCTAGGAAACCCCCTCAAAAAGTCTTCAAACGAGCAGATTATCGAAAACAAAAAAAAAAAAAAAGTCAGCTTCTCATACATATACTAAACTTTACTGAATACAGATCAATGTTGTCAACATGAGTATTCTTGATCTCCCAAAAAACTTGTGGGACGGCAAGACATCAAGTAAATTTGAAAAGACAAACTTTGGGTTGCAAAACACAACATTTAGGCATCTAAACCAAATCCACTTGGTTAAGAAAGTTCTTAATGACCCACACACAAACTACTATAAATCCCTTATGGCTTTGGAACACCTTTGGATCCCCGAAAATGAGCTAAGAGTTTTGATGAGGAGAGGGCTTTTTTGTTCTGGAACTGTTATCCCTGAGACCTGATCTTGAATAAGAGAAAAAATAATGGATGAATAGTTGGTTTGACATGTTTCCAAAATAAACAGATGATGTAGAAATAAGTCTTCCCTATGAAATGTATCTCACTGGAAATCACAAAAAAGTGCAGCTAAATAAATTTCTTTATGTCTATCAACATAATGTAAGTTCGTGTAATTTCTTGTATAGATGCAAAGTCTGGTTCTTGTCATATTTTTGAAAACATGAACTTTTTGCTCTGAAAGATTTAGGATTGTGGCTTGGTAAATCACACAAATTCTTGGTGTTGAGCGGTAACTATCTTCACAAATGGCTTTCATCTTGATTTAAACTACTGAGGTTTTTCTTTTTTGTCCCGATAGATCCAGTTTACTTGTGACTTTATGTTGTGACTAAATGAAATCCAGTCTAATTGGGTCCAAGAAGTATGAGCACAAATGCTTTCACCAATTGATTTGTATTTCTGCTTGGGCTCCCTTCACTTTATGCTTCACCTCAGAAAATGTGAAACTTAATATGTTCTGGTGCTTCAGTTATCAGTCAAGCACTTCCTGTCAGCCAACAGCTTTCTTTCCAGGAAACACATTCCCTGTATTCTCCCAAAGAGTCCCAACCGTGCCTGAAATACACTGATGCATCAAATTATAAGGTTTGTCAAGACCGAAGGCCCAGTATTATATCTTAGATGCCCCAATTCTGAGACACAAGTGGATTAGTTTTTTTTCTTTAAAACTTGGATGAAAATTACGTCGTCTGCGCTAGACACGTACAGCCTTCTTCCCTTCCTAGATCAGATCTGACAGTGCTGTAGTGGCTGTTTCTACAGAAATACCATGCAATAATTAAAATTTTTTTGGTAAACCACTTTTATTCCACGGTGAACCGCCTGCGTTTGCTAGAGTGAGATGTGATATATTTTAAGATGTGAGATCTCCTAGGACTGAACACTGAAAAAAAGACTTTGTTGCTCGCCTATTTGGACATGTTTTATTGGACCCACTTCCCTTACTGTACTATGTGAGTGGTCACAAAGGCAGCTAGCTTCCCAGTCGGTGATGAAGAAAGCTCGAGCAGCTGGATGGCACCACACCCAGACACATGGACCAGTAAAAGTCTGAGAACCTGGATTTGGTGGAAACTGTGACGGTTTCTCAGCATGGGTTCCTGCTTCCCGAACCATTTACCATGACTGTGCGACATGTGCACTCTACTCTTTCACTTTCCATAGTTAGTGTGCTGAGCTCTATTGTTATCTCCAGGTGGTCATTTTCCTGAGTAAAGTCAACAGTCTCATTATAGGGTTCACAGGAGCTGGATTATGAGCAGTGGATGATATATATCATTAAAGAGTAAACAGCATCTGTATTTGTTTAGTATATAGTTATATATAGTTTTTAGTACAACATTTATTTCCGAAGTTAATGTTTAAGAATAAAACAAAAAAACTTTAGGGTCAGGTAGGGTTTTTAAGGTGCTATCAGTCAAATTTAGCTGAGGAATCTGGTACTGTCGGAACCCTTCATAAATTCCTAGACAGACAGGAGGGAGCAATTAATCTTTTCCAGGATCGGAACCTTGATGTCAGACTTAGAGAGGCAGACTCTGATCTGGACTGCTTCATACTGCCCTGCTAAGTCCAGATGCTTCAATTCAAAAAATTCAAAAATACTTTATTAATCCCAAAGGGAAATTAAATGTTGTTGTAGCTCATTATGAAGGTTTCTTCAAAGAGCCGTTGTAGATGCTGATGGCTGTGGGCAGGAAGGATCTCCTGTAGTGCTCCGTCTTACAGCAGATCTGTTGTTGTAGGACAGTCTCATGAAGAGGATGCTCAGGGTTCTCCATAATGTTCGTCATTTTATGAAGCATCCTTCTTTGTACAATGATCTCCAGAGGTTCCAGAGGAGTCCCCAGAACAGAGCCAGCCTTCTTTATCAGCTTGTTGAGCTTTTTAAGTCCCTGGCTCTGATGCTGCTTCCCCAGCAGATGATGGCAGAAGAGATCACACTCTCCACAACAGACTTATAGAAGATATTCAGCATCTTGCTGCAAACACCAAAGGACCTAAGCTTCCTCAAGAAGTACAGTCCGCTCTGTCCCTTCTTGTAGACGGCTTTACAGTTGCATCTCCACTGCAGTCTGTTGTCCAGGTGAACACCGAGGTATTTATACTCCTGCACCACCTCCATCTTTTCTCCCATGATGGAAATAGTTTTTGACTTATTCCTGTTTCTCTTAAAATCTACAATCATCTCCTTTGTTTTAGTCACGTTCGAGATGAGATGATTGTTTCCACACCATGCTACAAAGCGGTCCACCACCTTCCAGTACTCAGCTTCTTGTCCATCTCTGATCCACCCCACAACTGCAGAATCATCTGAGTATTTCTGCAGATGACAACACCTGGACATAATGGTGGACCCTTTTTGTGGACTCTGGCCTAAAAGAAGGCCTGGTGTTATCAGGCTTACAAGCTTCCCTCTGTTTCCTCCAAATATAATTATGGTCAATATGGCCAACGACTTTCATCAGACCACAGGACACGTCTTCAAGAATTAGTGCATTAGCAAACTGTAAGCTAACTTTTCATGTCGTTTTTAGAATAATTTTAGACTGGTCTTTCAGTCTATGATGGTACAGGACTTGTTTAACTGTGGATAATGAGACTGTCTCACCAGCTTTAGCCAGCATCTTCACAAGGTCTTCTGCTTTTGTTCTGAAGTTGATACGGGGATTTCCCACCGCAACATGCTCATCTCTGGGATACAGAACCCATTCCCTTCCTGAACAGTATGATGCTGGACATTCCCATGTAATTTATACTTGCACATGATTGTTTGAACACATCAACGTGAGCTCTTCAGGCTTCTGGAATAGTACCCAAAGATAAACTAGAGAGGTCCACAATTATCTTTCTGATTATCTTGCCTGATTTCTTTTGGATTTCCCATGATGTCACACAAGGAATCAGAACATCCTTTATTGTCATTGTCACAAGTACTTTGGGATGAGCTCGGAGTAGAGCAGCTGCTCCTCCACATCAAGAGGAGTGAGATCAGGTGGCTCGGACATCTGTTTTGGATGCCTCCTAGATGCCTCTCTCGGGAGGTGTTCTGAGCACGTCCGACTGGGAGAAGGCCCAGGGGATGGCCCAGGACATGCTGGAGGGACTATGTCTCTCAGCTGGCCTGGGAAGGCCTTGGGCTTCCCCCAGAGGAGCTGTAGGAGGTGTCTGGGGAGAGGAAAGTCTGAGCATCTCTGCTTGGATTGCTGCTCCCGCAACCCGGTCCCGGAAAAGCAGAAGACGACAGGTATGAGTACAAGTGCAACGAAATTGAAATAGTGTGTTTTAGGTGCTGCCCTAGAACACATCTAAAGGTGGGTCTCATTTTAACTCAAATGTTGTGAGTTAACCAGAAGCTTAAAATATGAAGCTTACATCACCATGACATCAACCTCTGCACTTCTCCTAATTGTTTAAATACATCAAAACTAATGAAATAAAATCTCATATTATTCTGGCATTTAGCAAATAACTGACCTAAAACAGGAAATGTTTAGTCTGATTTAATGTCAGGCAGTGAGGAAAAACAGATTATTTGTCTTTTTATAAAGTGTGTGTAAATATCTGGTTTCAACTGCATATATATTTAAAATATCTAGAATATACACAGCTGCTTCAAACCACAGAATAACATACTGTGATACCTGTTTCATCATTACTGAAATTTGTCTCTGGAGCTGATTTTTCCTGTCATCTGACTTTGAATAAATACAACTTAACTGAGTTCTAGGTTTGCCTTCATGACATCTATTAGTGTAGCATTCCCACACACACAGAGGCCAGATGCATTACAGAAAGCAGTGACACAGCTGGGGGTTAGTCCATATTCCATTTGACTGTTGCTCTGGAGACTAATTGTGCCATGACTGAGAGAGGTTAAAGGTCAAATGCTGTTTGCCTGGAAGAATACAAATAACCAGGCCTTAACTCAAGTTTAAAAACTAGATATAAGATCTGATAACACTTTAATGGAAAGATGTATACCAGTTCTTGAAATTTTACAGCCTTTTATCCTCTATTAAGTAATCATTTCTTATATAAGGAGTGAATTATACAGATACGACATGGAAACAGATGATCCTTGATGTTGGTGGAACACTGAATAAATCTATCCAAACATATCAGCTTTGAGAACAAACAGTACAAAATGATTCAACCCTGAGGATCCGGCCAGTGAAGTATGTGCGTGCCATGTGTGAAAGCTAACAGAGATGACATGGTATGTTCCGGCTTACCAGCAAATCTTTATGAAGTCGGAAATCTGTGCTGTGATTGAAAAAAACAAAAACATCCCCACGACCCCATTTAATGCTCGGACACGATACCTCAAACCGGGTTCACCAGATCACAGTTGGAGCTGGAACAGCTTCTCTTTTGTATTAAAACTTAATAAAACGGCAGAGCAGAGCAAATATTTTCATAGCAGAAAATGAAGCCAGATGCACAGGTGCACCACAGAGGCAGAGCATGGAGGCAACGTTAGTTTGGCTCCAGGACAGACATGCGCAAGCTGATCTTTCATATGCAGTGGTTCTGTCTGTTGTCAAAGGCAGACAATTTTGGCAGCAGATTCCGGACTTAATTAAATGTATAACAGCATTTCAATAAGTTGCCTAAATCGGAAACTTTTGTTGAAATAATAAAGATAAAGCAAAGGTTGACTAAACACCCGGGACCAAAGAGAGGCAACGATGAAGAGCTGGAGGAGGGGTACAAGCAGTGTGTAAACAGATGGCCACTTGCTGCTGAACATTAAATAGACAGCAGAGATGATGTAGGCACATCTGGACTGGCAGGAAGCAGCATGCATGGAGCTGCAGATCTGGGAGTAAACTAGATAAGGTTCAGGACTTAAAACATTCCTATTTATCTCCATCAATGTACTCCATCATTTTGAAATTGAGTTCCTAAAATAAAAGTGAAAATACTTGTCCAGACTGAAGTTAGAGCAGCTCAAACTCTGAGTTTCACGTCTGTATATAAAACATTTTCACAGTTTAAACCTCATAGTTAAAGTTATGTCAGTGAGATCTGTTTGGATTTTCTACCACCTCTGTTGATGGTTGGAAAAAATATCATATATTACATTCTCCCAGCAGAAATATGCAGCCTGGACAGTGGCAATGTCACTGTTGGTTCTGTTGTGGTGAGGAAAGAGCTGAGATTTCAAGCAAAGTTCTTGAATTACCAGTCAGTCTTCGTTCCAACCCTATGTTTATAAGGAACAGATCATGGCCAATAAAACGACATCGCTGATACAAGCAGCTGAATTGGTCTGGACTCTGGCCTAGAGATAAACATAAAGCTTTTCAGTATGGAAAAGAGTCAGCAGAAGTGGTTGAGGCATCTGATCAGGAGGCCTTAGTTAGTTTCCCTCTGGAGGGTTTCTAGGCATGTTCTACTGGGAGCAGACCCAGAACCTGCTAGAGGGAACATAAATATGCCCCATCTGGCATAGGAACACCTTGGTATCTCTCAGAATGAGCTGGAGTGTGTTGATAGGGAGAGGGATGTCTGGATGTTTGTCCCGTACCGACCAGACCTGATTTTTCAGTATTTAACCTACCAGAATTCAGGGAAAGTTGATCTAACTTACAGGATCTCCCACTAAATTCTTGGTAGACCATGAAGAACATCTGTGAAGTCTAACAGAGTTCACAACTCAATGGGTCAGGACTGTATTGATGGGAAAACAGATGAGCTATAATACAGGTTGGTTTTCTTCAATCTCTTCATGTCCATTAGTTTCAGAAAACAAACTTTACATGAATTACTGTGATCTTGTTCCTCTATCCACAATAACACACAGTTGAAACAAGAGATTTAGATAAACTGTATAAACACACATATCTTTTTTTCTCAGTGTCTTACATTAAATCAGGCAAAATTTTCTGTTTTAGCTTACTTAGGATTAACATAATTTATATTTGCTGAATGCCACAATGAGGATTGAAGATATTTTTTAAAATGTATTTTTAAATAAGATTTTTTCAAAGTCAAAAGTTTACATACATTTCTTAAATATTTGGAACCTATTCCTGTTAAAATGTATGATTTTTTAGGTATCCTTCCACAAGCTTCTCACAACAGTTTGCTTAAATTTGGGCCTATTCCTGCTGACAGAACTGGTGTAACTGGGTCAGGTTTTTAGGCCACCTCTGTTACACACACTTTATCAGCCCACACATTTTGCATGAATCAGGGCTTTGTGTCGACCGCTCCAAAAGACTGACTTCGATGTCCTTAATACACCTTCTTACAGATTTTGCGGTATGTTTAGGGTTATTGTCCATTGGGGAAACCCATTTGCTATGAGGCTTCCATCTATTTAGAGAAGTGCACCAGTCCATGCTGCGGCAAAACACCCCCCACACCATGCTGCCTTCTTGATACTTTACAGTTGGGATGGTGTTCTTAGGCTTTCTCTTAATGTAACAATGCTCATTATGGCCAAAAACACTGTAGTTTTAGTTTCAACAGACCCCAGGATCTGTTTCCAAAAGTTGAGCCCCTTGCCCCTGAGTGCTTTTGCAAACTGTAATCCTGTTTTTCAAGTTGCGTTTGGAGTGTTGGCTTCTTCCTCTTTGACTGGTCCTTCATTCCCGTATTGGTGCAGGACTCTTTTTCACGTTGGATAATGATAGTCTCTTACCAGCTTCCCTTGCATCTTCAAGAGGTAGTGTTGTAGTCAAGACCTAGAATTTGGGGAAGGTGGAAGGAATGGTAAATGTACTTAACTTATATAGTGCCTTTCCAGTCATACTGACCTGTCAAAGCTCTTCACACTAGATTGGTGCTTTATACATTCACCCAGACGTACTCACAAATGCACACACATTCATGCACCGCTATGCAGATCGGTAGGCCATTTGAGGTTAAGTGCCTTGCCCAGGGGCACATAGACATGTGGCAGGAGGAAGCTGGATTCAACCCACAACTTTCAGCTTGCAAGACGACTACTCTTCTGACTGAGCTAAGTGTGAAGGGTCCATGGATGGAGACCAAACCAATGCAAGACCATTTTCAAGACTACTGGTGTAATCATGATAATGAAGCTCGTGCTGCAAACATTCTGTTTTCAAAATCAAAAACATGGTTGCAGTTCAAAAGAAATATAAATGTACTGCTTTTGGTCCAGAGAGAAGATCGAGACAGGACCAAGTCCAACACTTGGAAAACATGTGTCTCAAGATCACACCCCTAGCACATGGTCTTTTGCTTTTGTTCTTGGTTTGATTTGGACATTTTGCGCCGAAACACCTTTATCTCTGGAACACAGAACATCAATCGTTTCTGAACGTTATGATGGC
>JAHHUM010002317.1:31040-339512 GCA_036173005.1 Crenichthys baileyi
TTTAATATTTTATCAAATAATATTTCGGTCTGTTAAGGGTTGTCCTGTGAATACCAGCCCAGTAAGGCGATGGTATTAGGACAAAGTTGAAAGGGATGAGCCAAGCTCTGACATTATTGAACAGCATAAACTCTGTACACACATGGAATGAATTCACACAATTTCTTAAAATACAAGAATTTATTAACAAAAATAAGTCAACTCATAGTCAAACATATTTCAATCAACAAACTCTTTACTATGCTAAAACAATCCAACTAAACTACCAAGCAGAATTAAAGAATAATGAAGACTAATGGGCTATGTACACTATAAACAAGTTGATCAAAGATGATTGAAAATCATGACCAGAAGAGTGATGCAACATTACCATGCAATGTTATTTATGTTTGAGAACCAAGGATTATCTTGAAGAATCTGGAAATTAAGTTAAGTTAGTCTTGGAAATAACTTAGACAATATTTAGCAAATGTTTCGACAACCATTCACAATGCAAGATCAGATAAAATATTATTTTATCAAAATAATGTTTTCAAGAATGATCTGCTGAATAAAACCAACCTTCTGGATGAATAATTTCTCAATGGTGTCTAATTAGTTGCCTTTATTTATTAAAATAATATTTGAAGAAATATTATTAAGGGAATATTTGGAAAAGAGCCAAATCTTTCGGAAGAAATGGGCATAATGGTGTTTACTTAGTTAACAGATTTAGTAAAATAATGTTTAGAGACTATTATTCACTAACTTGAAAACTAACAACCTTTCTGTTAAATATTCTGTATTAAGCATGTGTTCTAAAGCTGTTAGCAGTTAAGCTAACAAAGGAGGCCGATAGCTTAGCACCAGAACCAAAACACATACCTTTAAAATACCAGGGTCAATAAAAGGGTTAAAATGCATAAGCGCGGACGGCGGGTTATGAGCAACCTTCTGTGTTTAAAATCACCCTTTAAATAAAGTTTGTCTTAACTTTAAAAACACATAAACACAGAACACAAAGCTAATCACGTGTGCTTCAGATAGCCTACTAGCACTAAGATAGCAGTTTCACACAAACAAAACCAAACTTCATAAAATGAAAAACGTTTAGATCATTTCATCCTAACTGTTATTCTGCCCAAACCTAACCTCTGACCATGTTGAGGAAAAGATGTCCGGGGCGGCGAAGTTTGAAGGAACGTCCACAGTCAACAAGCAGTTAGCCTTCGGCTAACCTAATGAAGCTGTGGGTGGGGGCTGTTCTGTCGGCCGGACAAAACTCCACGTTACCGGTGATGCGGCGTCGTCCTTCTCTCAGGCAAGGAAAACCGCTTCACTCGGGTTGTAGAGACCGCGTCTCTGCTGGGGACTTTTCTCGAACACCGTGTGCGTCTGCTGGGCTCGGAGAGAAAGTCAACAATGAATACCGGATACACAAACAGCAATTCATTCAATACTCAACTTTTGCATATGATCGGTGATCATATGAGACTCTTGGATCCAGTTTGAAGAGTTAAGTCTTTTTGCCAGCAAAAAGACTTCAGCGCGCTGTGTCTGCTCCTGGTCCGATGGTCAACCAGCTTGGAGAGGTCAGCTTGTGGGAGAGGGGGTGCTTTTATACAGCCAGTGGCATCATGGGAAGTCTGCTGCTACCCCCCTTTTACAGTTGCTGGAAGTCAGTTAAATGCGATTTATTTTGAAAACCCCAGAAGAGTTTGTACCGGAGTTTTAATGTTGAAATCCATGGCTTATTATGATACACGTGCCTAACTGGGCAAAGTTAGAGCATTAACTTTAAACATGAAACACACATTCTACTTTTTCCAAACTACAATTACAAACCATAATTTTGTCATTTGTAATTAGTCCAACAAAGTGGTGTACTTCTAGAACTGTTTTCTATTCTAATTATCATTTACTGTCCTTTAAACATTCACGGGTTGGACAATGAAAGTGAAACACCTGTCATTTTAGCGTGGGAGGTTTCATGGCTAAATTGGACCAGCCTGGTAGCCAGTCTTCATTGATTGCACATTGCACCAGTAAGAGCAGAGTGTGAAGGTTCCATTAGCAGGGTAAGAACACAGTTTTGCTCAAAATATTGAAATACACACAACATTATGGGTGACATACCAGAGTTCAAAAGAGGACAAATTGTTGGTGCACGTCTTGCTGGCGCATCTGTGACCAAGACAGCAAGTCTTTGTGATGTATCAAGAGCCACAGCATCCAAGGTAATGTCAGCATACCACCAAGAAGGACGAACCACATCCAACAGGATTAACTGTGGACGCAAGACGAAGCTGTCTGAAAGGGGATGTTCGGGTGCTAACCCGGATTGTATCCAAAAAACATAAAACCACGGCTGCCCAAATCACGGCAGAATTAAATGTGCACCTCAACTCTCCTGTTTCCACCAGAACTGTCCGTCGGGAGCTCCACAGGGTCAATATACACGGCCGGGCTGCTATAGCCAAACCTTCAGTCACTCATGCCAATGCCAAACGTCGGTTTCAATGGTGCAAGGAGCGCAAATCTTGGGCTGTGAACAATGTGAAACATGTTTTTATCTCTGATGAATCCACCTTTACTGTTTCCCCCCCCCTCCCGGAGAATTACGGTGTGGAGAAGCCCCAAAGAAGCGTACCACCCCAGACTGTTGCATGCCCAGAGTGAAGCATGGGTGTGGATCAGTGATGGTTTGGGCTGCCATATCATGGCATTGCCTTGGCCCAATACTTGTGATAGATGGGCGCGTCACTGCCAAGGACTACCGAACCATTCTTGAGGACCATGTGCATCCAATGGTTCAAGCATTGTATCCTGAAGGCGGTGCCGTGTATTAGGATGACAATGCACCAATACACACAGCAAGACTGGTGAAAGATTGGTTTAATGAACATGAAAGTGAAGTTGAACATCTCCCATGGCCTGCACAGTCACCAGATCTAAATATTATAGAGCCACTTTGGGGTGTCTTGGAGGAGCGAGTCAGGAAACGTTTTCCTCCACCAGTATCACGTAGTGACCGGGCCACTATCCTGCAAGAAGAATGGCTTAAAATCCCTCTGACCACTGTGCAGGACTTGTATATGTCATTCCTAAGACGAATTGACACTGTATTGGCTGCAAAAGGAGGCCCTACACCATACTAATAAATTATTGTGGTCTAAATCCAGGTGTTTCAGTTTCATTGTCCAACCCCTGTATGTATTCTAATTATGTATTCTAATTAATTGTCAGTCATTTTCTTATTCCATAGTGGGCCGCAGGGGAGCTGGTGCCTATCTCCAGTGAGAGGTTGGGTACACCCTGGACAGGTAGCCAGTCCATCGCAGGGCAACACACAAACAACCATGCACACACTCATTCATACACCTAAGGGCAATTTAGAGTGACCAATTAACCTAACAGGCATGTCTTTGGACTGTGGGAGGAAGCCGAAGTACCCAGTGAGAACCCACGCATGGACAGGGAGAACATGTAAACTCCATGCAGAAAGACCCCCGGCTGGGAATTTTACCCAGGACCTTTTTGCTGCAAGGCAACAGTGCTACCAACTGCGCCACCGTGCAGCCCTAATTAATTGTACAATGTGAAAATTATCATTTAACTGTCCTTTAAACATATGTATTTAGGCTTGATGTTATGAATCATTAAAGGTCAAGTCACTTTGAAGGACCATACCTTAAAAGACACTCATCAGAAAACAACAGGTTTTTGTTTGTCTATCATATAGTCCTTTTTAAGTTTTGTCTGTTATTTTTTTAAATGTTTACAGTTTGTTTTAAAACGTTTGTTCAAGGTGTATTTTGGCTTTAATCTTGTTCCAATCCAACCCAGCTTTATTCATTTTCTAATTTTTCTTTTGGTTTTTCCCTTTCAGCCTTCCCAGTCAACTTTCCTTTCAGAAGACAACCCAAGTACTCTCTTACCTTTCTCCCTGATAGCATTAGCTGTAGTTGTTGAGTCATCTGGAAGCATCTCCTGGCTATCCAGAGCCTCAAGCCCTCCCTGAAAGCCACACAACCTTCTTCCTTTGTCAGCTTTAACCACTTTGTTGTTAACTTCTGCTATGCCTTTGTCCTCTTCATCTTCCTCACCATCAGAGTCATTCTACAAACCACCATCCCGTGCTGTCTGGCAACACTCTCACTTACCACTAACTTGTAGTCACTGAATTCCTTCAGATTACATCATCTACACAAGATGTCATCCACCTGTGTGCTCCTACCTCCGTTCCTGCTTCTTCTGAAAGAAAGTATTCACTACAGCCATTCCCATCCTCTTTGGAAAGTCCACCACAATCTCTCCTTCTGCATTCCTGTTCTGGCAACCAAACCTGCCCTTCACTTCCTCGTCACCTCTTTTTCCTCCTCCAACATGTCAATTGAGATCTTCACCAATCGCCACTTTCATAACTCTGGGGATATTCTGCATCACGTCATCTAACTCACTCCAGAATTTCTCCTTCTCTTTTAATTAACATTATACCTGTTGGGGATGAATACTAACAACATTGAGCATCACTCCTTCAGTTTTTAGCCTCAGACTCCTCACCCTACCTGACATTCTTGTTGGGACCCATCCATGGGGACAACATGAATGGCCAGTAAGATCTTTTCTGGAACTTTCGAAATAAATCGCATTAACCTACTTCCAGCACAGCCAGGAAAAGGGGTAACAGCGGACTTCCCGTGACGTCACTGTCCGAATAAAAACCCCGCTTCTGCAACAAACTGACCTCTTCCACACAGGTCCCCAGCGGAACTGGACGGAGGGACACAGCGCGCTAATGTCTCTTTGCAGGCATAACTCTTCAAACTGGATCCCAGTGTCATACAATCACGCGATCATATGCACTAAGTTAAGTAGGAATTAATTGCTGTTTGTGTATCCGGTATTCATTCATGACCGGGGGCAATTAAGGTACAAGCGTTGCTTGACTTTCTCTCTCAGGCCTACAGAAGCAAACTGTGTTCCAGAGAGTTCCCAGCAGAGACCCTGTCTCTACAACGCCGAGTGGAGCAGTTTTCCCGGTCTGAAGGAAGGAAAAAAGGGACTGTCCCCGTGGTTACAGCAAAAACGTGCATTTTTGGCTGGCCGACAAACCCCTTTTATTAAAGGTATTTTAAAGGTATGTGTTTGATTCTGATGATAAGCTATAACTTTTTTTGTTAGCTTCAACCGCTAACAGCTAATAACACGTTCTTGCCTGCTAAGATCATTTATCCAAAAAAGGTTTTATTTTTCAATCTAGAAAATAATATTTCCCTAAATTTATTTTTTACAACTTGAAAAACTAAGTAAACACCAAAAGCCCCATTTCTCCAGAAAGATTTGTTTCTTATTAAAAATAATTTTATTTAAATATTATTTTACTATTTCCTTAAAAATGTTTTTTAAATATTTTTTAATATTAATTATATTTTATTATATTATATAAATAATTTATAAAAATATAATATATATAATATAATTATAATATTATATAATATAAAATTATAATTTTATTTTAATATATAATATATAAAATATATTAATATTTATTATATATTTTTAATTTTTATAGATTTAATTTTTTTAAATTTTAAAAAAAAGGCAGTTAATTAAACCGTTGAGAATTAGCATCCAGAAGGGTTTGGGGTTTTATCTGCAATCATTTTTTTAAAATATAATTTTATTAAAATAATATTTTATCTGATCTCGCATTGGAATGGTCGTCTAACGTTTGTGTTTTAGAAAAAGTTGTTCCAGACTAAATTAAAATTTCATTCAGATTTTTTAAGATAAACCTTTGGGCCAAACAAAATAACATTTCAGGGGAATGTATCATTCTTTCGGGGCATGGTTTTTTAACCATCTTTGACAACTTGATTTTATGCACAAAGCCCCTTTGCCTTCTTTTCTTTTCATTTTGCGGTGTTTAGTTTTTATTTTTTTTAGCATAGTAAAAAGTTTGTTGTGAAATATTTTTTGGCTTTTGGGGGTTATTTTTTTTTGTTAAAAAATGTTTTATTTTAAGATATTGTGTGAATTCTTCCATGTGTGTACAAGTTTTGCTGTAATAAGGGAGGCTTGGCTCATCCCCTTTTAGTTTTTGGCCCCAATGCCACCACCTTATTGGGGGTGGTATTCAAGGGCAAACCCTTTAAAAGACAAATATTTTTTTTTAAAAAAATATTAAAATCAGTCAGTCAGTCATTTTTTACCCCTTATTCCATAGTGGTCGCGGGGGAGGGTGCCCCACTCCAGCATCTATGGGGCAGAGGCGGGGTAACCCCCGTACAGGCGCCAGTCCACGCGGGCAACACACAAACAGCCCTGCCACAATCATCATACACCTAAGGGCAATTTAGAGTGACCAATTTAAACCCAACAGGATGTCTTTTGGACGTGGGAGGAAAACCGGAGTACCCGGTGAAACCCAGTATGCAAGGGGGAACAGCAAAAACCCCGCAGAAAGACCCCGGCCGGGGTTTAACCCAACCTTCTTGTGCAAGGCAACAGTGTACCAACGCCCACCGTGAGCCAAAAAAAATTTTAAAAATTAAAAAAAATAAAAATAATATTCAATTTATAATCACAATACTCTTTTCTCCTCCAGAACATTCCTGACAATCTTCTCCTTCAAGATAACTCCTAAACCATATCTATTCCCATTCAGACCATAAACATTTTTGAACCATGCTCCTAAGCTTCTAGATTTGCTACATTTTCTCCTGGTCTCCTAAACACATAATATGTCCATCTTCCTCCTCGTCATTCAGCCAAAATTTAGCTTTTCCGTCATAATTAACATTCAATGTCCATATCCAGTCTTGCTCGGCCCTTTTCCCCTTCTTTCTCTGCCTACGGAAAAAGTCCCCTCCTCTTCTTTCTCTCTTGGGCCAAAAAGCAGCCCCAATTTCCACTGGTACCCTGTCAGACACCAGCCCCAATGGCAGTCGTTGTTAACCCGTTGTTAACTCGACTGATCTGGCAGGGAGATCTTGTTCATGGCTTGTATCATAGATGTGGCAAATGTTTTACGCTAGACACAGGACACTGCCCCCTCTTTGAGGCTGCATTTCAATCCAGCTTTATTTATAACGCACTTTAAAACACAAAAAGAGAACAGAATGCTGTACATAGTAAAAAGATTTCAAAATTAATTAACATCAAATTCTAAAATTAAACATGGTAAATATCCGGTTGTGGTTTTAACAACCCAAAAAATTTTGACAAGCCACTGGGCAGGCATGAGAGAGGAAACTCTTTTTAATCAAAAGAGTTTTCAAAAAACAGCACGCGCCCCCCCTTACTGCGGCGCCCCCCGATCCGTCTGCGATCTCCCGCTCCATTCTTCCCCATCGGAACAAGACCCCCAGAAAATTAAAACCCTCCCCTTGAGGGGAAAGGAACTCCCCTCCAACCGAAGAGGTAAGCCCCCCTTTGCCCCCCCAGAACCGGCCTCAGACTTGGAGGAGTATTAATTTTCCCCATTTTTTTCCCCCTTTTACTTAAGGCTGCGAACCGCACCAGCGCATCCTGAAGGTCTTGGCTAGAGGGGCCAGCAGGACCAAGTCATCTGCAAAAAAAAGAGACGAAATCCTCTGGTCCCCAAACCAGAACCGGCCCAAACCAAACCGGCCCTTGGCTGCGCCTAAAAATCCTGAACAGGACCGGTGACAAAGGGCAGCCCTGCCGGAGCCCAACATGCACCCGAAAAAGGGCCGACTTAGTGCCGGCAATGCGAACCAAACTACTGCTCCACTTGTACCGAGACCGGATGGCCCCTGGTAAAGGGGCCATCCATACTCCTGGAGCACCCGCCACAGGGCATCACGAGGGACACAGTCGAATGCTTTCTCCAGGTCCACAAAACACATGTGGACCAGTTGGGCAAAATCCCATGAACCCTCGAGTACCCTGTAGGGGGGTACGGGCGGGGTCCAGTGTTCCACGGACCCCGATCTGGACTCTCCTCTCCAATACCCTGGCATAGGCCCTTTACCGGGGAGGCTGAGGGGGTTGCCCCCCTGTAGTTGGAACACACCCTCTGGTCACCCTTTTTTTAGGGGAAGGGGGACCACACCCAGTCTGCCAGTCCGAAGGCACAAATCCCCACCCGACCCCCAATTTTGAAGAGGCGTTTCAACCCATGATAGCCCCACAACATCCAGATACTTGGGTACTCAGGGCGGATCTCATCCACCCCCCGAGCCCTGCCACCAGAGCTTTTTTTTTTTTTCCCCCTTTGGGGACTTTAGCCTGGGTGTTTAAAGAGTCCAACCCTGAGTCCCCAGCCTCTGTTTCCCCAGGGAATTTTGATGGCCAATTTTTTTGAGGACTTCCCTCGAAGTTCCCCCCTTTTTCACCGCCCGGGGAAAATAATGTCCTCAGTCGAGGTCAGCAGCCTCCCACCCCCACTGTAAACAGTGATGGCGAAGCACTTCTTCCCCCTCCTGAGGCACCGGACGGTTTGCCAGAATCGCTTCAAGGGTTTTCAAAAGCAGTACAAAATAGTTTCCCAAAAACTTGCATGAATAGGACCAACACTTACATAAATTCTCTCAGGGGAAAAACGTAGAACCAACTGAACTTAAACAGGGTAGTGAACGAGAGGAACCAGCGAGGAACAATGAAAACCAGAGAGCTTATAAACTGAGGGAAGTGGAGTATGGACCAATGAGAAAAGGAGGCAGGTAATCAGAGGTAACATGAATCAGGTGTGGACCCGGCTGCAGGGAAAACTGGGGGAAAATAGAAGGTTGCTATGGTGACCGACTGGAAGACAAAGGGACACAAGAGAAACTAGACTATGAAAACCCAAAGGAAAAACTGGATCGAAAGATGAACAAAAAAAACCTCAAAAGGGGGCAGGGAGGCAGGGGGAACATGAAAACTGACTACAAAAAAAACTATGGGAAGGGGACTAAATAACAAACTCAGAGAAACAGATCTAAGAAAAAACTATGGGAAAAGTAAATAACCAAAATGAAGCTTAAAATAACCATTAACTAAAGTAAACTGAAAACTGGGGAGGGTAGGGAAATATACCGCCGGGAAATCGAGAGCTTCGCTTTTGGGTTTCTCTCTCTTCCCACAACGACGGCCCCCCGCGCCCCCCATTACTGGCAGCCGCACCGATCCGTCTGTCGATCTCCGCTCCATTCTTCCCTCACTCGTGAACAAGACCCGAGATACTTAAAATGCTCCACTTGAGGCAGGGGAACTCCCCCCAAACCTGAAGAGGATAAGCCACCCTTTTCCGGTCGAAACCATGGCCTCAGACTTGGAGAGCTGATCCTCATCCCCCCGCTTTACACTCGGCTGCGAACCGCACCAGCGCATCCTGAAGGTCTTTGGGTAGAGGGGCCAGCAGGGGCCAAGTCATCTGCAAAAAAAAGAGACGAAACCTCTGGTCCCCCAAAACCAGAACCGGCCCCAAACCAAAACCCGGCCCCCTTGGCTCCGCCTAAAAATTCTGAACAGGACCGGTGACAAAGGGCAGCCCTGCCGGAGCCCAACATGCACCCGAAAAAGGGCCGACTTAGTGCCGGCAATGCGAACCAAACTACTGCTCCACTTGTATCGAGACCGGATGGCCCCTGGTAAAGGGGCCATCCATACTCCTGGAGCACCCGCCACAGGGCTTTACGAGGGACACAGTCGAATGCTTTCTCCAGGTCCACAAAACACATGTGGACCAGTTGGGCAAAATCCCATGAACCCTCGAGTACCCTGTAGGGGGTACAGGGCTGGTCCAGTGTTCCACAGACTCCGGACTCTGGACTCTCCTCTCCAATACCCTGGCGTAGGCCTTACCATGGAGGCTGAGGAGTGTGATCCCCCTGTAGTTGGAACACACCCTCTGGTCACCCTTCTTATGAAGGGGGACCACCACCCCAGTCTGCCAGTCCAGAGGCACTATCCCCGACCGCCACGCAATGTTGAAGAGCCGTTTCAACCATGATAGCCCCACAACATCCAGATACTTGAGGTACTCAGGGCGGATCTCATCCACCCCCGAAGCCCTGCCACCGCGGAGCTTTTTAACCACCTTGGTGACTTCAGCCTGGGTGATGAAAGAGTCCAACCCCGAGTCCCCAGCCTCTGTTTCCACCAGGGAATGCGTGATGGCAGGATTGAGGAGTTCCTCGAAGTACTCCTTCCACCGCCCGATAATGTCCCCAGTCGAGGTCAGCAGCCTCCCACCCCCACTGTAAACAGTGATGGCGAAGCACTTCTTCCCCCTCCTGAGGCACCGGACGGTTTGCCAGAATCGCTTCAAGGCCAACCGGTAGTCCTTCTCTATGGCCTTACCGAACACCTTCCAAGCCCAAGTTTTTGCCTCTGCCACTGCTCGGGCCGTGGCACGCTTGGCCTCACGGTACCCGTCAGCCGCCTCAGGAGTCCCACAAGCCAACCACAGCCGATAGGACTCCTTCTTCAGCTTGACAGTGTCCCTTACTGCCGGTGTCCAGCACCGGGTTCGGGGATTGCCGCCGCGACAGGCACCACAGACCTTACGGCCGCAGCTACAGGCAGCAGCATCAACAATAGATGTGGAGAACATGGTCCAGTCGGACTCTATGTCTCCAACATCCCCCGGAATCTGGTCAAAGCTCTGGTGGGAGTTGAATACATCCCTGGCCAAGGGCTCCGCCAGACGTTCCCAGCAGACTATGTGCTTGGGCCTGCCAAGTCTGTCCGGCTTTCTCCTCCTCCAGCGGATCCAACTTACCAACAGGTGGTGATCAGTGGACAGCTCAGCCCCTCTCTTCACCCGAGTGTCCAAAACATGCAGCCGAAGGTCTGATGATACGACGACAAAGTCAATCATTCACCTCCTGCCTAGGGTGTCCGGGTGCCAAGTGCACTGATGGACATCCTTATGTGTGAACATGGTGTTCATTATGGACAGTCCGTGACTGGCACAGAAGTCCAATAACAAAACACCACTCGAATTCAGATCGGGGAGGCCATTCCTCCCGATCACGCCTCTCCAGGTGTCACTGTCGTTTCCCACGTGGGCGTTGAAGTCCCCCAGCAGAATAATGGAGTCCCCAGGAGGGGCACTATCCAGCAACCCCGACAGGGATGCCAAGAAGGCCGGGTACTCCGCACTACCGCTCGGCCCGTAGGCCGAAACGAAAGTCAGAGACCTGTCCCCAACCCGAAGGCGCAGGGATGCAACCATCTCATCCACTGGGGTAAACCCCAACACGAGACGGCTGAGCTGGGGGGCAAAAGCAAACCCACCCCAGCCTGCCGCCTCTCCCCATGGCCCACTCCAGAGTAGAAGAGAGTCCAGCCCCTCTCGAGGAGATGGGTTCCAGAGGCAAACGCTGTACGTGGAGGCGAGCCCGACTATTTCTAGTCGATATCTCTCGACCTCCCACACAAGCTCAGGCTCCTTCCCCCCCAGCGAGGTGACATTCCACGTCCCTAGAGCCAGCCTAAGCATCCGGGGATCGGGCCGCCGAGGTCTCCACCTTCATCCGCCGCCCAATCCTCTTTGCACTGGTACCCTGCAGGTGGTGGGCCCACTGGGGGATGGCTTTGCGTTTCTCGTTCGGGCAACCCAGCCACCAGGCGCTCTCCGACGAGTCCCGACCCCAGGCCTGGCTCCAGGGTGGGACCCCGGCTCCGCCATACCGGGCGACGTTACGTGCCTTGATTTAATAGTCGTCATGAGGGGTCTGAGTGAAACACATTATATAGATGTATTACAAACAGACTGATGTTTTCGAGCTTTTATAATTGCCAATTATGATTGTTTTCTGCTTACAGCTAATGAAACACAACATTTATGATTAGAATATTACATCATGCAATCGATACATTTTAATACAGAAATGTGAGCTTGATAAAATTAAGTTTAATACCTGCTTCATTGGAACACATATTCCAATTTAGTAAATATAACTGAACACCAGTCTGTTTGTATTGAATTATAAAGGAGTTTTAGCTTTTGAATAGACTTAATGAAAAAATAACGTGATAATACTTCACTTGTAGGGATGTTTAGATACATGCAAGTCAGAGACTGATACGGAAATTACTTTGTCTGTGCATCCATCGTGAACAGCCACTTTTTTGTTTTATTTTAAGAAATCTGATTTTAGCTTATTTTCTGATTTAGGTTTTATTATTTTTTATTTGTAAACTTTCATGGATTATATAATTTTATTTAGTTAAAAAATTTAATTTTTAATTTCCTGAGAACTGTTGTACTGTTTTAGCTGCTGAGCCCCAGATCTTCATATAGCAAATTACTGAGTTGTTTGTTATAACTTAAGAAATAATTTCTTCATACATCATTTCATCTGTCAAATGACTCCATGTCCCAAGAGATCAAAGGCAACATAACCATGATATCAGTCCCACCCTTCAGCTAGAGATTATGCATAACGATCAAGAAATACATTATCCAAACTATTCATATCCCTTTTAATGAGACTAGGCCTTTTATTCCATCCTAAATTGCACCAGTCAGATGCCTTCAGGGTGTTTCTTCCTTCTCAGAGCAACAGTATTGGATTTCAATCCCTTTATTTGGTTCAAATCAACATCCCCACCCAGACCTCAGATGACTCTAATAACAGATTGCACAGTGTGAGCTCTTATCCCCTGCCGTGCTTCCTATAAGATAGGATAGCCCTCCATTGAACCTTTTCTCGTTAAGTGTATCAGCACATTCAAAGCATATTTACATTTTCACTGTTTAGATGTATCATCCATTTCCAAGCAAATGGGTTACACTAGATATTGAAGAACATTTTAAAAGCTCCAGAAAATGAGAACAAGACTAACAATGCACGGAGGCCATATGACATTGTTTATCTTTAAAATTTTTAGTATTTTTGACTACATTGGTGATACTATTTTAAATGCTTGAACAACTTGTATCTGATAAGTGGTCTTTGTGCAACAATGTGCAGCCTTAATGGAACTCACCCTCAAGGAGGATACGGCACTGCAGGAGACAACATGGCAAAGTGTTCAGGAACACTTGAAGTGCATGGCCGACTGCCAGGAGTAGTTTGGTGGACCTTGGCTGACAGCATTTTTAAAGCGGAGGCCCATAAAACTCTCTCTGGTTAAGGCATACAGTACACAGGTTTGATCTCAGACAAGCTCTATCAGCCTTATGCATGTACATTTGAAACCAGATATATAAATACACTGTATAAACTAACATTCCTTTTTTTCTTACTGTCTGACATTAAATCAGACAAACCCTTTTTGAGGTCAGTTAGGATTACTAAAATATTACAATATGAGGACAAGATCATTTTTTAGAAAAAAAATTCAAACTTTAAATTTAGAGGTTTCCATGCATTTTGTTTAAAATTTTATAGCTTAGGTTAAACATTTTGATTTTCACAATACTGCAGGACAGAACTGGTGTATCCCAGTCAGGTTACTCACGTGAGAGATTATTAAAGCAGCATGGAAAATAATTACATCAAAGTATTGCTACAGTTTACAGTTCTCACAGTTATTGCATCATAGGGTGGACAAAGCTCTTTTATAAAATAATATGTCAGGTGTAATTTTATTGGACATGTCAGATGTACAGTACCAAGACAGCATCTATCTAAGATGCACCTAAATTTTAATATTTGAAACCTTCAACTTGCTAATGCCACTAAACTAGTATTAAAAAACTAATATTGAAATATTTTCATAAATATTTCTGTTTTGTTAAATATAAATAAACTGGGCTCATTGTTGAAAATCAAAGGAGGAGATGGACCCAAATAAAGAGAAGAGGAGATAGTTTTATATAGAAGATGAAGATAAGGTTTATTGAACAAGAAAAGAGGAGCCTCTACAAACAGAGATGATTTTTTTCACCGTCACTTCTGTGTTTTGTCATGTTACCATGACGTGTGAGGTGGACCCATGAGTGTGCTCTTCATGCTTACAAGAAGCACCAAACATTATCAAGCTCCTGCTTACTCCAGCCACACCTAACCAGTTCGACAGATCTTTATCAGTGTTATAATAGCCGCTAGATTTAAGTAAAGTCTAGTCTAGTTTTGAGGCAAGCTTGCAAGATTAACTAATTGTGGCTGTCATCAAAGAAGGATTTCTCTTCCTTAATTTTGCCAACAGATTCAAGAATCCTCCACTGCAGTTTTTGTCTCCAACGGAACACCAAAACCCTGGCAATCATTCAACTACATGTTACTATTGTGATTAAAATCTTTCTAAACCCTTCGGTTACCTGCCTGCTGTCATCCCGGAGCTTGTGTCTGCACTCACTACAACAACAAATGCTTGGGTTTTGGCAAAAACACTGTTTTACAACCTGTTGTGCAATCAGGATGCTTATGTTACTTATTATTTAATTAAATAACCACTCGGTCTGTCAAGTATTGTCCTGGGAATACCAGCAAAATATGGCGGTGGTATTAGAATAATAATAAAGAGAGAGTGTTTCAAGCACTGGCATTATTGAACAGCAATCTCTGCACACATATGGAATTAATTTGCAACAGCTCTCCAAAATAAGAATTTATTTACAGAAACAACAAATTATTTACAAGGCTTGAACAATTCAACTAAAACTACCAAGCAAAAATGAAGGATTAAGAAAGCCAATGAGCTAACAAGGGAACCAATAAATGATGCAATGATATGTTTAATGTGGAATTATGTTTAAGAACCAAGGTTTCTTTTGAGGAACTTGGAAATGAAGTCAAATTAGTTTTACAACTAATTAAGAAAATTAATTGGTATCTTCAAACAATGATTCTAAATGTTGTTAAATTTGCCATCCTTATTTTAGTAAAATAATTATTTAAGGAAATATTATTTGTTGGATTATAAACCAATAATCTTTGGGACAACTGGTTTTACAATTTAACTAGCCATTACATGGAGTAATGAACTACTAAGATGGCAGAGGAGAACATTTATGTATCTATAACATGGCAACGGGTTGGATGCAAACATTTGACCTGCCTGGCATTAGCATAGCTGTTAGTGGTTTTAGCTAACAAAGGAAAGCTTATAGCTTGTTCACCAATTCTTTAAACATATATATTTAACTACCATTAATATACATATTAATGTGTGTATGAGCGCAGGCGACACGTTGTGGCCAATTGGTGTTTAAAACCACAGATTAAATAAAGTTTGTCGTAACTTTAGAGCACAACTTCGAACAAATGCTAGCAGTTTTAAAACTTAAAGGTCTGTGTACATTAGCTGAGCAGATAGCCTGCTCGCACTCAAAGTAGAATCGACCTTTAGAACCGCACACAAAGCAAAACTTCCTGAAAAAAACAGTATTTAGATTGTTTCATCCGTAACGAGTTTTCTCTGAAGTTGGCCAGCTCCAGCCACATGGTGGGCACGAACAAAGGGTGGGGGGGTTGCTACCTGGACTGGCAAATTGTCTCAGGGAGGAAGGAAGCCGCTTCACTCACTTCACTCGACATGATCTTTAGGAACATCTCTGGCTCAAGTTGCTTTTCTGCAGAAGCTCAGACAGCGAGGTTTAAGACAGGTTGTGAGAGCCTAAATTAGACTGGCAAATGTGAAGGAAAAAATATTCATCGCTGGGCTTATCTTACACATCAAAGCAAAGATAAAAAAACTGGGATATATTTTTAGAAAGATTATTATCTACCAGTTATCATTTTGCCAACAAAATGCCACATCATAATTTTAAAGCCTAGGGGTGCCCACAGAAAGGAGAACAACTTAAAAAACCCAAGAATGGAATCTGGAATCATGTCAAAACTGGTAGATGGCACCTATTTTAGAATTGATATTTAAAGCAAACAATAAATCACTGTGTACATTCCTAGAGGGGAGGGTGTGTGAGGATAAAGTTAACTGAACAACAGCCACAGTTCACGTTAGATGATGAGTTATTACAGGTTGGCTACTGTTTACATACAAATTTGGTTTAACATCCAACCAGTTGGTGGTGCAGCTTATCTGTACAACACCTAGGATAAATATTAGCAAAACATGCTGTTATATATGATGTAAAATCTTCCCAAAAATGTAAGCAGATCAATCAACACAGAGAGAACCAATCATTGACTTGGATCATGTATTGCTGTTTATCACTAAAATCTTAAACACAGCGGAACTAATGACAGAGAAAATAGAAACCTCTCCTGTTGATTTGTTCTTCTGCTTGCTGTTGCAAAAGTCACAAGTGCTGCAGTTTTGTTAGTAATCAAATGACCAGAGGAAATCTGGATGGAAAATGATAGGTAAGCCCAGACTCTTGAGGGTTATTCCCCACACCACAACACACCATAGCTCACAAACTCCTTATTTTTTATTCAAACATCACAAATTTAATTGATATGAACATGAACGTTTGTTGACACTGGAAGGAAGAAAGAAAACAATGCTGTCATAACCTAAATGTTAAATCTATTTTCCATGCATAGTCTGTTAAAATATTTAGACTAGGCTTTTCTAAATGTTTTTATCTAAATTTTAAAACATACCTATTATTTGAAGAGAAAGAAGGCCTCTAAATTTTAATCTATGAAGGGGTACATGTCTTTTTCATAATCTACCATGGGTTAAATCAGGTTAGATGATACACACTTCGTGATGATACACTTAAAGGTAGCAACCTTTAAACAACCTGCCACCTATTGTTAAATGAAATATAATTCTTTCATTGAAACTTGAAGCTGGATTTGGAAAGTCCATCTTTTAAGTACACATGGTATGCCACAGTATATCCTTAAGCTATTCTTTTCTTTTTAGGTCTTTGTCTGTTTGCCTAAGGGGGGTGATGTTTTACAGAACAGTCTATTTCAGTTTAGTCCGTTTCTGTGTTTTAAAAAAAAAATATTGAATTTAGCTATCTGTGTGAGAATGGTCTCCAAATTCGGTCTTTACTACTTCACCTCGCTATTTCAGCTTTTACTTGGCGTTCAAAAAAAACAGCTGTGCACATGCCATTTCTAATGGATTTGTGTATGTTTATAATTGGTAAGATAAGTAAAATAAAGCTTGTGTAAAACTATCTGATGGCTAGTATGTAAAGTTATTAAAAGTGTTCGGTGTTCAGATTTGCCACGCTATCAGTTAAGTAGCAAAGTGGCAAAGTGTCTAGCACTGTCACAACATAGCAAAATACGTCCTTTGTTCATATCTTGGCTAAATTGAAGAATGTTTTAGGTTTGCCCTGTAGAGGACTGTTGATCTGTCCGGGCTGTACAGGACAGATACAACTGCATGAAGACAGCTGTGATAGGATAGAATGTAAATTATAATAGTTTCAGAAAATTAATAAATGAAAGAAAGGTTATGATACAGCATGTACCAGTCAGTAAAATAATTCAATGCCTGTAAGAAGTACTGATAGAAATGTCCTTGGTCTCAGAATTATAATATAGATAAAGACGTAATAGCAAAGTCATGGTGCACATCTAGTGTTAATCTATCAGCACCTAACACTGTACGACAGCAGCACAAGTACTTTTTTAAGGTTTATGAGTTTATGAGTCTTAGGTTACAATCTCACTGCATCTTTGACTTTAGACTTAGTAACAGAAAAGTAGTTGGAAACAAATAGTTTATTTAGTTACCTGACTGTGAAGTTTTTCTTTTTCTCATGTCTTCTGCCAAAATGTTTCTGTTTGATGGAAAAAGATTGCAGTCCTCTGTTGTTCCTTTGTGTGTGGCCATTGGAAAGAAAAAAAAGGCATTTCTACATATAAAAAACACAATTCAAATACAATAAACGGGATCAAATAGTGTTACCATTGCAGGATTGTGGAAGATTAAACACATGCATAGTAAATGGAGGTAGAGGCGAAATTAGTTTATGACCCAATTTCAGACATTTAAACACTTGCTCTACGAAGGCACAAAAAAATCAAATCACAAATACTGTATATATAAAAAGTCTGTATTTTGCTTAACACTCTTTTGCTCATTACAGACCTGTGTGGGCTCTGCGCAGGTCTACTCTAACCTGACGTCAGAGATCTCCCACCAAATAAGATGCACATGGACATTAAAAGTGAAAGTTATTGTAAAAATCCCATTGCCAGACTGGTTTGGTTTGTCCTATTTGAGCTAGACCTCACTTGGTCACCATGTCTGTTATATAATGTTTGATGTTTGAAATTGTGCTCGTGAGCAAGTGGTTACAACAGCTCCAAGCTGTAGCAATGGTTTCTAAATACTGGTTAGAGTGAAGAGAAAAGCCATAATTTCCAGTCACTCACTCTTCTGGCATCCAGCCTGTCATTGTAGGTTAACATGAGAAGGAGAGAAAACGGCCAGCGTTGTGTTAGTGAAAATATTAATTTTGGATTTATGGACTTATGTGTTAAATTTGCCCTGACAGTACAATAAAATATGAAGTTGACATTCAGAGCTGCAGTGAAATCTGATCACATTTAATTTCATGATTATTTGCAATGTTGCTAATTATTGCTGTTTTGGTAGAGTTTGGAGTTATTTATATAATTGCATCTGGGGATATCTTGTCAGAAATGCTGCCCTGGCATGATTTAGTTTATTAGAGATGTCCCAATAAAAACTTTTTCATCCCTAATACCAATCTGAATCATTTAAGAAAAGGCATTTGTTGATATAAAGTCCCAGTCCAATACTATATTAAATCCATAGCATGCATATGTTTCAAAGCACAGTAAATTCACATTCTACATTTCTTTTGCATTAACTCATTCACCGATGACAATTCAGATGCTGCAGTATACATCAATAAATATGTTACCCAACCAGCACTATCTGCAGGTCAGTCTTATTTTTTTAATGTATGTCTGAGTTGACACTTCTGCTGTTTTAAACACATCTTGCTCTTACTGCTGATGTTTGTAATCTAAAAAATCTGCTGACGTTTTCGGCTAACACTAGCAAGTTACCACTTTGTTTTGATACAACTCATTGATAATTGGACTGATGACCCATTTGAGTGCAATTCCAGTTAATTGTGTGTGGACACAACTCAGACAAAGTTGTTTTCCCATGTTATAAACCTGGCTTTGTTTTGAACATCATAAAAAGGAATAACTAGTATTCCAGCTGCAATCACAGCTCTTCTCCAATATAGACAGATATCTGAGCTTTGAGATCAGATTGCGGGGCACAGACTGGAAACTGCAGCAGCCAATGAAGTCTCCTTTAGTGAAGGTGTTGTTTAACGTGGGTTCTGGGAAGGACCAAAGGAGACACTAAACCAAAGGGAAAAGACAAATACTAGCTTAAACTAGAATACACAGACTAAACTAGAATACACAGGAACAAGCTAAGAAACAAAGCAACTAAGTCAACTAATATGGCAAACAATACTAACAATATAAACGCAGAGAAATGAACAGGATTATGGCAAAACCTTGTAGAACATAAATAACAAGGAGATGTAAAAAGTAACAAAAGAAGCCCAAAAACCCAGACTCTTAAGGATCATTAAAGGAGGTCGGCTGGGAGACTGGGAGAACCTTCAGAGAGCCTTTTCAGGAGGCATGGAGAACCCACTGAGGAGCTCTGAGGATTGGCCCAGTAGACACTGGAAACAGCTCAAACAACAGATCATACATAAAGTAGCGGAGAGGGGAAATATCACCATGAGCCGCTTCCCAGAGGAGGGATCTCCAACCTCAAGCCCCTGAAAGGTGATCGAGACTCCAATGGGTCTTCAAACCTGGGCATATTCTTTTCCGCCTCCCTCCGACAATACTCCAAAAGTTTGATCATTTCCATTCCTGTCACTTGGTCCTTTGTTTGGCTGGATCCTTCTGTTGTGTATTGTGGGTTCAGGGAAGGACTAAATTGCAGACAGGCAGACAGGAACGTGTAATGAACATGATGATAATTTAATAATATTAAAATAGAAGACTTACAGGGCAGCACAGGGAGAACAGGACAAGGAACATGGGCAGAGAAACAAGCAGGGTAATGGGAGCCAGGAGGAACACACAGGCAAACAAAACAACAGGAAGTGTAAAGGGAGGATCCAGTGGAGAACAAGGACTAACAGTGAACTTAAATACTGAGGGAAGTGGTGAGAATGATATTAGATGCCATTGTGTTAATCAGGAGACAATATGGAGCCGCTGAGGCAGAAGGTTAGAGGAAAGACTGAGGTAGGGAGATTTTTAACAAAAGGGAGCTGAACTAAGACAAAAGGAGACACTAAACCAGGGATTCAGACAACGGGAAATAAACTAAAATACGTAGATAACAGAACACAGATATAAACTAAGAAATTTAGCACAACGCATTTAACTAATATGGCAATTCCTTGCTAACAATAATAAACACAGAAAAATGAAGGGACACAAAACAAACCCAGAAACCCAAACACCAAGGGATCGTGACAGAAGATAATTGTAAAGGGTGCCAAACACCCAAATTGCTTGGAGAAAAAACATGCTAGATAAACAAAATTACATCTGTGGTTTATAGAACTGTTTAGTAAGCCCTGTACACAAACATATAAACATTTTTTTTTTAATGGCAGAACAAACTGTGAGCGCTCTGTAAGATAGAGATGCATGCAGCTGTCATAAGACTACAGACGGTACACCAACTAAAGATACTGTTCAGATTGGATCAGGACAATCCTGCCTTATATGTAACGAAACAACCCTTAACATACAGTGTTTACATTAACCAAACACATGTTCACTTCTTTAGGTCTTAATCACTAGCAGAGACTCTTGCTTTTCAAAGCTTCTGAGAATGGCTTAGAACTATGTATTTTATATTTTTAAACTTTCATTGTTTGAAATAAATTACATAATTCATTGTAAAACAGTCTTATCAAATCTGTTCTTTTAGTAATTACCAACAAGTTTAATTAATTTTAAATAGCTGCAAGGCAGAAGTGCCAGCTACTTGCCTAGAGTCCATTGGCTAAACTATGTGGATTTGCTGACACACATTCCTTCTTGTTCTTTAAGTGAAATGACGTGACCTCACATAAAGTGTCTGCAGCCCTGCTTTTTCAGTTCAGATGATGTTTGGTTGTGTCAGTCCAAGCATGCAACCAGTCCTCAGACATTACGACAAGAATGACTTAAAAAGACTTACAAGTATTTGTATAACACCCCTCTGTGTTAAGTGATTCGGTTTTTATAACTTTAAACAGCCATTCCAGTGCTCATGCCACTTTTAAGAGTTCTTCCTTCCTTACAAGAGCTCATAAGTTTAGTTTCTCTAAGTACAGCCTAATATCTATGCTTACATTTTTTGGAATATAAAACTGCATGAACTTTAAATCTTTACTGGTAGCTCATTCTTCATGCAGAAATAAAGATCTGCTGATCTAAGATGTTAAGAAGCGTCTATGTTGGGAGATTCAACATAACATTTAAACACATAAAAGAAGTGATTGTTTTGAGAACTTTCAATAATATTTACACTGCTGATGGGTACTTAGGCATTATGGAGGTGTGGTTTTATCTCTGTTGCCTTGCAACCAAAAGGACCTAGATCAATGTACAACATTGAACCTTTCTGTGTGGAGTTTGCCTGTTCTTTCAATGTATGTATGTTTTTCTTTCCGATTGCTAAAGTTTCTTCCTACAGTCTAAAAAACATGTTTTTTATGTTAATTAGAGACTTCAATTTGCCTTAGTTTGTGTTGGAAGATTGTTTAGTTCATGAAATGCCTAGGCCCTGTGATGGACACTGTATGCAGGAGATAGGCATCAAACAACTTCCCACACCACCACAGTATGTAGAGGATGTAGATTCTTGAATGTTAAGCATAAGCAGTTTTAAAATGTTTTCAATTTTTTTTTTCATTTTTCAGGAGAACATCCCTCTAAAGAAATAATGTAAGCACTTCTACATAGCCTTCTTAAAATTGTTGTTGAACAAAATATTTCACAGGTTGACCATGACCTTTCTAGAATGGGTTGGATAGATTTTATGTAATCTGAACAGTTGAGCAGCATTTCTAAACAGAGTAATAGTTAATTAATAATGGATGTTTTGCACATGTATGCATTCCTATGTATTAAATCCATATCAAGTCATCATTTATGATCATCTAACACCTCTATCAGCTATGGGTGAAATGGTACACAAACATCATGGCTGGGTAGGTACCTTGGTTTTAAAGTCATGGTTGGGGACATTATTAGAAAATAATGGTAATGTACAATAGGCAACAGTAAACAAAGAAGGTTAAATTATCTGACAATAATTTAATTTTGAAAATGTGTTCTAGCATTTTAAAAGGTGGTCAGTATATAAATTATTGGATAATTGGTTTGTGATTTGTTTTGATTTGTATATAAATAAAATCACAGATAAGCACACGCTCTGTCCATGTTTATTTTTTCATCGTCATTGTAGCTAAATGACTAAACCTCAATGTTCCCAAAAAGCAGACTTTAGTGATAGCTGACATGGTTTAAACTCTGCTTTGTTTCTGTGCCCTTTTATAAAGTTGCCTTGCAAAATGTAGAGTTCTGCACTTACATTCTGCGCCTAAACGTTCTGCACGTGTAAAAGTTTAAAACTAGTTGTTTAAACATTTTGGGTTCAAAGTCAAGTACCGTTACACCCCTACTGACAGACTTAGTAGATAAAGTGCCTTGCAAAAGTATTGATAACTTTTGACCTTTTTCACATTTTGTCATATTATAAGTACTACCCTAATGTATTTTATTCAAATGACATATAGACAGAAAACAATGCATTTATTTATTTTTACAAATACTAATCTGAAATGTGTAATGTGTGTCTCTATTTAATCATATTACTTAGGTACTTCTAACTAAACCCTGGTGTAACAAATTTTCTTCAGAAGTCACACAGTAAACATTACTGAATGAACTGTATGGAACACATCAGACCGACCAGTGATAAAAAAGAACTTCAAAGCAGGATTAGGTTTTAGAACAAAATCCCAAGCTTTAAGCATGTAACACAGTTCCAGTCATTATCTGAAACGTTTAAGAGTATAGCTCAACTACTAAGCTACCAAACCAACACTACGCATCTTCCTGAACATCACCACCATAAAATATGGTGGTGGCAGCATCTTGCTGTGGGAATATTTTGCTACATAAGCAACAAATAAGTTTGTCATAGCTGATGGGAAGATGGATGTTGCTAAATACAGGGCAATCCTGAAAAGAAAAACCTTTAGAGGCTGCAAACGATTTGAGACTAAGGTGGAGGTTCACCGTCCAGTAAAAAAATAACACTAACCATACAGGCAGAGCTACAATGGAATGGTTCAGATCAAGCATCATTCTTGTGTGAATAACCGCAATCCACAAAAAAATCTTTTTTGCCATGTGCAAGCCTGTTACAGACATACCCCAATGGGCTTGTTTTTCAGATGTTTTTTTATTATGAAAAGCATGTATTATTTCCATTTCACTTCACAATTATGAGCTGCTCTGTGTTATATTATCACATGAAATATGAAAAAAAAGTGAAGTTTGTGATCATTAAATGTAAACGCTGCTGAGGAGAATGAGGTCTTTTAGAGTGCATGGTGTGCTCCTTAAGACCTTCTTTTATTCTGTACTGGCATCAACCAGTTTCTGTGGTGTGGTCAGCAGAGGCAGCAGCTTATCAAAAGCTGAGGAGAAACGGCTGGATAAGCTGATCAGGAAAACTGGCTCTGTCCTTTGATGCCCCCTCAGTCCAGTTCAAGTGGTGTGAGACAGGAGTACTGTAGTCAAACTAACATCACTCTGGACAATATCTCCTACCCGACGCATGACTGTGACTTCACTGGAGAGCTCCTTCAGTGACTGGTTGCTGCCTCCTAAATGCACAAATGAGCAATGCGCTTGGTGATTCTTCCCGGCAGCTGATAAACTGTATAACCAGCATTGTTCACAACACACCAAATAAATAATGCATAAAAAACACAGTTTACATTGACCATTGGTTCCTTGCAGAGATTTCTGTTTTCTTGTAGAAAAAAAGCAGAGTTTGCAGTTATATTTTACTCCGATATGAATGTATGTTTTGATTTATATTCCTCATTTATTCCTTGCTGAATAGCTTTTCCATTCTCTGTTGTTGCTTAATGCAATGACTTCCCAATTATTATTATTATTAAAACAAATTTAATTTGTGTATCTGCTTGCCCTTATTTGCCTCTCAGGGAAAAATAAAGGATTCTTTTCCATTCTGTTTTGTTCTAATCTGTTGTAAAATTTGAAAAGATCAAGGGGTATGAATATATTTGCAAGGCATTGTAAAAAATACTTTATATGGACTGTGTAATAGGTTAGGTTCCTATCTTGTGTCTTTCACTATTGGGTTTGTTTAAAAGGTTCTGCATTTTGGTACAACTGCAACACTGAATGTAAGGTTAAGTTGAGTTCATAAATGACCAATAATGCAAATAACTCACAGCTATTTTTTCAAGCCATAAACAAATAAATTAGATATTAGGGAAATATGGGCCTTAAATAAAAATAATCAAGGAAACATTGCATTAGTGTGTTAGTGTTTTAGTGCATCAGTATTTTTTTGCATTGACATTAACTTAAGCACTCGTCATTCACTAGCAAATTACTGGCAGCTTACTATGTGGTTATACATCTGTGCTGCACTGTCCTGTTTTTATGTGTTTTTGTCGCAGCCTCGCGCCACCCAAACCCCAAATACGGATAATTCCACACAGGCTGAAGAAGTAGCACAAAAGCCTTACAGTGGCTTTAAAAATAACTATTCCAGTCACCACAAATGTGTGGTAATAAAGTAAACACTGGACTAACTGCTCCTAAACCCTGAAAATGTTTTATTTTCATGGCTTTAATGCAGCCCAAGTTCCAAAATTGATGTGTATTAAAAAAATAACAAAATGATGCTCAAACCTTTACATGAATATACAGTATGTTCACAGTCATGTGCAAAAGTTATTGGCACTCTCTAGCAAAATCAAGCAAGAGTTTCCTTCAAGAAGTACCTGAGTTGTTGCCAGTCTTGCGCTAGTTTCATGTATAAACTGAAGTTTAGATCTCAAGAGTCTTACTTTTTTAAGTAGCTTTAATTTCACCTTAGTTATAACTCTCCTGCAACGGTATTGATACTGTACAATAGAGAACATTTGTAAAAACTTTGCATTAACATTTTGATGTTGAACACAATATTATTTAAACGTGAATATGTAAATATTTGCTAGGATAAAATTGTATCTGTTCCCCAATTCCTCTGTTTGTTGTTTTGTTTTTTCTCTTAAACACATCTACAGGTGTGCCCTCAATTAACTTAAAGCGTGTGTATTAACCTTTCTTGGGCCCTGCCATGGGAGGAACAAAAACAACTGAACTGCACAAGAGAACAAAAGAGGCTGGTTAAAACTCTGAATCCCAGAATGTACAGTGTTAACCCATTTTTATGCTCAGCTCCCAGGAAGGAGGAGTCACAGCTGGAATCCCCACATCATAGAGCTAGAAAACTCTGCTTGTAGCAGCATATTTTCCACTTTGTCGCACCTCTCCACAGGCTGCACTGAGAAGTAGACGTGCGTGAATGTATTGGTCTTGCTGGCTGAGTAAAAGATTGCATGTTCAAAGAAACCTTGGGTCCATTGTAATGCATGATTTGATGTCTGTGTATTTAGTGACCGTACCTCGGACGTACCTCCATTTTGTCTGTGTTTTCCCTTCCTCTCCTCTCACTAAACTGCATAAAATATGACTCCATAGTCCTTAGAATCATGCTAAATTGTATCTCAATTATCCCAGCTTTTAATGCTTAAGCTAAAGCTCTGCTAACCCTAAGACAGTAGCCACCATTATATCTTCTATATTTTTAAGGCGGCTTATTCTGTTCAAGCTGCGATCGGCCGTAGCATGTCGCTTGTGCTCATACATACATTAATATTTGTATTAGTTGTACTTAAAAGTACACGTGGAACTTAGAGGGGTAG
The DNA here is from genome assembly GCA_036173005.1 of Crenichthys baileyi. Lineage (NCBI taxonomy): Eukaryota > Metazoa > Chordata > Actinopteri > Cyprinodontiformes > Goodeidae > Crenichthys > Crenichthys baileyi. Next base: position 56,890 of record JAHHUM010002317.1, read on the forward strand.
CTAAACGGTGCAGCAGCCGCTATCTTCTTTGTGGTCTGCTGAGCCGCCAAATCTGGGTGTGACATCATCACACTTGACGTCCCTCTTCTAAATTCTATATCTATTTTTCGCTGCCATGTTAGCAGTACATCACTCCATTATATCAGTCATTGTGATAGCTAATTAACACTACAGTAGGAATCAATTGTCCAAAATGTTATTGATTTCTAATTGAGCAAACAATTTTCAAAACATTATTTTATTAAAATAGTGTTTTATTTTGCGTTCTGCTTTGCATTGTGAGCTGGTTGTTTGAACACATAGGAACTGTTCTTTTTTAGCTTTCAGAGCTAATTTGGCCTCATACCCAGTTCTTTAAAACAAACCTTGGTTCTTAAACAAACATATTCACACTGAACTGTGAAATCAATACATTGTTATATTGGTTTCAATTTGGTAATTTTAATAATTTTGATTAAAATTACCAAATTCATCAAAAACAGCCCTTAGCTATTCATTGCCAAACCAAACCTGTTGTTGCATAACACCTGTCAGAAGCTTACACAGCCCGGGTTCCAAAATTGACGTGTATTAAAAAAATAATGAAATGAACCTTTACATGTATATAAATGTATGGCCAAGTCGATGTGACATGCAGAAGATTTTAGCACTATCTTGCTAAAAATAAACACACTTTTCCTCCAAAAAATGCCATCCAGATGGCAGCACATGCTTCACCAAAAAATCATTCAGCATCATTGGTAGTTTACAATAGCTTTTTTTGTCCAGAGAATGCGGTTACTAAATACTGTTTCAGTACACCATGCACTTTTCTTTTCTAGTAGATTATGCATTGTCATTTGTTCAATAAAGTAAACATGTTGCCTTGCAAGGACTTTCAAAAGAGTTCTTGACTCAACGCAATGCCACATGATCCGATATTTTGTGTTCATTTCAGACTTGCAAAGACAAACAATGTTTCATCTCCATTCTTTAGTTTATGTAATTACGATCTCGCTGTGTGGATATTATTTGATTCATAATTGAGTTGATTCCAGCCTTGAACTAGTTCTATGAATAAAATGGAGTTTAGATCTCAAGAATCTTTATTTTTAAGTTATTGAAAGTTGGATAACAGTATTATTTAATGCTGACCATAAAACTCAGATATTTATGTATGATATTTATGTATGATATTTATGTATTCACATTTAAAAAGCTTATTTTCACCTGTTCACATCATAAATGTAAATGTTTTAAAGCCACCCCTGGGAAAATGTTATTTTTTTTTCTTTTATTGTGTTCTTTAGGTGTAATTTTTCCTTAATTTCAACATGAATGTTTTTCTTATTTTCTCTAAATGATGAAATCAGGAGCTTTATAATTCTTTAGACAAACTACCAGGCCAAACGCTGATGCATGTGTATTTCCAGTTATTTCAGCTGTAAAATAAAACCACTAAACAAAAATCCAAGCAATATCTCTTGTGGTGCAGGAAATAAAAAAAAAATCTGTTTGTTCTATCTAAAACATCAAGCCATTAGTTAAGAAAATTATGCATAACAGTTTTTTTTTATTTCGTTATTTTAGGCACACAAATATATGCAATCCCTAGTCTAATATGTCCACATTTTCCAACTAAAAGATTGGAACACTTCTCACTCCTGACCTTTGTCCTGTGGAATGTTTGGAATGATTTTTAAAAAGAAAAAGGGGTCACACATAACTAACAATCAAAGCTGATTCTTTTCTCATTCTAATTGCTTTCTAAGTGACTGAACTTTTTCCACTTTTTAATTATCTTTCTGTCTCCTCAAAGCTCTTTAGTATGTTTTGGTTATGGAATTACAATAAAAGCACCAGTTTATGCTTTGGAAGAAGCAATAAAACTATATTGTTCATATGACTGTATTCCACTTGTGGTTTTTTCATTCTTCAAACATAAACTGAAACAATATTATGAAGGTTTCATCAATTTTCCAGGAGAACTCACCTCATATTGTTTCACCAGTATTAGTCTATGACATGCAAACTCTATTTGTTGGTGGCATGTTGGAAACACAGCTACTGAACTACTGATAATCTTACTGAAAAATACCTCGGATTTTCCTTCTGTTTCTGTAAATGAAACAACTTCAGTCCACACACCCAACACTTCCTTTAGAAATGATTTTCATACCAATATTTACAATTTTATCATTAGGGAAAAGATGGACTAAATCAGTGCTTAACAGCCATACTTACTTCACAGCAAGGGTATAAATAATTAATGACAATAAAAAAATCCTCTAAAAAACAGAGAAAGTTTAATCTAATTTCATGTCAGACAGTGAGCAAGAAAAAAAGAGTATGTGTGCCTTATGCGATGTATGCAAAAATCTGGCTTCAACTGCTATCCCTTCTTTTCCATTAAGTTCAAGCATGACATGGCAGATGCAAAAGCCGTCAGAGCACTTTTGTAAAAGGCATTAAAATTCCACATGCAATAAAACCGTTATTTATAGGGCCATAACAGGCTTGTAGGTTTTTCTAACACAAACACCAAAGGAAAAACCAAGACACTGAACCCTCTCGTACACATTCATTAAAGGGTCTTGTCCCTCCGTAGGTTTGTGTTAATAAACAATTCAAGTAAGCTAGCAAGCCTAATTTAAATTCCACCACATAAAACCCAAAACCCATTGGCTGTAAATTAAGCACATAACAATATTTATTTTAGTTAAAGTAGAGCAAGACTGATAAATAACAGGCCGCAAGATCAGTACTCCCAGCAAGCTGTGTGATGTCATTGCGAAAATCGTGTAACTAAAAAGGACAAACTTGTGAGACAGCAGCTGTGGCATTAAGGAAGAATGCGTCACTCACTTGTTAAAATTTTAAATAAACGAGTTAGTAATCGAGAGAAAATGTTTGGCTGAAGAAATTGCAATAGACAGAAGCTGTTGAAAATAGAGGTTGAAAATGGATCCAAATGAAGTGGCTACACCCAGAGAGTTAGCATCTTCAATTTTTGTACTTGCCTTTAGGTTTGTGAAGATGGAAAGCTTCATCTTGTCCTAGAGCTCATTCGGGATGCTTTAAGAACACCCTTCCTCTGTCGGCTGGCATGTGTCCCTTTACTTTAATAAAAAGGTGTAAAAGACCTCAGCAAAATCTGGACACAATCTGGACCTAATAATTCTTGCAGAGCAAGTATTAGAGATGATTTTGTGGGCTAAATTGAACTTTTACTAGTTGTTACAATCATGAACACGAGCATCATTCTGCCCTTGAGATGTGTGGGGATGCAGTGATGACAAACCTATACTCTTTTTTTTTTTATTATATTGTTTATAATGATCTTCAAGTTCTTATATCCAGGTCTTGTTTATAGTTTAAGAAATTTCTGGAGAAATAAAAAGTCCCAGGTTATGGCCGGTTTACACTGTTCGATTTTAGGACATTGCAGATGAAAGACAAGGATTGTAGGAAACTTGTGGAGAAATCTTTCGGTTTGGCCCTAAATCTGCGGTCTTATGTTGCGCTGTGAGACAGGTTCAAGGATGGCCATTGTTAGCGTCTTGCAACCAAAGATACCCTGCAATAAATATCTGACAGTATCAGCACAAATGACTATCTCACAGTGCGACAGCTGCTAAGACCTACGTCTACTAATCCGCCAATAGAATTGCAGCAGAATATGACGCAATGGTCAGTTGGTCAACTGGCATCCCAAGTTGACCTCTTTTCCCCAGCCACGACTGCGTCCACATTCTCCTCCTCCCTCTCTTATTTTTTTCATATTTGTTTCGAGGCACATAAATGCCAGAACAACAAGGTTCATTGCTTATTGCCATATGCCCTAAATGGTAAATGGTAAATTACCTGTACTTGTATAGCGCTTTATCAAATCCCCAGAGACCCCAAAGCATTTTACACTACATTCAGTCATCCACCCATTCATACACACATTCACACACTGACAGTGGTGAGCTACATTGTAGCCACAGCTGCCCAGGGGCACACTGACAGAAGTGAGGCTGCCATACACAGGCGCCAAGCCCTCTGACCACCATCAGTAGGCAAGGCGGGTGAAGTGTCTTGCCCAAGGACACGACTGAGACGGTGGCTCGAACCGGCAACCCACCGGTTACAAGATGAGCCCCTGCCACCATTGCCATGGTCGCCCCATGAACTTTAGTATAATACGGTCATTGTGCAAGTTTATTAGATCCCTGTCGCATAGTGTTTCATTGAATATACTTATAAGATTGCTAAAATCACACAGTTGTTGTAATTATGAATATGAATATATTATTTAATATTTAATATTAACACTTTAATATTTATTAAATAATATTTCGGTCTGTTAAGGGTTGTCCTGTGAATACCAGCCTAACAAGGCGGTGGCATTAGGACAAAATTGAAAGGGATGAGCCAAGCTCTGACATTATTGAACAGCAAAACTCTGCACACACATGGAATGAATTCACACAATATCCTAAAATAAAAGAATGTATTAACTAAAATAAGTCAACTCAAAGTCAAACATATTTCAATCAACAAACTCTTTACTATGCAAAAACAATCCAACTACTACCAAGCAGAATTAAAGAATAAGGAAGACTAATGGGCTATGTACAATGTAAACAAGTTGATCAAAAATGGTTGAAAACTATGACCAAAAGAGTGATGCAACACTACCATTCAATGTTATTCATGTTTGAGAACCAAGGATTATCTTGAAGAATCTGGAAGTGAAGTGAAGTTAGTCTTGGAACTAACTTAGGCAATAATTGGCATACCTTTAAACCACCATTCACAATGCAAGATCAGATAAAATATTATTCTAATAAAATAATATTTTAAGAATGATTTGCTGAATAAAACCGACCTTCTGGATGACCAATTCTCAACAGTGTTTAATTAGCTGCCTTTATTTAGTAAAATAATATTTAAAGAAATATTAACCAAATAACCAAATCTTTCTGGAGAAATTGGCTTAATGGTGTTTACTTAGTTTTCAAGTTTAGTAAAATAATATTTAGGGAAATTTTATTTTACTGGATTGAAAGCTAACAACCTTTTTGGGTATCTCTGGCAGGCAAGCACGTGTTCTTAGCTGTTAGCAGCTAAAGCTAACAAAAGAAGCTTATAGCTTATCATCAGAATCACACATATACCTTTGAAATACCACTAATAAAAGGCGTTAAAATGCATAAGCATGGACGACACATTATGGCCGATCTTCTGTGTTTAAAATCACCCCTTAAATAAAGAGTGTCTTAACTTTTTTTAAAACACAAACACAGAACACACAAACTGAGCATGTGCTTACAGCTAATCTGCTAGCACTAAGATAGCTGAATTTTAACACAAATAAAACCAAATGTCATAAAACAAAAAGGGTTTAGATTCTTTCATTCTAAATTACTTCTCTCTGCCCAAATCTAACCTCTTACGTGAACCGTGCTGAGGAAAAGTTGTCCGGGGACGAAGTTTGAAGAAAGCATCCACAGTGCACAAAGGGTGAGCTGCAGCTAACCTCCGTAGCTGTGTGGTCGGCCGGCCAAACTGCACGTTAGTTCTGTAACCATGGTGATGCGGTCCCGTTGTCCTTCCTTCAGACCGGGAAAACTGCTCCACTCGGCGTCGTAGAGACAGGGTCTCTGCTGGGAACTCTCTATAACACAATTTGATTCTGTAGACCTCAGAGAGAAAGTCAAGCCACGCTTGTACATTAATTACCCCCGGTCATGAATGAATACCGGATACACAAACAGCAATTAATTCGTACTTAACTTAGTGCATATGATCGCGTGATCGAATGACACTCTTAGATCCAGTTTGAAGAGTTATGTCTATTTGCCTGGTAAGAGACATTAGCGCGCTGTGTCTCTCTGTCCAGATCCTCTTGGGACCCACGTAGAAGAGACAGAATCTCTGCGAAAGCGGGGTTTTATTCAAAAAGTGACGTCACGGGAAGTCCGCTGTTACCCCTTTTCCTGGCTGTGCTGGAAGTAGGTTAATACGATTTATTTTGAAAGTTCTAGAAAGGTTCGTACCGGACTTTCATGTTGTAACCATGGCTGGGGTCCCAACACAGTATAAGAAGGCCATTAGAGGCATTAAATGTCTAAGCTGCTTAAGCAAAGAACATCAAGCACAAATGTTGCAATGTAATATTTTCAGTTCTTTTCCAAAAAGATACAAAATAACTTAATATGAATTACAAAATTGAAACAAAATATTTACCAACTTATCTTCAGAGTAAAAGGTAAATATTCTCGCAATGGGGTGTGGTGTAAGGCTTGAGCGGCGCTACGAGGCTATTAGTCCTTGATACAGCCGTTTGATTGGGGTTTGATTTCTGACTTTGAGACCTTTGCTGCAAGTCATTCCCCTGTTCTGTTGAACTGCCCATTTCCTGTCTAATTGCTGTAAAAGATGTCCACTACCGCCACAAAAACGTACAAAAACTATTCTTAAGAAAAGTAAATATCATACACAGTAATATACGATTCCTTTTTACTGTCTTTGGAGCCATACATTTCAGAATCAGAATCAGAATCAGAATCAGCTTTATTGCCAAGTTTGTACATACAAACAAGGAATTTGACTCCGGTACACTTTGCTCTTTGGTTTTTGTTTTTGCACTACAGAATATACATATTTACAATGTACAATATACACATATATAAATAAAAAGGTGCATTTGCAACAACTGTATGCTGTTGTTTTGTATTTTATTGAATGTTCAACAGAGAAACAGCCTGAGGGAAGAAACTGTCTCTGTGGCGGCTGGTTTTTGTGAACAGGGCTCTGTAGCGTCGCCCTGAAGGCAGAACTCTAAACAGTTTATGTGCAGGGTGTGTGGGGTCTGCAGAGATTTTAGCAGCTCTTTAGAACTGCATTTAGAAACGTATAAAGCACCTTTCTCATACAATAAAACGCCAGTTAGATAATGAGAGTTGCAGTAAAGCTCACTCAGCTTGGGGCAATAAAAAATATCTGATATATCTGTCAGAAGCTTGCATGAGGCTGAAATCTTACAGAACAGCTTATTAAACAGTTTTCTTCTTTTTTATCTTGTTTTTTGATCCATGCAATGGAAATGTACCTTTTCTCAGATCCCCAAAACCCTTTTATTAATGCAAAAGCTCTTTCAATCCACAAAAAAAGATGTCAGATGTCATCATTTTCCGCACTATAGGGCGCACTGGATTATAAGGCGCACTGTCAATGAATGGTCTATTTTTGAACTTTTTTCATATATAAAGTGCACCGGAGTATAAGGCGCATTAAGTGAAACAAAACAGTCAGATAAGTCAGTCAAATTTTATTAAACGTGTTCACAATAACTCTCAACATTGTTCAAAAGTTAATAAGCATATTCACAATAACACCCAACCTTGTTTAGTTGTAACATGTAAGAAAAAAAACTAAGTCAAATACCACTAAATCAAACGTTAGCGTATTCACACTAACTTTCAAAATTGTTCAGTTATAACACGTAAAATTCAACATAATACACTTACTTTTTCAGCTCATTCCGCGTCCACAAATCCGTCAAATTCTTCATCTTCAGTGTCCGAGTTTAACAGTTTGGCAATTACGGCATTCAGCATATTATGGTGAAGCACAGTATGTATTACTCCGCCATGCTCCTGACTATGGTAGCTGTAAGGCTGCAAGCGGTGCGGCTTTGTAGTTTACCAAAGTAATACCAAAACATTTTGACAGAGCGCCGTGTACCACTCAAAATCTCTTGGAGGTCAGTAAGCACAACCAGAATTAATCCATATATAAAGCGCTCCGGATTATAAGGCACACTGTCGTTTTTGATCTTTATATGAAATTTGTGTGTTTGTAAGTTAAGACTGGTGTTTTTGTCTGCAAATGTCATAATTAGGTTTTGGAGGACCCAAACGCAGAGAATGAAAGAGGTGGAACTATGTTTTTTAATAATAAAAAAATGACTAACTTAGAATTAAGTTTTGCACAGGCAGAATAGGTCATCGAGCACTGATGGAGAAATAGGCAGAGAAACGGGTATGGCAATGGAGCAATGGAAAAAACCAGCAAGGACCAAAGAGAAATGAGGAGCTTAAATACTAAGGCAGGGGTGAAAAATGACGAGCAAGCCAGGGGAATAATCAGAAGAAATGTGGACCAGCTGTGGTAGAGCAGCTGACAGAGAGAGACTAATTAACACAGATGAGCTGAATAGAGATACAAGGAAATTACAAATCAAGGTGACAAATATATAAAATAACTAATAAGGAAAACACCTAACAAAGATGAGCACAGAAAAATAAACTTACGAAAGCAGGATCTATGGAACAAGATAAACACCAAAGAAAACAATAAAAATACACACAACAGAAAATCAAACCCCAAACACTTCAGGATTGTGACAGCAAATATCAGGTACTGGCCACTTATGTGTTTGACCTTGAAATGAAGGTTTACAGAAGACCCAAATTACATTCACAGTATTATTTATGTTGGTACCATGATTGGATGCCACCTGTGCAATAGTCTAGTTGTGAGAAAGGGAGAAAGACCTGTAGCAGCAGAAGTTTGAGAGTTTATTGCATATTTGACCCAGGGAAGATAAACTGACCAGTCAAGAGGTTCAGTAGCGGTCACACATCTGAGTGTGGATTCCATCTGCTGATTCATTCGCTCGGTCTGAGAGTTAGATTGGGGATGATAACCTGACGTGAGGGAGACCTTAGCTCCAAGAGCCAAACAAAACTGTTTCCAAACACAAGAAATGAATTGGGGCCCGCGGTCAGATAAAATGTCTTGGGGTATGCCGTGAAGGCGAAAAACATGCTGCACTAGCAGCTGAGCGGTTTGGAAAGCAGAGGAAAGTTTTTTGAGAGGAACCAAATGACAAGATTTAGAGAATCGGTCTACAATGGTGAGAATGACTGTGTTTCCTTTGGATACAGGTAACCCTGTTACAAAATCCAACGCAATGTGTGACCAAGGACGTTTGGGGATGTTTAATGGTTGAGGTAATCCAAATGGGGGCTGATTTCCGGATTTTTGCCTGGCACAAACAGAGCAAGCTTGCACGTATTCCTTAATGTCCTTATGTAATGATGGCCACCAAAAACGTCTGGAAATGAGGGCAATGGTTCTACTGACCCCTGGATGACCAGAGAATTTGGCGGTATGGTACCAACGAATGAGTCGAAACCTAACCGAAGTGGGGACATAAACCCTGTTAGGAGGACCCGTACCTGGATCTGGTTCCTCAAGTCGAGCTTGATTTATCAAGTCCTCTATCTCCCAAACCACAGCTCCAAAAGTCCAGTGAGAGGGTATGATGGATTCAGCTTCTTTCTCGGTGGTATCGGGTGAATATAGCCGGGAAAGAGCATCCGGCTTCAAATTCTTAGAACCAGGCCTGTAAGAGATGGATAAGTCAAAGCGAGAAAAAAAAATGACCATCGTGATTGGCGAGGATTAAGTCTTTTAGCCGACTGCAGATAGGCTAGATTTTTGTGATCTGTCCACACAAGAATGGGGTGTTTAGCCCCCTCTAACCAATGTCGCCATTCTTCGAGTGCTAATTTGATAGCCAGAAGTTCTCTGTCTCCCACATCATAATTTTGCTCCGTGCTGGTCAACCTACAGGAAAAGAAGGCACAAGGATGGAGCTTCCCATCCGTGGGGGACTGCTGGGAGAGTACAGCTCCCACGCCAGTGTCAGAGGCGTCCACCTCCAAAATGAACTGCCTTGTGGAGTCCGGGTGAGGCAAGATAGGTGTCTGTGAAAACCTCTCTTTCATGGTCTTGAATGCCTCATCTGCTTCAGGAGTCCAGGCGAATGTTCTGTTGGTTGAGGTCAAGGCGGAGAGGGGAGCAGCGATCAAACTAAAGTCTTTTATGAATCTCCTGTAGAAATTGGCAAAGCCAAGGAAACGCTGCAGCTGTTTGCGGGAGTCTGGAACAGGCCACTCTAGTACTGCCTTGATATTCTCGGGATCGGAGCGAACCTTTCCACCCTCTAAGATGTAACCCAAATATGTGACTGAAGATTTGTGAAATTCACATTTTTCGGCTTTACAAAGAGTTTATTTTCCAACAGTCTTTGAAGGACTAGACGGACATGACGTGTGTTCTTTTAAGTCTTTTGAGTAGATTAAGATGTCATCCAGGTAAACAAACACAAAGACGTTCAAAAAATTCCTCAGGACGTCATTAATGAGGGATTAAAAAACTGCCGGAGCGTTGCTTAGTCCAAAAGGCATGACCAGATATTCAAAGTTGCCCAACGGCGTCTTGAAGGCGGTTTTCCACTCATCCCCCTGGCGGATCCTGACTAAATGATAGGCATTGCGGAGATCGAGCTTGGTAAAAAAAGTAGAACCGTGTACTGGTTCAAACGCTGATGAAAGAAGTGGAAGGGGGTATTTATTTTTAACAGTGATTTGATTTAACCCACGATAATCAATACAGGGGCGGAGAGAACCATCTTTCTTGCCTACAAAGAAAAATCTTGCTCCTAAAGGAGATGATGAAGGGCGGATTAAACCAGCAACCAAAGATTCATTGATATAGTCCTCCATAACCTTTCTCTCGGGCCCAGAGATATGATAGAGTCTACTGGATGGCAAGGGGGCGCCAGGAAGTAAATCGATGGCGCAGTTGTAGGGTCTGTGGGGAGGTAATGATGAGGCCTTAGTTTTACTAAAAACTAACCTTAAATCGTGGTATTCCGTGGGAACGCAGGAAAGGTCTAAGATCTCACTCTCACTATGCAGTGATTCAGATGGCAGGGTGGCGACAGCAGACTGGAGACAAGCTGAATGACAGTTAATGGACCAAGATTCTACCCGGCTTTCAACCCAGTTAATATGAGGGTTGTGTTTCTTCAGCCATGGGTAACCAAGAACCAAGGAATTTAGAGCGATAGGAAACACAAAAAAGGAGATTTCCTCCCTGTGATTACCCGAAAGAATTAAAGTGAGTGGTTTATTACGAAGGGTAATCTGAGGAGGTCTTTGCCCATCCAAAGAAGAAGCAGACTCAGGTACAGGTAGAGGTTCTACCTCGATCTGAGCCTCCTTGACAAAATCATGGTCGATTAAATTCTGGTCGCTACCTGAGTCGATGAGAGCGAACAGGTTTTGAAAAGGACGGTTGGAAATTAAGGTGGCTGGTAAACAAAGTCTAGGGGTAGAGGGTCGGTCCGTCAGTATCCCCTCTCTTACTGACGGACCTGCCCTTTTGGTCCAGCGGGGCGGACAGGACAATCTGCCAGGAAATGCTCTGATGAACCACAGTAGAAACATTGGTTATTCTGACGGCGCTTTAATCACTCCTCCTGAGTCAATTTGGTGCACCCTATCAGCATAGGTTCTATCTCTGTAATTTGAGAACAGCACGAGGAACGAACGGTTTCTGGGGCCTGACTCGTGAGACGAGTCCTACCAGTGCTGCGTCTAAATCGGGATATTTCTCTCTCTCTCATACGATTATCCAATCTTACTGCTAAATTGATTAACTCATTTAATGTCTTAGTTAGGTCGATTAGAGCTAACTCATCCTTTAACGGTTCGTTTAGTGACTGAACAAAGGCGGTCCTAAGAGCACATTCATTCCACCCAGAGGCTGCAGCAAGAATGCGGAAATCAATTGAAAAATCAGCCACTGACTGGTCTTTCTGTTTGATTGAATATAAATTACGTTCTGAAGCGGTCTGATCAATTTCAGATGAAAAAACCTGTCTGAATTCACCCTCAAATTCTGAAAATGAACAACCAAAGTCAAAACAACTGGAAAAACGCCCTTCAGCCCATTTAAGAGCCTATCCGGTTAACAATCCTAAAATGTAGGAAATCTTTGCAGAATCATGGGGAAAAGACTGCGGTGAATGATTAAATACCAGAGTGCATTGGAGTAGGAAACCCTTGCAGTCTCTCTTTTCACCTGAAAATTTTTCTGGAGTAGGAGAACTGACCTCACGTGAATACGGTAGCTGTTGCATGATCGGGGGAGATGAAGCGTTCTCTATTGTAGGGGCCATGAAACTACTCACAGTGTGCTGAATTAAAGGTGCGAGGTGTTCGATCTGCTGGTTCGTTTGTCTCTGTTGTTCTGCAAAGTCACGAAGGGAAGAATCATGTGAGTGGATTAGGTGTTGGTGGTCAGAAAGAGTTCTCCTGAATGCTTCTGCTGGGTCGGATTGGCCAGAGTGTTCTGTCATAGTGGAATTAGCAAATTTGACCCACATGCAGAAAGCAATCCAGGAGACAGAGCTTTACAGTTTAAAAGTTTTATTTTAATGATAAAGCAAGAGCAAGGAACAGGAACCAGGATCATGAACTGTAAAATAAAACAGAGAGGTAAGTGGGGAATTATTCCTGAAGGAAAACGATAAATAATGATTCTGTCTTACTGGGGAAAGGAGACGATTGGCCAGAGGGAGAGGTGGAGAAAAAAAACCCAGAGGATTGTTTACCCGTGGATTCGGTGATGGTGATTTCAGGTTTGCCAGGAAGTTTGAAAGTCCAGAGTTTACTTTGATTGAAGCTTGTGTGCGTGGGAGGGTGGACAGGGTTCGATGAGGAGGATTCCAGGTATAGTGGAAGCTGCCAGCCGGTGAGATCCACAGGAGCAAACGGAGGTTTGAGTCTTTGTTCATTGGGTAGAAACGACTTCTTCTCAGAAGACAATAATCCAAGACGTTCAAAGCTGACGGCGAGGTCAGGTTCAGGTACACCTGTAACGTAGAACATGCAGGCTTTAGCAAAGGCAAAAACGAGGACAAGGCAAGAGTAATGTGGCTGAAGTAGTACCACTAAGGGCAACACTCTGGCAATGAGTTGCTGGCAGCCTCCTCCTTAAATCCTCCTCTGGTGGTGATTAGAGTGATGGAGAACACCTGTCGGACACCTCCACGTCCAGGCGCCATCTAGAGGCTAAACACAGTAAGCAGCAGCACAAAAAGCAGACATGGCAGAGATCCTGACAATAACATATTTTGAAGTTACAGTTTTATCAGCAAACTAAACTTTCAAGCCTAACATCTAGTATTAGCTTTTAAAAGATGCATTCCTGTGTTACCACTATAAACCAATCTAACTTCAATGTCTCTGCTTTACCATGATATGGATATGCCCTTCCTGCTGCCATTAAAATTTGATTAAGATCTGTTAAAGCAGATAGTGGGGAGAAGTAATGGTGGTCTTTATCATTTTGCCATTAAAAATATGCTCCTGGGAATTTCTTTATAGCTACATATTACATGCATGGCAAAACTATGACAAAACCTTTCATGTCTGGGTCTGTAAGGTACAGAATATGATAACAAAATGGTATCACTAACTCTACGATCACAACATTAATGAGTAGTTTTATGAATGATTCATTACTGCCACACTGTAAGCTAATGCATTAAGGCTATAAACTAAATTACTCTCAAACAAATTTATTTTTAAATGTAATCAGTTGCTCTCTGAAGAGCCCTGGTACAGATCTCGAAAATTTATTCCTAAGACCTGCAAACAAAAAAAACAAAAAAATCACATCTGGGCTGATTATCTGTTGTTTATTCAAAATCTTCTGGTTTTGTAACACTCCCTCAAGGCTATTAAAACAGATATCCTCTATGTAGTAACTGGTGATGCCATTAGCCTATTGTTCTTTACACAGGGACCCTTAATGTGTTTTCTTTCTTTCTTCTCTTCATTTGTTTTTTCATTTGTTTGAATTTTGTTCTTCATTCCTTTATGGGTTTTATACAAATTCGCTTTTTTTTGTTGCCCAAATGATTTCCCTGTAGTACACAGTTGTATATATGTATTAACTGAAATCCTCTTTTTAAAAAACTTGACTCCTAAATTCCAGTGGCAGATTTTGCGTTTTATACGTTATGTGTGAGCGTTAAATCATTTTTGCTTTTTCTAAGAAGTTTATCATCATTACATTCTTCTGAGTCCTTTACGAGCACGCCGCAGTCGCTCTTTATGCACAGTCTTTTTAATCGTCTTTGGTTTGAATTCGACCAGAGGTTCAAAAGTTAGAAGTAGGGGATTTTTGATAAGGGTTAGACGACATATAATTTCCCGCAAAACCCTGACCGGAGCATTGTATCATTTAATTAAGCCCTGACATGACGTGTTCGGAGGCAGGTAGCGAAAACAAAGAATTGGCTAGAAGGAGGACCATTACGCAGGTTGTCGTGACATCATTGAGGGCTGGCTATAAAGAGCTGAGGACTGATGCTCAGAGTTAGAACAGCAGTTCAGAAGTAAAGGACGCGCTCAATCCTGTTCAGAGGCTAACTGACTGACTGAATCGAAGAAGAATAGAAGAGGACTCGCTAAAAGACTTGACAAAATGAACTTGTCATACTTGCTTGCGTGTGGACTTTTGGTCAGCCTGCTTTCAGAAAAGATGGGAGCAAAACCTTTAACTCAAGCGCAACAGAAGGTAAGCCGCTTGTATCACAATTGAGGCTGAGTGTTGCTTCACGCATGAACAGCTGCTTTTTGATTAGTGCGCAAAATACGCATCAAATGTCCTCATTTTAGTTTCTGTTTCCCACTCTGGAATACAATTTTTCACCGTGTTAAGAGGTGAAAACTTCCCCAAGCCCTTTTGCCCGTTTTAAGCTGTTTCTTTTTGTTCTCTAACTTCTAAAATCTCACTTTAATCTCAAACATTATTTGTTACCATAGAATTTATAAGAGCGTCACTTAAGAGGTGTTGAATTCAGTTTAGGTTCAGTTTAGCTGTATTCCCGACTTGAAAGTGCAACAAAATTATCTGTTTTGTAAGTACAATCTAATTAGAATTGCCCTGAATATTTGAAATAAGGTATGCAGTTACAGATCTGAAAAAAGAGCAAGCTGAAGTTGATGCCAAAATCCGCAGTAAATACCTTGCACATGCACCTGTTTCCCAGTCTGACAATCTCAGAGCGCAATATTACTTAATAAAAATTAAAGTAGCACTTAGAGGCAACAGGGGAGATCTAAAGCCTACATCAGTGATTTCAATTAACGTCTAATCCAGTAACTGCAATATTTTAATAATCCTTTGGGAAGCAGTTTTTGTTTAAATCTGTTTAGCCCTCAAGAGTATTAAATGTTAAACTATTTCCTCCAATACTCGCTGCTTATTTGAATATACTGTAAGTTGAGGCTTACCTCAAAAGCTATAAAAACGTGTAGCCCCCTCTGTCCGAACAAGCAGTACATATGTCGTCTTGCTGTTTGAGACATTCAAACTTTACAAAACCATAGATGCCGGAGGGATGTATTTTTTATCTATTTTGTTCATCTCACAGTCCTTCCGAAGTTTACTGGGTGAGGAGCTGGCGGAAATACTGGAGTCGGATGAGAGGGAGAGGCGGATGGACGCCGTGCGCTCTCGGATGAGATTACTGCGAGATTTACGCATGGACACCCGGGCCAGAGGGATGTGGGCCCGTCTTCTCAACGACCAGCCTGCAACGAGGAGGCATAAGTCGGGAAGCAAGAAGACAGGCTCCACGTCGCGGAGTGGGTGCTTCGGACACAAGATGGACAGGATAGGGACCATCAGCGGGATGGGCTGCTAGGGCTTGGAGCTGCGCGTAGACGGTAAATTCATCAAGGGGCATACTTCTTCACACAAAGATAGAGCCAGAGTAACCTCCCAAGGTGCAATGAGGAAAAAACACTGCTGTCAAAAAGAAGAAGAAAGGAATCATTTAAAATTATTCTGTAAAAAAGATGACAAAAAAAAGACAAAAATGAAATTCTTTGCTGTTGAGGTTAACTTAGTGTTTTACGACACTTCCACAGAACTCAGAAAGAACATTTAGAGAAAATAAGAATATGTAAAGCTATAGACTGATAGAGATTTTTATCTCTTCTTCATTTATGCAATAAAGAAAAAGTTAGGTAGGTCTACAGGGTGAGAAAGAAGGATGGCTGCAAGACGAAAATATTTAAATAAAATGTTCCAGCTTTTAACAGGACTATATGTGTTTTGCATTCAAAGTTAGGTCAGAGTACAATACAATTTACAGATATGGGGCAATAATAAAGAGTGCAGACTTCTGAAGAAGAGATAAGCATGACTGTGCTTGCATAGTCACGCTGTGCAAAAAATTATTGTTTAATTCAGAGGTTAATTACTTGTCAGGAGTCACACTCAAGTGTCATTGTGTCATAGCTGTGTGCATGATTCCTTGTTATCAAACAACCAGATATTTAAGATTATGTTAAGCTACAGGATATAAAAAGATGTAGAAATTAATAAAATCATAAAATCTCAACTGATGATCTAATATTGCAAGGATGCAGATTGTTTGTAGGAAAGCCAACTTAAACTAAAGTGGAGTGACGTATGAGGAGCAATACTGTGGGTGTATAGGAAGTCCACTCTCATGTTTCTGCTCATAACTATGAATGATCCCATCTGCTTCATTGAGAAAAACAGTGGCATACATCATGTTTAGGAAGCGGAGACGACAAGGAGGGATGGAAGAAGGAAGTGGGGATGTGGACGAGCTCGCACACATTTATGCGCCGTCTTGAAAACGAAGCACCCTGCAGTGGTCAGGATCTTTCTGGGAAAGCCATTTTCTCCAAACCCAAGTGTTTGGACCAAAAAACAGAAGGGGCTGTGTTTGTGAATGAAGTAATGTGGAAGCTAAGGTGACACACAATTAGTCCTGAGGGCTGAGGCCTTTTTGTGGTTGTGGTGAAACAGTGAGATCCAGCATAGGGACGTGAGAGTTTGTAAGTAACATGGAAGTGTTGCTCAATGGTTAACACCCAGAAATGTGAAAGTTGGTCATGTATTAAAACCAACACGCATGTTTGGAAATCTCCAAGATAATGAGCAGCTGATGAATAGCCACTTGAAATTACAGAATGAATGATAATGTGTTTATGAACCAGTCTCTGACAGCCCTTCTGAGATTTTCACTCCTGTTTCTCTTCTTTTTCTAGGTCTTTGGATGATGGGTTTTGGACAACAGTGTTTTGCCACCTGAGGAAATAATAATCAACTGATAAGATTTTCAGTACGAAGGTGTTCACAGGCAGCGGTGGGCAAAGACTAAGAAGACAATGCTGCAGAAGCATCACCACTTTATATATATATATTATATATATATATATATATATATATATATATAGATAGATATGAATATATAAATAGTAAATATGCAGGTATATATTCATGTATGCCATACCAAATGGTCTACAGATACAAATATAGATGTGTACTATGACGTCGTGGACAATGGTGTAAAAACTACAAACTGCAAAAGCTGTACATTGTTGCTGCTGCTGTACATTCAAGTATTTCATCCTCTCCTGCGTAAATGTATTTATGTTTAAAATATTTATATGTTTATAAAAGAGATATTTATAAATCTGAGTGTTATTTATGTAACATTTTGAAAATGGATGCAATCTGCAGGTCGATTTTGTTTTGTTTCCATTTACTTTTGTTTTATATAGTTGTGAGTGTTTTAAGGAAAAAAAATATAAAAATGAACTTCCATGTGCAGTATAGAACATTATTTAACATAAAACCGTGCAACCGGTGGCATGCAAGCAACCTTGTAACACAGGGTTCCTTCAAGTCTTTCATTTAAAAAAAAAAATTCCATTTTATACTCAAAATGTCTTTATTTTACAGCTTTTTTTAACACTATGGACTTTAGGAAGAAAACATTTCACTAGTTTGATTTTGTTATCTGTGTTTAAGTAATCATGAAACAAGACAATTCTGAAGTCAGATTCTGATTTGGCATAGATTTAAAGTACTGTTTCACTCATTTTTTGCTACCTAATTTAACTCTATACCTAACATTTTATAATACTTACACTTGTCAGTTTATAGTCAAGATTAAAACCCTGATCTAAGAGGTTCTTAAGAGAAATCCTATTTTGATTTTTGAAGAAGTCTGGATTCACTCCAGGTTCTCTCTCTCAAATGTTAAAACAATCCACGAGTCAGACTAAAAGTTCAGATGTGACGTAATAAATCCAAGACAAATTAAGTCATCCGTCAATCCATCCATCTATCTATCCATCCATCCATCCATCCATTCATTTTCTATATCTGCAAAGGATTTCAGCTACAAATAAAATGATGTAAAACCCTCCAGATTTTTATCTTTTAGCCACTGGAATGAGGAATATAGTCTGAAAATCCTTTTTTTTTTATGCTGACTTTTATCATTTCCCAACTTGGAAAATATTTACATTAAATTCCCTACTTCAATTCAAGACTGCATATGAACCATACTTTTTAAGACTGCATATGAACCCTGGTATCATGTGTCCTTTACTAAAACATTTTTTCTTCTTTTTGGTTTATCCCTTTAAGCATTCAGCCAATGTAATTTTATATCATCAGAGTCTTTAATCAACATTGCACATCGAAACTATTAACTTTGCAAAAATCTCCAAGAAGACTTCTGAATTGTGACCTGGATCAACAGGACTTAACTTTGGATGTCCCTTTGACTTTGTCAAACGCTTTGTAAAAATCGAATTCACCAGAACCCTCAAAAGAGCACCTTTATCATCCCTTTTGCAGATTTTGCCGTCACAAGTACCTGAGGGGGAAAAACTTAACCATTCATGCTGACTGTTACAATCAAAAGCTTATTGTAAGACAGACTGTAACCTCAGAGAAAACATTAACAATGCTGTGTAGGAACACACCAATAAAAACCCAACCAGTGAGATCCTAAATACTTTTTTCTTATTAAAGAATGCTCCGCCCTGCATTTTAACTCTTCTGATTATTAACATTCAGGGACATTTAGAGGAATAAATACAGGGTCGGTAGATTTATTGGGTAGAAAAGATGAAACACTAAGTTTCAAGGTTTTATTGCTGCAATGTTTTGTACTTGGATCCAAACCAAAGTTTTACTGCTGCAACTTCATGTTATATGATGGTGGTATTAAAATTAATGTGTCTATCTATGTGGCACTTATCCCAAAGCAGAGTTTTCCAAGTCAATGGGAGTGTAAAACTTATCCATAAAGTGTCCAAAACATTCTAAATATGGGCAATGTTCAAAGAAGCAAACAATCAGGCAAGAAAAAAAGATGGAAACATATAATATTAAGTCTATAAAAGTGTGTTTATGAGGAAAATGTGATAATGAATTAGCTCCGGTATAAGTTTTTGAGAAAGGGTTGTTCTAGCCTTGTGGGATAATCAGACTGAGAGGTCATTGAAGGCAATTGTTTTAAGAAATTGTATAAAGTCTTTCCAAATGGGTCTGACCTGGGCACAATTACAATGAAATCATGATTAAACATTTTAGAATGCATTGTAAATGTACTTGGTGTTAATCTTTCTTTTTTTAAGGCAATCATTTTCATTAAACTTAAACACTATATTTGCACTCACCAGCCACTTTATTACGTACACCTGTTCAATTGCTTGTTAACACATCAACCAAATAAGCCAATCACATGGCAGCAACTCAATGTCTTTAGGCAACTAGAAGATGATGAAGTGGGGGGGGGGTTTATGAGTGTGACTGGGTGAATGTTTCTCTAGCAAAAATCGCTTTCAGTGGTCAGTATGAGTACAAAGAGCAGTATAAATTTAGTCTATTAACCATCTTCTGATAGAATAATGCACCATGTTATAAAGCTCAAATAGCATGAACAGGATGATCGCTCTGTACTCTAATGACCTCCACAGTCACCAGATCGCAATCCAAAACTTTTTGGATTTGGTGGAACAGGATATTCACATCATGGATGTGCAACCGGCAAATCTGCAGCAACAATGTGATGCTATCATATAGATAAAAAACTCTGAAGAATGGTTCTGGCACCTTGTTAAAATTTTTATATCACAAAGACTCAAGGCAGCTCTTAAGGCAAAAGATGGTTCTGTCTTATACTTGTAATGTGTACCCAATAAAGAGGCTGGTCAGTCAGTATTGTGCTCCAGTGTTATAGTCACTTCTTGCAAAAACATACTCCCCCACTAGAGGGAGCAGGAGAGAACCAAAAATAAAGCGAAACCCCGTCTTCAAATGTGAATACAATATGTCAGCTTCTATCAGGAAGGATTCAGTTTAAGAAATACGTTATACAGTTATATCATATGAAACATTTATATAAATGTAAAGAGCAAACACCATTTACATTTAATGGAACTTTTTTTTCTTTTTTTAACATTAAATACTACATTAAAACATTTCAAAATGATAAGGATTTGTAAGGAGTGTGTAGTTTGGATATAGTGTAAGACCATACATTTTTCACACAAATAAATATTTGTTATTCAAAATTAGAACAAGCTAAATTACACTCCAGCATGGAATTTATTGTCTCTTGGTACAACTCTTCTTCTGTGTTTGCAGACACAATAAATATTAATTGTACTTGCGTGCAACATAAATGTCAAACACTACAACAAATTAGATGCTGTTGCTAGAGTCAGTCAAGTATCTTAGTACTTAGCTCTATTAGCAATGATGCTATCAGTGACGTTCATCATTGAGATATTGAGGAACATTAAAATGATTTTCTGAGTTTAAATCTCTCTATGAGTGATTTGGGTGGCTGCCCAGAAATATCTCCCTGCAATAAAGAAAGGAGATGCATAGACCCCTTCGAGGTGCATCTGTTTCTCTCACTAATGCCTTCATTTGTTAGGTGCGCTTGATTTAATCCACCAGAGCAACACAAGTGTGGGGGGAAGTGCTTTGAAAAGGTGGAACTGTTTTGCAAGCCCTCCAGATTTATTGTAGGAGCTCTAGTGAGGTTTGATTCTGTTGATGTGTTTTTGTAGCTTTGCAATAAAATCTTTCTGATTAGAGATGGTTTCTCAGTGACTGATGTCAGAAAACTCTCTGCATGGGGTTTATTGAGCACAAATGAAAAAAATAAGACAGATACATAATTAGTATGAGTAAAACAGTATGAATGAGTTTTGATCAACTTCTTTAAATACTCAATAAATTTGCTAAAATAGAAAAGGGAAAATGAATGCTTACATATTAGTATGTTTTTGATAAGCAAATACTAAAAGTAAATGAAAAGAAAGTCATTAATCACACTAAGCTGGACCTCTCTGAGGTTATTTTCTGAGTGAAAGAAGTAAAAGGCAATGCTGCCTCTGTGTGGTGTCCAGTGCTAACTACTCAGATGTGCTTTTCAGATCTCCTGGACTCAACAAAAAAGTTACTTGATATAGTGACAATGCCATAATACAGTTGACCTGATTTTTAAACATGTAGATTAATGAAATATTGAAATCAAACTGGAAATCAAACCACAGAAATATCATATATTATCTATTGTAAAACACATATAGATAGATAGATAGATAGATAGATAGATAGATAGATAGATAGATAGATAGATAGATAGATAGATAGATAGATAGATAGATAGATAGATAGATAGATAGATAGATAGATAGATAGATAGATAGATAGATAGATAGATAGAGAGATAGATAGATAGATAGAACCTAATTTTAATGTACAAAATGGGTTGCAAGCTGGTGCAGTTGGTAGCACTGTTGCCTTGCAGCAAGAAGGTCCTGGGTTCGAGTCTTTCTGCATGGAGTTTGCATGTTCTCCCCGTGCATGCGTGGGTTCTCACCGGGTACCTCTGGCTTCCTCCCACATTCCTCGCTGCGATGGACTGGCAATCTGTCCAGGATGTACCCCGCCTCTCGCCCGTAGACTGCTCGAGATAGGCACCAGCTTCCCCGCAACCCTCTATGGAATAAGCGGTATAGAAAATGACTGACTGAATAACAATTAAATCACGATTAAATATTTTAGAATGTATTTGGTTTTAAGCTTTCTTTTTTTCTGAAGATAATCATTTTCATTACACTTATAATTAAATATAAATATGAAATATATGAAATGATACGTACACCTGTTTAATTGATTGTTAACACATCAAACAAATAAGCGAGTCACACAGATAATTATTCTCACCACCAGCAGCACAAAAATACAAGGGGCTAATCTAGGTAATGATGCTGTAATTATGTTGGAGTGCAAAGCAGCCAGGACATTTAAAAGCAGCATTGGCTTTATAATTAAAAATGATTAAAAATTGTCTATGCTTCGGAAGATGAAATACTAGGAATAGCACACCTATACATGACAAACGTAACCTAAACACACTTCACATTTATTCATTTTATGTCCACAATCTTGAGTGTGTTTTATTTTATGAAAACTAACAGATGGGAAATGAATGTGTGGGTTTCAAAAAAATCTAACCAATAAAAATCTGAAAAGTGGGATGTGCATTTGTGTTCAGTTTTGCTGCAATCATACAAGCTTTGTACGGTACATCTAGAGAGTGCTTAGTCATATTGGATTGACATCTTGCCACTATGGATGGGACTTTTGGATCTTTGAAGGGAAACAAATCTTCAGGATCTGTTCACTTCAAAGGGCAGATCAAAAGATCAGATGAAATTTTCCATTTTTGAAAATTTATATATTTCGAAAAATAAGCCGTTTTGTCCCTAATATATTGTTAAATATATTAATTTTAGGAAACCTAGCATGCGTGGATGAAATTCACAGAAAAGCTTAAGCATCTGTTTTAAATAAGATATATATTATATATAAAAATATATAATATATTTTTAAAGGTTAAAAATAAAACCAAGTTATGTTTGTGCAAAATAAAAAAAAATCTTGATGTATATATTTTCATATCAAAATACAAATATCAAATACCAGTGTAGTTCTTTACTGCATTAATAGCATTTTAGTGTTATATGTAATATAGAAACAAAATAAAGAAAGCAAAATGTAACAAAATATAAATGACAAAAGAGCACTTGAATTGCTTTGGCAGAAACAAAAATCACCGACTGCACCATTAAATATAACAATTAAGGCAATGCACTAATGGTAAACAACACTTAACTGTAAACATGAACTAAATGTTACAGTTCTCAAAGCAAATTTGCGTTGGGAAAGGTGACTTTCTTCCTCCTACTCTCTTTCTCTGCATGGAGCCCGCGTCTGTGTTGCAGCACACTGTGCCAAACGTGTCTGCTGCCATGACACGTGACGAAAACTAATAGTGAGCAGTAATTAATGAGCACACGCTCTGTATGCTCATAACCCCCATTTGTGCCTCTGTATTTATTCGCCTAAGTAATAAATAGATAATTTAAAATTATATTAACTTTTTAAAAGTATTGAGTGCAGTTCATGCAGAGCATTATAAACAAGCAAAGCAGTAGAACGCAAATAAGAGCTCTGATTGAGACTTTAGTCCTATTGTTCAAGGTAAAGAGCGGTTCAAAAGAATCAGATTGTTCGTAAAAGTAGCATCACTACTTGCCACAGACTCTCAGTGTGTTTTAGGACTGGACCATAACTGGTTCATTTAATGAATGAATATGCTTTTGTCTAGTCCTTTCCATTGTGGGTCATACTAAATGTTTGGGGTTTTTGTCCCACTAGAAGGTGAAATTTCAGTAAAACCAAGATGTTCAGTTTTGGTCTCAGCTTTTGAAGCACCTTCTTCCACATATTTGCTCCTTGCCCCCTAGCTGTGTTTTTTTGCAGCTCCTCCAGAGTTACCATTTTGCTCTCCTATTTAATCCAGTTGAGGTGGAAATCCACCTCTTGGGATGTTTGTAGTTGTGCAGATTATTCAGATTATTGTTGGTACAGCACTCTGTGGGTTGTTCAAATATTGTTTTAAAACCTATCCCCAAATTGAACTTTTTAATACTCTATCCCTGACCTGTCACACGTGTCATTTGGTCTTCATGATACTGTTTCTTCACTAATGCTCTCTAACAAACATCTAAGGCCTTGATAGAACAGTTGTATGTAAACTGAGATGTGATTATTCACAAGTGGACTCTATTTACAGATTAGGTGAACCTGAATGGCTGCACTGATTTTTATTTAGGGTTATCAGAGTTAAAAGGTTTGAAAATAAATGCATGCCACACTTTTTAGATTTTTGTTTTGGTAAAAAAATATTTAATGCAATTTATCAATTTTCTTCCACAATTATGCACTTCTTTGTATTGGTCTATCACCTTAAATCCCAATAAAGTACAGCTTGTGTTAGTATCATGAAATGTAAATGTAAAAAAGTTCAAGGAGTGGTAATACATTTGCAAGGTATTGTACTCGTACTCGTACTCGTACTCGTCGTCTTCCGCTTTATCCGGAACCGGGTCGTGGGGGCAGCAGACTCAGCAGAGACACCCAGACGTCCCTCTCCCCAGACACCTCCTCCAGCTGCTCCGGGGGGAGCCCAAGGTGTTCCCAGGCCAGCCGAGAGACATAGTCCCTCCAGCGTGTCCTGGGCCGTCCCCTGGGCCTCCTCCCGGTGGGACGTGCCTGGAACACCTCCCGAGGAAGGCATCCAGGAGGCATCCGGTATAGATGCCCGAGCCACCTCAACTGGCTCCTCTCGATGTGGAGGAGCAGCGGCTCTACTCCGAGCCCCTCCCGAATGGCCGAGCTCCTCACCCTATCTCTAAGGGAGTGCCCGGCCACCCTACGGAGGAAGCTCATTTCAGCCGCTTGTATCCGGGATCTCGTTCTTTCGGTCGTGACCCAAAGTTCATGGCCATAGGTGAGGGTAGGAACGTAGACCGACCGGTTAATCAAGAGCTTCGCTTTTCGGCTCAGCTCTCTCTTCACCACAACGGACCGGCACAGCCCCCCCATTACTGCGGCAGCCGCACCGATCCGTCTGTCGATCTCCCGCTCCATTCTTCCCTCACTCGTGAACAAGACCCCGAGATACTTGAACTCCTCCACTTGAGGCAGGAACTCCCCTCTAACCTGAAGAGGACAAGCCACCCTTTTCCGGTTGAGTTATTGTAGGTTGATAATGTTGCAAGCTGGCACATCTGAGGATCTGCTTCCTAACCATTAGTGTTACTATAAATAAACCTGATTGCAATGAATTAACCGTTTCTTGAAAAAAAAAGAAAAAACTATATTGCAAAATTCACTGATAAAAACTGGACAATACCTGACAGAAGTCTGAACAGTTTTGAACTACAGCTTTGACCACCTTTCATGTACAGGGCAGCCATGTTGCACTGTGTGGGGATCTTTACTTTAGAATGCTGCAAAATGTCAAAATCCCGAATCTTTGGTGGTCATTGCATCTGTAATTGTTATGTGTTGCTTCTATACCCCCTTTAATACTTTCAGCCCAATAGGGTAAATCATTGTTGTCATGCCACATAGTTATTTTGACTCTCCCAAATAAAAAAAAGAGCTATGCTGTTTAATCCAGGTGTGAGAGATACACTACCAAGAGTATTTGCTTCTATGCCATCACTGTTATGAACTTAAGTGACATGCCATTCTTAACCTATTAGGTTTAATACGATGTCTGCTAGGTTTTATACACCTGTGGCCATGGAAGTGATTGGAACACCCGAATATAATACTTGGTGGGGGAGCCAGTACTTGTTAAGGTTAATTTGCTGTACCTTGCTGTCTAGGACGTACACCGCTCAAATGCACAGCAGAGTGCATAACTATGCTGTTGCACTTTTATTGCATGTAAAACAGTTCATGTGTGACTGTATCAACCATAAAGTATAACAACCAGACAACTTAGTTTGTAAAGAACATTGATAATGCTATTTGATTTCAGTAACAATGAAATTCTCACTAGCTTCAGAAAAATTCAATAATCAGCTTTGTTCCTACTGACTTGACACTCAGAATGATATATATTGAAAAAATGTTTATGTTACCTAGAAAATTATATTTTTATCAATCATATTAATATACTACTTTTCTCACAAATGTAAATGTATTATAGTATAGCGACTTCTAAAGGTTGACCTGTAGTCACAGGTTCTTTTGTGAGTTTACATAAATACCTAATTTCAAGTAATAATAACTCTCCATATTGCCTAATCAGCATTTGTCGTGTTTCAACGTTTTTGTATGAGTAGGAAACACAATAAAAATAAATTCAAATGCAGACATTCATTTAAAAAGACGTATTTCAGTAATGGCCTCTGATAATGTTAGAAAGACATTTGATGATTTCCACCTATCAGCCCTTTGATGTTATTTTACTTCACTTTCTAATACATTTTACCCATTAATGACGTCAACATTTTGTAACCGAATAAAAAATCCAAACACATTATAACAAACAACTTGAACAATGTGCTCAGTGTTTTCTTCACTGTAGGCGTACACCACGTGTGACGACGGTCCGCGGAAAGAAACCCACATGCTTATATCAACTGCATAGGTTTAAACGACGTTTTGTGCAATTTAAGATTAGCCTATGGGACTTTGTTAAAGTACCAACTGAGCCATGTTAACATTTAAATGTGAATGTTTTGGATAGAGTAAAAAACATGATCACTTTGATGTTTACAAAGAGCAAAAATTGCAATAATGCAAAAGATTTTGCTTCTTTCTGTAAATTCCATGTCATACGCAACGACCACGCACGATGCAAACACCGCAACTTGTGATTGGTTGATGCAGGTATGTGGGCGGGTCGGCGTCAGCGCGCAAGAAAGGAGAGCGCCCGCGACTGCGACCGTTCTGTCTTTTCCAGTTCAATGTTCCATCGAGCAGACACAACCACGTGCATGTACTAGCCGTTTAGTTACCCGTCTTTATACATCCAGATTAACGTGTTTCATCGAAACACACGACAGAAACAACCATGGTAAAGTTAGCAAAGGTAAGAAAATCATTTGTCCGTTTTTACCGTCACGCAGCAGTAGCGTGGGCCTGTGACAGATTAAGCTGTTAATGCACGAGGCCTTTACGCTTACGTTGTTGCGTTTGGGAGAAGGATTAGATACTAATTCACAATAGAAACATGTGTTAGTACACATAAGTGAATGAGTGGGTCGTGAAGAGTTTTTAAGGATCTAGCAATCGAGAATGCTGGGCTGTTTTGTTTTTTTATTTAATTTTTTCGTGAAACACGTTGTTCATCGGTCGAAAATAGCCGCGTTTGAGGCCTGGCATGCTAACTGTAGCCTGCTTTTCAAGATGGCACTCAACCGTCTCTCGGTTTATGCAGTAGCTTGTAGCGTTAATGAAAGGGTTAACTTCAATGTCCTAAACGGTCCGCTGAGACGTACATTTATTGTTTTATATGTTAACCTGTTTTTTATGTAGTCTTGAAAGTATACACTATTGCAGCTCAACCTAAGCAGTAGCTTTAGCTTGTGCCGCGTTTTCAACGCGGTTTCTTGAACGCAATCTTTGTCAATTAAATGTTTTCTATTCTATAGATTGTTAGTAGCAGATTGGTTGTAGTGCGATTTATTACTCTTCCAAAGTTAATAACCTACCAATTCCTAACCTTGTTGGTTTTTAGCTTAGCCCATGTTAAGCTGGCCTCCATCATGAGCCCCACGTGGGTGGGCGCACACTCTGAGTGACACACGAGGCCAGCAACCACAACCAAGAGTGTGTATAACGGTGTACCAACACAGTTAACGTCACGTTTGACTGTTGTATTTAATGCATTTAGAATTATAATTCGCTAATAATTACTTTAATGGTGTGGGGGAGGGTTTTTTTGGTAACCTGGGATGTTAGGGAGACATACCTTACATTAGCGTAGATGGCTAGCAAATTTTAAATGTAATTTGATTTGCTATTACTACCATGACAAATGCATACCAACAGTTCCGATGGTCTTTGCTTTATTTATCAAAATGTGTTCTGTTTTCATGTCCTCTTCAGGCAGCAAATCAACAAGCTCAGAAGAAAAAAGCACCCCCACCTAAACAGGTGGAGGAAGAAGAGGACTCCAGTGAGGAGGAGAGCAGCGAAGAGGAAGAGGTACTGTTCCCTAAGATACAAAAAAAATACATTTTTAATTGTTGTTGCGGCAAAAGTTAAATGTTTTTATTTTCTCATTAGACTCCTCCTGCAAAGGTTGCAAAGAAAGCAACTCCAGCAAAAGCTAAACCAGCTGCCAAAAACGGCGTTACTGCTAAAAAGGCTGAAAGTGAGGAGGAAGACGATGATTCGGGTATGCTTTCAACATCTGGTTTTTTACATTTTTTTTGTTTTGAGGTTGTTGGGTGTAGTTGTGCTGGACATCTTATTAGCAACTAGGGCTGCAACTAATGATTATTTTAATAATAGACTAATCTGTCGATTATTTTTTTACCTAACTGGCTCTTCCTCTCTTGCTTCAACTCCGACATGCTTTTCGTGCCATGCCAGACCGTTTTTGGAATGTCATTCAAAACAAAGCCAACTATTAGCTGATTTCTTCTTCTACTGTTCATACGGTAGATCACAGCGTTTGATGGCTCATTACTGCCACACATTGGCCACAAATGTAACAGATTGTGTTAAAAAATAGACCGCACACAAAACGTGAATACAAAGCAACTGATCGATGACCAGGCTAGCTGACAACTATTTTAATAATCGATTAGCTGTTTCAGCTCTATTAGTAACAGAAAACATCTGTAGTTTGAGACTTGTTTAAGGTTGAATATTTTCACATACACGTAACCATGGATCGTGTTACATACATAATTTTACAATTGATGTGTAACATTCTCTAGTTCTTGTTCGAAAACAGGGTTTGCAAAACTCATTGTAAATAATTAAGCTTTTAACTGTATAAAGACGCTAAACACCAACAGAAGTTAGTATAGTTTACCTGTAAGGAAGTTAACCAAAATTTATAAAGCTATTAAGTCAAAATATATGTTTGAAAAGGTCTTAAGTTCTTAAATTTAACCTATGAAAACCCTTCAAATCACAGCAATACCATAGATTTTTAGGCTGAAGTAATCTAAAGGCTGTGTTGTCATTGTAAGAAATCTTTATCTGCAAACATTTTCCTAAACTGTCCCATGGTTTGACAATATACAGAAGAGTCATCCGAGGAAGAGGCGCCTCCACCTAAAAAGACACCTGCAAAGACCACACCTGCAAAAGCAAAAACACCAGCTAAACCCACACCAGCTAAATTAGCCCCCGCAAAAGCAGAGGAGTCGGAAGAAGATGATGGTAAATGGTGTTGACGCTAAATCATCTTTTGTTATCCATGTGAATATGTAATATTTTAATTTAGAATTGTCAAAACTGTCCCCACACCCTCCATTTCTTGGCATGCATGGGGTTGTTCAGTGCTCATGTGTGTTATGTACGGAGGAAAAGCAAAGGCAGTGCTATGTCTTCGGTGCCGGTGTGTTTTGCTGTCTGCCGGTTCTATCCTCAAACGCTGTGACACTGTTTACATTTGCATTATAGTATCATCTTTTGCATTGCTGCTGTTAAAATTAAAGACTGGATTGTTGTTTCCTGTGCAGATGAGTCAGAAGAAGAGGCCCCACCCCCCAAGAAAGCAGTCAAGCCAGCTGCAAAGCCTGCCAAGGGTGCTGCCAAGGCCCCAGCAAAGGCAGCTGCCAAGGCTGCTGCCGAAGAGTCCTCTGATGAGGACGATGAAGAGGATGATTCAGAAGAAGAGGCCCCACCACCTAAGAAGACTCCACAAGCCAAGCAATCAGCAAAGCCAGCAGCTAAAGCACAGGCTGGTGAAGAGTCATCCGAGGAAGATGACGATGAAGATGGTAAGAACAGGCCTGTTTGCTGTTGCATTAATATAAAATCTGTTAAATTTCTACAGTTTTATGATGATCAAAAGGGACTTAATACTGATTATGTGTGATGTCACCTTTTATATATCTGATGCCTGCTAACGGCATTGGCTCATGTTTGCTTCCTCCTGATGAAAGGATGCTTGTTAATTAATGTTCACGTTTTACAGACTCTGAAGAAGAGATGGATACCACTCCTGCTCCTGCAGCCGCCAAAGCAAAGAAAGCAGGCATGGTCAAAGCAAAAGAGGAGTCAGAGGACGATGAGGAGGAGGACGAAGATGATGACGACGACGATGATGAGGAGGAGGAGGAGGAGGAAGAAGAAGGTGAGACTGAGAATATTATTTTAATTAGTGTAGCGGGTGTTCACCCTGTTGAGGTTCAAGTTGTATATTTGGGTTTGTGTGCTCCGGCCTTTCCTCAGTCTTTACTGGATTGGGATGTTCAGTTTATAATTCCTTCATTCTTTACAGAAGCTCCAGTAAAACCTGCAAAGAGAAAAGCAGAAACCAAAAAAGAGACGCCACCTGCCAAAAAAGCAAAGTCAGATGGTGAAGGTAATAAAATGTTTTTATTGAAGGTTTTGCCTAAATCACAACATTAACGCAGCTTTATGTAAATAATGGAGATGTTTTGTTTTTATTAGGTTTTAGTCTTTTTGTTGGAAACTTGAACTCCAACAAAGATTTTGAAGAGATCAAAGAGTCGTTGAGAAAATTCTTCACAAAAAACAATGTCGAGGTCACCGACGTCCGGCTTGGAGGGTCAAAGTAAGCAGTTATGAGTACATTGAGGATTTTTTTTTTTTTTTGTTATGGGATAAACAATTATGTTTTATCAGATAAAAAAATTACAATTTGAAAGTAGTTGTCTTGCAATTCAGTTTTGTGGCGGTCTGCTGTCCTGAATGTTATTTCAGCAAAGAGAATCGATAAATGAAACATGCTTCTTTTCTGTTTTACCTTGATAGGAAATTTGGCTATGTAGACTTTGCAACTGAGGAAGATCTTAACAAAGCGCTGGCGCTCAATGGCAAGAAAGTCATGGGTCAGGAGGTGAAACTGGATAAGGCCCGCAGCAAGGAGAACTCACAGGAGGGCAAGAAAGGTATTCTACTTACTTTTGACAGTGTTTGGTTTTGGTCATTTTCTCTTCTCGTGGACATGTTTCTAATGCTGATGTTTGTTTGTTTCCAGAGAGGGATGCCCGGACACTGTTTGTGAAAAACCTACCATACTCTGCAACAACCGATGACCTGAAAGAGCTGTTTGAAAGCGCCGTTGATGTCAGGCTGCCTCAAGGCCAAAGTGGTTCAAACAGAGGGTAAGGTCATTTTGTTTAAACAAGGAGAGGCTTTTCTGATTTCTCTAATGTGATCGTTGCTAAGAATCTTAGACACACCCGACTCTTGTAGAAAATTTAAATTTAACACATTTGATACAATTTTCTCGGTCTGCAAAGTAATATTCTTTCCTGCCTTTCACAGCATTGCCTATATTGAGTTCAAAACCGAGGCTGAAGCAGAGAAGATGCTGGAGGAGGCCCAGGGCGCTGAACTGCAGGGGAGGTCCATCATGGTTGACTATGTTGGAGACAAGAGCCAAAAAGGAGCGAGGGTCTCTGGTAAGAGTTTAAAGCATCATGCCAGGATGAACTTGACTTTTGTATTTAAAGTGTGTCTGGTTTGTTATAATTTAAATATTTATATTCAACAATCTGTGATAATTTAAAGGTGAATGTTCCCAACAGTATTAATCTAACTTTGCCCTTCTCGTCATGCAGCAATGGGAGCTGCCAGCAAAACATTGGTGGTGAATAATCTCTCCTTCAGTGCCACAGAGGACGTGCTGCAGTCCACTTTTGAGAAGGCCGTCTCTGTAAGGATTCCTCAAAGAGACGGAAGGCCTAAAGGGTAAATATTGGTGTTGCAGTTCTGACAGAAGGTCCATGTTTAAAGGGCCCTTTTACAATAGTAACTCGAGTACAACGGCTGTGCACCTTCTCATGAGCTCCTGTTAATCTAATCTATGATTATGCATGGATTCGCACGAGAAGCAGAGCCAGTGCACACTTAGAACTGGCTTTGCCCTATTTTCATTTGGGTATTGTCAAAGTCTAATGTGCTACAAGTCAGATCTTATTATAAGTACCAACATAGATAGTAGTTGTAATTTTTGTTTTTCACCCTTGTGATAAGTTTGTTTCCCTAATGTAATGCTCTTGTTTCTTAGCTTTGCTTTTATAGAATTTGATAACGCAGATGATGCCAAGGAAGCTTTGGAAAACCTCAACCACACGGAAATAGAGGGCCGCTCCATTCGACTGGAGTTCAGCCAGAACAGCGGTGGAAGAGATGGAGGCAGAGGAAACTCTGGTACATGTTCGCACTTCATTTTTACAGTTGTCTGCTTGAACATTTTTCTCAATTGAC
This sequence comes from Crenichthys baileyi, assembly GCA_036173005.1. Lineage (NCBI taxonomy): Eukaryota > Metazoa > Chordata > Actinopteri > Cyprinodontiformes > Goodeidae > Crenichthys > Crenichthys baileyi. The sequence continues at coordinate 88,876 of JAHHUM010002317.1, forward strand.
TTAACCAGATATGATGAAAACTTGATCTCCTGAGACCTCTTGAAGATTCTTAGATAGTCAAGTCCTGATCTGGTCTTATACATGTGGCTTAAAGTAGCAGTTATTGTCTACAAAATGATTTGTAACACTTTTTTTTTCCTTCCATCCCTTCTGTTGTACCAGGTCCAACAAAAACTCTTTTTATTAAGGGTCTTTCCGAGGAAACAACAGATCAGACTCTTAAGGACTCCTTTGAAGCAGCCGTGGCAGCCAGAATAGTTACCGACAGGGACACTGGTGCATCAAAGGGGTATGTTTCAATAGTTCCAGCTTCACGATGCTTCTCGTGAGCACCTAGCTGTCTGTCGGTGGCAGTGAAAGGATTCACATGAGAAGCAGAGTGAACTCGCAGTTAAACAGATGGCTTTCTAGGTGGAAGTTGTCCATGTCTGATGTGAGACAGTTCTGATTTCTCAGATTAAAACAACTTTTGTGAAATATTTTGAAATTGTTTCTTACAACTTTTAAGACCTGACATAAATTGTCAGCTTGAATGTTGAGTTTCCTGCCGGTTTTTTAAGCAATGATTAAAAAACGCAAAGTTGAGGGTTTCACAGTTGGTTTCTGACAATGTCCTGCGATTGTTTCAATGATTAGCAACCCAAGTTTCTCTGTCAACAGTTTTGGTTTTGTGGACTTCGATAATGAGAGTGATTGCAAGGCAGCAAAAGAGGCCATGGAAGACGGTGAAATAGATGGCAGCAAAGTGACCCTGGACTACGCCAAGCCAAAGGGTGAAGGCGGCTTCCGTGGAGGCAGAGGTGGAGGTGGCGGGGGAGGACGAGGTGGTTTCCGTGGAGGCCGTGGCGGGTTTGGTGGGTTCGGTGGTCGCGGAGGAGGCAGAGGAGGAAGGGGTGGACGTGGAGGCGGACGTGGTGGTTTTGGAGGTAATATTTAGGAATATTTTTACAATGAGGAATAAAACTGTGGACATCTCCAATTCAAACTTGGATTGAACTTTGGATTTAGACATCTATATTTGATGGTTCTTCATTTTAATGATGCTTGGCAGTAAAATCTTTGCTCTTTCCTTATTTTAGGTGGAAGAGGAGGCGGATTTGGGTCCAAACCCCAGGGAAAGAAAATCAAGTTTGATGACTAAATCTTTGGTCTATTTTTTTTTTTATGTTTTGCAACGGACTCTGGCTTCATCATTTTTCAGAGCCTTTGGACATTCCAGAAAACGTCATAGTTATATTTAACTGTAAACGGGGCATTTTAAGCCCTTTTATCTAGACCTCCCTCATCTACTATACCTTCCTGTGCCAGAATGGTACTTCAGACCTTTTCAGCTTTTGTGCTACATGTGAGACCTGAATGTCCCAAATGCAGACCTGCACCTCTTTTCCTCCTAAGGTTTTTCAGAAGGAGTAAAATGGAATATCTGAAAAGCAAGTCTGTGAGAAAAACGGCTTGTTTTGTCAGATATATTGTGTAAATTTAAACAGTTTGTATGTTTTCATTTTACCTTTTTGTAAAAAAGAATTTACACTTGTATCCATTTTTATTTTGTTTGTGTTTTAGGTTTCATTAAGTTTTACTGTGAGTTTGATTTTTTTTTTTTTTTTTTTTTTTTCCTTTTTTCTCCCATGGTTCATGTCGCTGAATGTCTGTCACAGTTCTTTGACAGGGATGAGTTGCTGAGTAAGTTGTGGATGCAAGACCACTGTATTAACCAATTTTGTTTCTCAATCTCAAGATTTTCACTTGATGTAATAAAACCCTGATAGGGCAAATTTTTAATTTTTTGTCAAAATTAAATCTGCAAAGTCTGGCTTGCAAAATGAGGTATAAAACGGGTCAAAAAGTACCTGTACAGTTGACGTCCTCCCTAGTCTGTGGATCCCATTGTAAGGGTTGGGAACAAGTTGGCTTCACAAATCTACAAAGGGGGGGTCTTAAGAAATCAAAGTAATTATATAAATGTAAAAAATCTTTAAAAGGATTCCTACAGTCTTTTACAGGTAAAAGAGAAATTATAAAACAGGACTATTACCAGATTTTATTTCGTATCCAATTGTCCGAAGGTTTTGTCCTTTGTCTTCACATCTTTATGTACTGACTTGATTCCTTGTACACTTTTACCTTCTTCCTACATGCTTCTTTCTCAATCTCCGCTTCATTATATGCTTTTATGTATCCTTTCTTGACTTCCTTGTCCATGTTTTCCTCCCTCGTGTTTATTTTATTTTTACTCTCTTCATCCTTTCTTCTTTGCTGCCTTACCTTTAACCTATTTCCTGCTTTCTATGATTTACTAGCTTGTAAACTGTAGGGATCACTGATTTCTTTCACTGTTTTGGAAATTAGAAGCTGAAAAGTTTGAGATCTGTGCCTTAAAAAGCTGTGTAGGGACAGTTGGAAGGGAAGGCCAGTGTGTGCAATCTGGTTTCACTGTTCTTGGAGATGGACCTTCAAGTTCTTGGTTCTTACGATGGCTGTCATGTAAAAGGTTTATACAGTTACTACGTTTTCTATTTTGGAGAATGGTTAAGATGTTCTAGGCCATCTAAATATGGGGGTATGAAAGGGTAGACCAAATGAAAGCAGTTTGGCTGAATAATTGGAGGCATGAAGCAGTTAACGGTCGATGTTTATGAAATGAGAATACGAGGTAGAAGGAAATTTTCCTTTTAACTTTCAACGTAAGCCATTAACTATTAAAAATAAAGCTGCAAGCAGCCTTGAAGGGCATCGCACCTCAGCGCCATTTGGCCTGTGCAGCCACCGCGGGAGCTTGGCATCGCCGGCTGCACGCTACCAGTCAGGCCGCTGTTCAATTGCAAATGTCCACTAAGGGGGACTGTGAGCAACATGTCCATCATTAACTCATGATCATGTATGCTACATTTGAAGTGGATCCGTTGATGTATGAGGGAGATATAGCCCTTAAAGTGTCTTAAGGGGCGCTATTGATCGAAATTTCAATGTAATCCAATAGAGCTGTTTAGGGGCTGACAAAGATCAACCGTATTCAGTTTGTAGTGAATCGGACCTTCTATATGTAAGCTACACTCATTTGTTTATTGGTGGGCGGGGCTAAAGTGATGTCATCTATTGACTGTGTCAGCATGTCCATTAACATATGATCATGCATACTACGTTTAAAGTGGGTTCCATCATGCATGAGGGAGATATAGCCCTTGAAGTGTCCCAGGGGGCGCTGTTGATCCAAATTCCAATGTAATCCAATACAGGTGTTTGGGGGTTGTCAAAGATCAACCATATTGAGTTTGGAGTAAATTGGGCCATGCATGTGAAATTTAGAGGCAAACGTATGGCCATGGCGTGACATCAGATTTTGCCACGCCGCCACAGCTACACCCTCTAACCAAACCTGTAAGTACTGGAGACAAATTTAGACCATCGTGTTATCTGTCATTGGAGACAGTTTCATGTTGATTAGGTGAAGGAGATCAAATATGGGCCACACTAAGTGAAACATGACACTTCCTGTTCTCAGGGGGCGGGGCTTCAATGATGTCAGCAGTTGACCATTTAATATTGTTCCAGTCGTCATATGGATGAATCCCAGAAGATATCATGTCCCTGTGACTTTCCTTGTAGAAACTATAACAGTTTCGTCTTTCATGGCGAGAAGTCCTATTTTGAGGTGTGGCCACGCCCACACGCTTTCATGTATCAAAAAGCTTTTGATAACTTTTGATCCTCAATGTCTTAAGAGTATACTGAGTCTCTAAGTCAAAAGCTGTCGGGAGGAGTTCGCTCAGATATGCGGGCTAGTAACGCCCAAAACATGGTCAAAATGGCCGACTTCCTGTTGGGTTTGGACCAACGCTCCAAGAGACTTTTCTGTAGGTCTTGACAAGTTACAAATGTGTACCAAATTTCACAATCCTCGGTCAAAACATGGCTTGGGGCTTATTTTTTTTTAAATTTTCTAGGGGGCGCTGTGGACGAATTAGGCCACGCCCACCAAGTATGTCATCAGATCTTTGGGGGGGACTGGACTAGGTTCAATCACATTGAATTTGGTGCAGATCAGATGATGTATGTGGAAATTAAAGCCAAACGTATGGCCATGGCGTGACGTCCAACTTCGTCGCGCCACCACGGCCACGCCCTTTTATGAAAAGTCACTGTGCTTCAAACGAAGTTAGACCCACTAGTTATCTGTCTTCTGACACACTTTCTAGTTGATTGTGTCAAGAGGGTCAGAGAGGCACCTTTCCAAGTGAAAAAAGTGACTTCCTGTTCCCAGGGGGCGTGGCTTTGAAGATGTCAGCATATGACCCCATAGGATCGTCGGGAACCCGAAGTTCCTCCTTCATGCAAACTTTGGTGTGATTTGGCATTTCTTTGGGAAAGTTATTGCATTGTTTCACTTTGGGCGCGAACACCGAGTTCGTGCCCCGGCCACGTCCCCTAAACATGGCCAAGAACGTTTGATAACTTTTAATCCCCCATGCCTTAACTGCATATTGACCAAATATGAAGCCGATAGCTCAAAGACGCAGCGGAAAAAAGAAAGAATAATAAGAATTCTTGCGATTACAATAGGCCCTTGCAGTTTTCCTGCAGGGGCCTAATAATAAACATTCGAATAACAATAGGCCTTCGCATCGCTTTGCTGCTCGGGCCTAATAGTAAGAATTCTTACGATTACAATAGGCCCTTGCAGTTTTCCTGCTTGGGCCTAAATATAGTGAGCTACAAAGAAGAGGTGAAACTGCTTGATGCTTTTCACTAAAAATTTGTTACTGCCCAAGATGATGCTAAATTATTTTTAGGTTGCTGTTCTAATCAAGCATAGAGCTAATTGCTTGTAGATGATCCAGGATATCTGGCAGTAAAAACTGCTGTAATATTTACGAAGGAAGTGAAAACCAACTGTAATTTTAGAATAGAAAAATTCGGAGTGACCAAGAGGGATCATTTAGGCAGAAATTCAATTTACAAAAGAGGTATTTTCTTCCTAAGTAAAGTATTGACCAGGAGATGGCGCTGGAACAACAGTCAGAGGAATCCTCTTGGTGTTGAGAGACTGAACTGATATAGTATCCAGGTTGTATTTCACAGAGTTGCATAAGTTCACTAAAATTTTGTTTTAAAGCCAAACCTATAAGTAATTTATTTTTGTTATTGGTCAATATCTGGTTGCAGGGTTGATCTATTATTCCTTTGAATGCATGCAGTCTTCCTGGCCCTGACTAAATATCTTATAATAACCTCTGAGACATCGCCTCTTAGTTTGCAAACATGTCTGACAATTTTAATAACCTCAGTGTTTGAGGAACAGTATCAGCACTGATGATTCCACCTCAGCCGATGTGTTTCTGGGAGGAGAGGTTGACATGGCATGATCAGCACTGACCCTGTTCTTCGTCAGAGCTCTTGGCAGGTCTGTCATGTCAATGACACCACAGGACGGGACAGCAGCAGAATACAGTGACATGATGACCCGGAGCTGAACAGTGGCCTTTGTTGCTGAAGGTGACTGGGCAGAGGCTCTGATGATTGCACCAATGAATAACTCCATTTAGAGGTCTGTGGCCTCATGCCTTTAACACTGACAGAGGTCATGGTAGCTCTTCTGAATGACATTGTGTCAGAAATCTATTACCTGTGTCCTTTCTGTTTCATCTAGAGATGCCTCTCCCAGCTCATCTCTTTAAGTTAATCTCTCTCCTGTTTTGCTGGTTTTAGATCATAATGCTTGTGTTTTCTTCAGTCATCTGTAGAGCAATACATTAGAAAGGTCCCTGGCGATTCTAATTCAAGTAATATGTTTATGTCTTGCAAAATAATTTATACTCCTTGAACATTTTGTCATGTTGGACTCCTACTGGAAGGTGAACCCTGTGCCACAAGTCTTATGCTGCCCCTAACAGGTTTTCTTCCTGAATTATTGATGTGTCCACTTCCTGGCTTGTGACAAACTCTAAATTGAGTTTCTAATCGCTTTCTTCCAACAATGGCTTTACTATGTACCAGCAGCAACGTGAAAGGCAAATGGAAGCATGTAAAGGTAAAAAGTATATAAAATAAGAATAAAAGACTACAGTAAGGGGAAATGTACAATATATATAAAAAAATACTGTACAGCAAATAAAAATAGCATGCTCAGATTCGAAAAAATTTGCAAAATGGCATGAACATTTGTTCATATAAAAACAATCTTTACAAGAAATGGAAAAAACACTTATTTGAGGTTGTTGGCAGCAGTGATGGTTATAAAATCTTAACAGCTGCTGGGAGGAAGGGTCTGTGATAACGTTCCTTTGTACACCTTGGATGCAGCAGTCTTTCACTGAAGGACATCTCCAGTTCTGCAACAGCTTCATGCATGTGGTATGAGACATTGTCTAAGAGTGATGGGATGCACTGGGTTGAGGGGGCATCCCAAGACACCACTGGCCTTCCTGATGAGCTTATGAGCTGTAGAAAAGCATCTCCTCTAGCATACTGCAACATAGAAAGTGGCTAATGACACCCCAGAGTCAAACAACTTCAAGAGTGCCCCCTGCACTCCAAATGACTACAGTAGATTGAGTCTGCTTTGACCCTTCCTTGAAAGAGCATCAAGACTGTGGCTCCAGTCCAGTATCTCAGTGTCAGGTTACTGGCTGAAATCCCCCACCAGCTCCTTGGTTTTCCTTGCGTTGATCAGGTGATGGTTCTGCTGGAGTTACCTGTGATGAGGCCCGATTATGGCAGTCATCAGAGGACGTTAGTAGATTTCTGCCTGGGGTGTTGATGGAAAGCCTGCAGTAAAGAGGGTGAACAGGAAACAGTTCCCTGCGGAGACCCCGTACTGCAAATAAGCCTGTTGATAGATTTGTTCTTGAACAAACCTAGTTCAAGACTCTAATTACTAATTAGGTTGCTTCTGAAACCACTGGATTTTACTTAGGGGTATCAGAATAAAGGGGGTAAAATACATATGCACACTAATTTTCATGTTCTCTTTCATGAAAAAGAAATTTGAAAACCATGTATCATTTTACTTTCACCATGTTTTGGTCTATCACATAAAATCCCAATTAAATACATTGACGTTTTTGGTTATAACTTGACAATAGCTAAAAAGAGTTCAATTCAATTCAGTTGTATTTATATAGCCCCAATTCACAACACATGTTGTCTCAAGGCACTTCACAAAAGTCAGGTACATACATTACAAATAATCCTAATCATTGAACAGTGCAGTCGGATTCTGTTATTTATTCAAATTGGATAAAAGTTTTCTGTCTAAGGAAAGGAACCCCAGCAGATTGCATCCAGTCAGTGACTTGCAGCATTCCCTCCTCCCGGATGAGCATGTAGAGACAGTGGACAGTCACTGGCGTTGACTTTGCAGCAATCCCTCATACTGAGCATGCATGTAGTGACAGTGGAGAGGAAAAACTCCCTTTTAACAGGAAGAAACCTCCAGCAGAACCAGGCTCAGTGTGAGCGGCCATCTGCCACGACCGACTGGGGGTTAGAGAGAACAGAGCAAAGACACAAAGAGAACAAAGAAGCACTGATCTAGGAGTACTTTCTATGGGAAGGAAAAGTAAACGTTTATGGATGTAGCTCCTTTAGTCGTTTCATCTAGAAAGAAAGAACAGATAAACTCTGAGCCAGTTTTCAAGGTTAGAGTCTGAAAGAGAGCACATAGAGTTAGTCACAATAAAAGCTCAGTCAATCGCCATGTCTAGGAGAGGGAAAGGGTTAAACACTAAAAGACAGGGCCATGTGGATCATCAGTAGAGGGTGAGCATTAAGTTGTTGCCAGCAGAAGCTTGGACGATGCCCCTCTCCAGAAAGGTGTCATAGGTAGCTTCTAGGAAGAGAAAAGAGAGAACAAAGTTAAAAGCTGAAATAACAGCAAATAAGTTCAAGTATAAGTATTTTTGCACGGTATTGTGACTAATGAAATAGAATACAACTCAAACAAGTTTCATATTTTTGTGAAGCAAATCTAGAATTACAAAGTCAGTCTTTTATAGCCTGAAGCATATTTACATAATTAAGGAACTAGCAGATCTTGAACAACTCATCCATGTGTTTAGCTTTAGTCAAAATGATTACGGCAACAGCGTCTTCACAGGTCTGCCTAAAAAGACAGCTGCAGCTGATCCAGAACACCACTGCATCCTGACTAAACGAAGAAAGTAGAGCACATCACCCTAGTTTTAAAGTCCTTACACTGACTCCCGAATCTCAGAGAATAACCTTTATAATACCTCTGTTGGTTTATAAATTACTGAATGGCTTAGCACCAAAATACATTAAAAATTAATTGTTGTTTCAACCAGACCACTCGGGTCATCTGGTTCAAACCTACTCTGCATCCCCAGAACCGGAACCAAACATGGAGAAACAGCCTTCAGTTCTTATGCTCCACTAATCAATAACTAAATCAATAGCTACAACTCTTTTGAATATTTAATCCTTAGTTTTCCTCATCCAAATTGCAAAGCACTAAAACCACTTCTTTTTGTTGTTTGTACCGTCCACCAGGCCCTTACTCTCAATTTATAGATCAGTTTTCAGACCTTTTATCTGATTTAGTGTTAAATACAGATAAAGTTATTATAGTGGGGGATTTTAACATTCATGTTTACACTGAAAGTGATAGCTTAAATATAGCCTTTAATGGTATCTTAGACTCCATTGGCTTTACTCAAAACATTAACAAACCTACCCACGTTTGTCTTCATTCTCTGGACCTTGTGAAAAGAGAGAGAACAAAGTTAAAAGCTGAAATAATAGCAAATAATGCAAAATTGGAGAGTAGTATGAGAATGTAGCACAGAGAGGGAAAGTGGTCATCCTGTCCTCCAGCAGCCTAAGCCTATAGCAGCATAACTACAGAGATAGCTCAGGATAACCTAAGCCACTCTATCTATAAGCTTTATCAAAAAGGAAAGTTTTAAGCCTAGCCTTAAAAGTAGACAGGGTGTCTGCCTCACAGACTAAAACTGGGAGCTGGTTCCACAGGAGAGGAGCCTGATAACTAAAGGATCTGCCTCCCATTCTACTTCTAGAGACTCTAGGAACCACCAGTAAACCTGCAGTCTGAAAACGAAGTGCCCTGTTAGGAACATATGGAACAATCAGATCTCTGATGTACAATGGAGCTAGATTATTAAGGGCTTTATATGTGAGGAGGAGAATTTTAAATTCTATTCTGGATTTAACAGGGACGCTAAAATACGAGTGAAGGGACGCTAAAATAGGAGAAATATGATCTCTCTTTTTAATTTTCATCAGAACTCTTGCTGCAGCATTTTGGATCAGCTGAAGGCTTTTAACTGCATTTTGTGGACATCCTGATAGTATAGAATTACAATAGTCCAGCCTTGAAGTAACAAATGCATGGACTAGTTTTTCAGCGTCCCTCCTGGATAGTTTTTCTAATTTTGGCAATGTTCCGGAGGTGAAAGAAGAAAATCCTAGAAACCTGTTTAATATGGGATTTAAATGACATGTCCTGCTCAAAAGTAACACCAAGGTTTTTTACTTTACTACCGGAGGTCAATTTAATGCCATCCAGGTTAAGTGATTGACTAAGCAGTTTCTTTTTCAAAGACTCTGGTCCAAAAACGTCTGTCTTGTCTGACTTTAGAAGCAGAAAATTTAAAGTCATCCAAGTTTTTATGTCTTTAAGACATGTTTGTAGTCTAACTTGTTGGGCTCATCAGGATTTATGGATAAGTAACAGTGAAAATGTATCCCATTATGCCTGATAAATTTACCTATTGGAATCATATACATGGTAAACAGAATTGGCCCAAGTACTGAACCCTGTGGTATTACACAATTAACCCTGGAGTTTAAAGATGAGTTATCATTTACATGAACAAACTGGAATCAGTCAGACAAATAAGATATAAACCAGCCTAGCGCTGTTCCCCTGATCCCTACAGCATATTCCAGCCTTTCTAAGAGAATATTGTGATCGACTGTATCAAATGCAGCACTGAGATCTAAGAGGACAGGTACAGACACAAGTCCATTATCTGAGGCTAGGAGAATATCATTAGTGACTTTCAGCAGAGCTGTTTCAGTGCTATGATGAGCTCTGAAGCCTGACTGAAACTCTTCAAACACATTGCTGTGTAAATGCTCACACATTTGATTAGTAACTATTTTCTCAAGAAATTTAAGTTATTTAGAACGAAATATAGAACAAAAGAGTGGATATAAGTCTGTAATTTAGTAAATCATTTTAATCAAGCGAAGGTTTCTTAAGTGAAGGTTTAATTACAGCTACCTTAAAAGCTTGTGGTACATATCCATTTACTATGGATAGATTAATCATATCTAAAATGGGGCTGGTAATCAGAGGAAACACTTCCTTAAATAATTTGGTTGGGATTGGGTCTAACATACAAGTTGAAGGTTTAGATGAAGCTAATATTTCTGATAACCCAGGAAGCTCCACAGGATCAAAACAGTCCAAACACAGATCAGGTTCTACAGTTACTTCCAATGTTGTCTCACTTGTTGAGGATGAAGTAATCATCTTCGGGAGTATGCCAATGATTTAGTTTTAAATAGAATCAATTTTATTTAAAAAGAATTCCATAAAATCATGACTGCTGAGAGCTAAGGGAATGGATGGCTCAACATAAGCTATGACTCTGTGTAAGTTTAGCAACTGTACTAATGAGAAACCTAGGATTATTCTTGTTCTCTTCTATTAATGATGAGAAATAAGCTGTTCTAGTTTGGCGAAGTCTTTTTATACAACAGTAGGCTATTTTTTCCAGATTAAGTAGGAGTCCTCTAGGTGTGCAGAGCACTATTTTCTCTCTAATTTTCAAACATTGTGCTTTAAAGTACGCAGCTCTGAATTAAACCAGGAAGTCAACCTCCTATAAATAATTACCTTCTTTTTCAAGGGGGCTATATAAAGCTCTGCCAGTAATTGTCCTTTATAATGGGGATATAAAAAAAGTGTTGATCCAGTGTGAAAGTTTGCATCCTCATTCAACTGACTCTGACCAGGCTGACATCAAAGGCACCTTTCAATTAGTGCTGAGCAAACATGAAACTCTGCTCTGGATGCTGGTTGTGTACTTGCTTGCACAGACAAACATCATCACTGGAGTGAGAAATTTACACCAGAATATATGGAAAATTTCGACTTCTGCTTGATTCTGGCAGTTTTCCTAATGCCACTTTAGCTTGAAGAAATGTAGAATCAGCGTGAAGTTTGTTTTGTAACCATTAGGTGACCCCCTTTTTCTTTTTTCATCTTAATTTAAATCTGCTTTCAGGTATGATGTGTGGCTGCCGCAGGTTGGAGGAGGTTGTAGGAAGAGAGTCAGTTGTTTCTGCTTCCTATTTAGTAATCGCTTACTTTAATTTATACACATACCAGGACCTGACTTCTCGCTTAAAGCATGTTAATATAGGTACAATGTTTTTTCCACATTTATTATACAGTATATCATCCAATATTTTTAATACCTGTACTCTGAATTTATGGTTGTATGTTTTTTATATTTTGTCATTTTCAGTGTGATTTTGTTACTGTTAAGTGCTTTGGTCACCTTAGTTGGTTGTTTTTAAATGCTGTATTAATTAATAAATTAAATGACAGCATATTGCGCCATGTGTTGTTAAATATTAGCAAAGTTTACAAAAAGGAGAAAAGAGAAAAGCTAGCCCTAAAATAAACTAGTACAGCAGATGATCTTAACTGAAATAACGTAGTTGGTGAAAAATGCTATTTAATGTTTAGTGTATTTCATAGATTCAGATAAAAAAAAACACATTGTGTCTAAGGAGCAAATGTCTAAGGAAAAACTTGATGCCTCACGAATTTTGCAAAGTATTGTATCTACACAGACCAGAAGTATTTTCTGGGAATTTTTTTTTGAATGGACTAAGGTGAAGTCAGTGAGGCCTTGTAGTCTGACATCATTCTCTCCATCTCATTTTATACATATAAACAGACCTATGCATACATATGTACATTATCCTTTTGTATCATTATTTCTCTTGGTTAAGTGTATTTTGATAAATTATGGAGGTAAATTGTCATAATTATATCCATATATTAGGTATAAATATTATTTTACTAAGAATTTTTGCTACATTTTCAATGATTATGGCTCTGACTCTCATTTTGTTCGGTCAACTCTTCTTAAACATGAGTGGCAATGAGCCCTGATTAAACAAAAAAAAAACTTATCAACCTCCTGCTGCTGGATATGATTTACTGGAGTCACATAAAGTGGCATCTGTAAGCCAGGCTTCTAGTTCTCCTACTAATCTAGCTACTAATTGAATCAGTATCTTTTTCTTCACTGAGCAAAATTTTTCAGCGAATACGGACTATAAATTGCCCTCTTGAATTTCTTCCGACAAAGTTGTTGAAAGAGGTTTTTAATATTATAGGTCCCGTTGTTCTGTCTTTTTCTAATTCTTGTCTAATTTCAGAAATTGTGTCAGCTGCCTTCAAACATGCTGTTGTAAGACCTCTTCTAAAGAAACCACACCTTGACCTCCCAATTTTATAAAATTTTATGTCAATCTCCAACTTGTACTTCTTATCTAAGGCTTTAGAAAAAATGTCTTTACTCAGCTACAACCATTTTGAGAAGAAAATCAGATCTTTGAGAAATTCCAGTCTGGCTTTAGATGGCGACATAGCACAGAGTCTGCCCTATTAAAGGTGCATAACGTCATTGTTATGTCAGTTGATGAAAGATGTCTGGTTGTTGTGGTGCTGCTGGACCTCTCATCAGCTTTTGATACTGTGGATAGAGTTAGGGTCTGTGGCTCAGCTCTCAAGTGGTCTGAATCCTATGTTACTGGCAGAACTTTCGCAGTTATTTTATATTAACGATTTGGCTTCCTCCAGTGCTCCTCTGTCGTGTGGGGTGCCACAGGGCTCCGTACTTGCCCCCTCCTCTTCTCCTTCTATATACTGCCACTCGGAGCGATCATTACACGGCACCACCTGTCTTTCCATTGTAACACAGACAACATTCAGAACTATATGTCCTTAACCAAGTGACCATAACCCCAACATCCAACTGCCTTAGTGTTTGCATTTTTGCAGTTCAACAGTGACTGAACCCAAATTTCATATTTTTAAATGAATAAAAGACAGAGTCCATTTCATTTGGAAGTAAAGCCACCACTGACGTTAGTGCTCAGAATTTTAATTCAGTAATGCGGTAAAATATCTGTGAGTGATTTATGATAAGAATTTTAAGTCAAACATGCAAATTGATTAAGTAGTAGTAGTAGTAAAGTTAAGCTTTAATCATTTACATCTTTTAGCTAAAGTTACGCCTTTTTTAAATCAGCAGATCTTTAGAAGGCTATACACACTTTTATCAGCTCAAGAATTGACAACTGTAATTCCCTTAATGTTGGTGTCAGTCAGTTGCCACTCAAATCGTCTGTAACTGATCCAGAATGAGGCTGCTTGGCTTCTAAGGGGTACCACCAGATGAGAGCACATCATTTCTGTTTTATTTTCTTTACAGTGGTTTCCTGGCTGTTTTAGAATAGATTTTAAACTTCTGCTGTTTGTCTTAAAAGCTTTAAATGGTTTGAGCCCATCTTATTTACCTGATTTGCAGTGTCATTGTGTATGTGGTAGATCCATGCGATATTCATCCCAGTTTTTATTGATTGTTTCTAGGACTAAGTATGTAGATTGGGGTGACCGTGCATTCTCAGTAGCGCCTCCGATACTGTGGAACCATCTCCCTCCGGACCTACTCTCTGTCTTTGACCTAGGCCTTTTTAAATCCAAACTTCAAACCTTTTAGTATCTAGTAGTTTGGTGGTACTTTATTCAAGCGTTCTTATTGTTTTATTGTTACCCATTTGGTTATTTGATGTTTTTCCTTTTATGAAATGTATATCTTTTTATGTATGTAGTGTAAAACAGTCTAGTTGCCTAGTCGGCTGTTTTAAAGGGCTATACAAATAAATAAGTGGTGGTCACGTGAGTGGTAAAATGCACGAATGTTAATGATTATTTTGTGCTGGGCCCCTATTAAAGTGCAGTGTTGCTGCCTGTAACAAGTTGTTTCTGTAACACACTGTAAAGGTCCAGTTAGGTTATTTAAAATTTTAGTCATGTCTGTGACTGTAAATGGAGCTTGTTTGTTTTAGAACTGGCCATGGACTGATTGTTGCTGCTGTTTTAAGACTTGTTTCTTTATCTTTGGGCTTATTGAGCTGTCCGGCTGTGACTGCTGACTCACTTCCTCTCCCAGTGAGTTTTCCTTGTTTGATTTAAAACAGTCAAACATCAACCAGGTTGGTTTTTCAAGTTTCTTTTAGTAATTTACCACAATATCCCAACTTCTTACTGGACATACCTGTTCAAACCCCTGTTAAAATTCCATTGTTTGTGATATAGAAAAATGAGACCATGATGAATCATTTAAAAAATCTTCCAGATATAGGTCTATTGTGGCCTTCAATCGTGTACAATAATCTAAAAAAGATAAATCGGTGAAAGGCAAAAAAAATAAAAAGGTTCAATAGCCGATTTTAGAAGTGTGCACACCATGAAACTAATTATTTTTCATCTTTACATTCAACTTCCGTCTTCTTTGGATGGAGTCTATCAATATGTTATATCTTGACAAACTTTTTCGAAATCTTTTAGATTGTGATGATATCTCCTGTCCACAGCCCTCTTCTGGTGACCCCATTGATTTAATTCTGGACTCTGGCTTAGCCACTCCTAAACATTAATTTCCTCCAAAAGTGTCAGCTTTAGGTTTGACCTGAGGAAAAATAACTGGCAACCCTGTGTTTTACTGTGGGCATGGTACTTTTTCCTTTGTAATATGTTGGTGCCACATTTTGGAATCATAGAACCAAAACTTCAACTTTAGCTTAATCAAACCATGACACACATAAGGTTTTTTCATAAGGGTTTAGCCAGGTCAGGATGGCTTCTTTGGAAGAAAACATATTGATGTCCCAACTACAACATAACCAGTACTTGTTGGAAATGCCTGCAGCTCCTTAAGTGTTGCTGTCAGCATTTTGGTATTCTCCCTGATCAGTTTCTATATTATCCTTTCAATAATTTGGGAAACAGAAGCAGTTTTTGTGGTGTTGCTATAGTCCCATACTTTCATTACCCTTCTGCTAACTATGGCTGGATGCATAAAGGATGCATATATGGAAGATTAAAGAAAATTCAAGCAAGACACCTAAGGTTTGTTTTGAGGTTATTAGATTCACTGTATTTGATGAAAGGTGTAAATTTAAGAAGACTAATTGCTGAAACCAAAGCAGACAAACAAGTATTAATCTAAGGGTGTTCACACTTATGCAACCAGGTTTTTACCACCCTATGAACTTTTCTGCATTTCCCCCCAACATATTTGTTTTTATTTTCAGTTGAATTGTGCTGGACAGATTATACTTTTTAAACATTATTTTGCAAGATTTATTATGGTCTCATTTTTTACATCACAAGAAGTAACATTTTAAGAGGAGTGTGTAGATGTTTGTGGCTTGTGTACGTTGGAACATGAAGCTAACCCCCCACTACCATATGTTCTCTGTAACCAAATTCCACCCCCACCCCTTAACACCAATGCAAATTTAAAACAAAGTACTGACATTTTTGCAGACATAGATACCTTTTTTCTAATCCGAAATTCTTCCCAATGTCAGACCTCAAAAGAGACAGTAAATGATAGGAACGCACTTCATAGGGTCGTATCTGATAAGCCACTCTGAAAAATGGAAAAAAAGAGATAACTCAGCACAGAGGTTTGACTCTGGATCACTTTAGTATCGTCTGTAAAACAAGAGATGGTTCAAGTATGGGGTAAGAGCGCTGTCAAAAACAATCTGTATGTAAAGACGGTGCATATTAGTCCATAGTTGTGCATAAGTAAAATCCAAAAGAGGTATTGTATATTTTCTCTATAAGCATACAAAATACAATGTTACAGCTTCAAGAAATTACAAACACAAAGTTCAAGTTTACAGTTGTGGTTTATTCTTTATGAATACAATATTCAAATTCTAAAATACTTTATCAATCCCAAAGGGAAATTACATGTTGTTGTAGCCCATATTATGCAGGTTTCTTCAAAGAGCCGTTGTAGACGCTGATGGCTGGGCAGGAAGGATCTCCTGTAGCGCTCTGTCTTACCGCAGATCTGAAGAAGCCTCTGACTGAAGACACTCTGTCGTACAACAGTCTCATCAAGGGGATGGTCAAGGTTCTCCATAATGTTCTTTATTTTATGAAGAATCCTTCTTTCCACAATGATATCCAGGAATCCTCAGAACAGAGCCAGCCTTCTTTATCAGCTTGTTGAGTTTTTTTAAGTCCCTGGCTCCCTGATGCTGCTTCCCCAGCAGATAATGACAGAAGAGATCACACTCTCCACAACAGACTTATAGAAGATATGCAGCATCTTGCTGCAAACACCAAAGGACCTAAGCTTCCTCAAGAAGTACAGTCTGCTCTGTTCCCTTCTTGTAGACGGCTTCACAGTTGCATCTCCACTCCCAGTCTGTGGTCCAGGGGAACCACGAGGTATTTATACTCCTCCACCACTTCACCTCTTCTCTCATGATGGAAATAGTTTTTGACTTATTCCTGTTTTCTCTTAAAATCTACAATCATCTCCTTTGTTTTAGTCACGTTCAAGATGAGATGATTGTTTCCACACCATGCCACAAAGCGGTCCACCAGCTCCCTGTACTTATCTACTTGTCCATCTATGATCCACCCCACGACTGCAGAATCATCTGAGTATTTCTGCAGATGACAGGAGTCTGTCTTGTACTGGAAGTCTGAGGTGTACAGAGTGAAAAGGAATGGTGAGAGTACAGTCCCCTGTGGTGCTCCTGTGCTGCTGACTACCTGGTTAGACACACAACCCTTCAGTCTCACAAACTCTGGTCTGTTTGTCAGGTAGTCTTTGATCCAGGATATTGTTGAGGTCTCCACCTGAGTCTTCTGGAGTTTCTGACAAAGCAAATCAGGTTGGACTGTGTTAAATGCACTGGAGAAATCAAAGAACATGATCCTCATAGTGCTGCTGGCTTTGTCCAGATGACAGTGGGTTTGTTGAAGCAGGTGTATGATGTCTTCTTCAACTCCAACTCCACAGCGATAAGCAAACTGAAGGAGGTCCTGATAGTTTATTGTTTTCTTACTCAGGTGGGCCAACAGGAGTCTCTCTAGGACCTTCATGATATGGGATGTCAGGGCAACAGGTCTATAGTCATTGAGTACTGATGTGTGAGTTTTCTTTGGTACCGGAACAAGACAGGAGGTCTTCCACAACACTGGAACCTTCTTGGTGCTGCAGAATTCCACAGAGATGCACTGCACAGCCCTACTGGCCTCTAGGGCTGACACCATCTGGGCCTGCAGTCTTATTCCGATTGAGTCTCTCCAGTTGCATCTTCACCTGACTTCTTGAGACACCCGGGTGGAAGGGGGAGTCAAAGGGAGCATCAGCCTCTTCTGATATGGTTGAAGGTAAAAAACATTGTAGTAACGCAGAAGGGGCTATGGCGAGGTTAGGAAGATTAAAAACATTGAGGTGTACTGGACAGTGTGGGGGCCTGTGGGTCAAAGGAGGGTGGGATGCTGTTTGGCTGTGACCAGGAGAGGAGGATGCTGATGAGCTTGTTTTCTGAACTGAACCTATTGGAGAAGTGTCAGTTCATTTGGCTCTGTCCAGACCTCCATTGGTGATCATCCGTCCGCTGAGGCCTGTGATCTTCTCATCCCTGACCACAACATCTCTTGATATCTTTTGCTGGAGCTTGCTCCTCCTTGCTGTCTCTTATCTTGACTTTAAGTTGCTTCTGTATACTCAATAATTCTCTGTCTCCCTCTCTGAAGGCTCTTTTATTCTTGTTAAGCAGGTCCTTCAGGTCACTGGTGATCCAGGGTTTGTTATTGGGGAAGCATCTCATGGTTCTGGTGGGGATAGTGTTATCCACACAGAAGTTTATATAGTTGGTTACACTCTCAGTCATGGCATTGATGTCCTCTCCATGTGGCTGGCACAGTGCTTCCCAGTTTATAGCCTCAAAGCAACCTTGCAGGGCTTCTTCAGCTTCCTGTGACCATTTTCTCACAATCGTCTTTATTACACGCTGTCTCTGAACAAGGGGCTTATATTTTGAGCAGAGAGCTTAGCAACAACTGCGCTGATGGCATCACATGCAGTGTCGGCAACAGCAGAAGGTGGAACGTAAACTGTTGCCAAAATAACACTGGTGAACTCTCTGGGTAAATAATATGGACGAAAACATTCCTGCCAACAGTTCAATATCTGGACTGCAGAGATGACACTTCACAGTAACATGTCCTGGATTACACTAACTGTTGTTCACAAGTACTGCCAGTCCACCTCCTTTACATTTACCGCTCCTCTTTAAATCTCTGTCTGCTCATATGGTTAAAAAGCCCAGCAGAGAGACGCTGGAGTCTGGGATACGATCCTGCAGCCATGTCTCAGTAAAACACATAATTCTGCATTCCCGGTACTCTGGCTGGGTCCTTCGTAGGGCTTGGAGTTCATCCAACTTGTTTTCCAATGATCTCAAATTACCCATCGTAATCAACAGAAGAGATGGTTTGAACTTCCTTCTTCTCTCTCTTCTCTTAGCTCCTGCTCTGCATCCACGGCATCTCCTTTTCAACTCCTCAGGGATTTGGGGTTGTAGTTGAAGTATTATTTGAGCTTTTGAGATATTAATCAGCTGCTCCCGGTTGTAAGAAACAACCCCATTGTCATGGCAATGCATCATAACAAATGTCCAAAAGTAGAAAAGTATTAGGAAAAAATCCTCCAAAAAAAAAAAAGTTTTTTTTTTTTGGCGACACAGCATCTGACACCGGAGGAAGATAGTCGGTCTGCCAAAAAAAAAGAATCAACTGTATCAACCACAAGAGGAAGAGTTCAAAAAGAATAAATCAGAATCAAAAGTATCAGAGCTACTCCAACCTGCTGCCACCTTGAGCGGCGCAATTCTAGAATAATGGAAATAATGGCAGATAATTCGCCAGCAGAAGAAGAAGCAGACGCACTAGCGCTAAGATGACGGACAAAAAAACTACGGTACAAAGCCAGGTAATGTTAAAAAGTTTATATATGTCTTAATGTCGTTAATATATGCTCTTGGTATGTCATCTTGGCGCTAGTGCCGCTGCTTCTTCTTCTTCTGCTGGCGGTACGCAACAAATTTAGTGGTGCATACCGCCACCTACTGTACATCATTTAAAAACCCCACCACCCAAAATTTTTCTATTTTTAGTTTTGTTATTTCATAAAAATAAGGACAATGCTTTATTTATAATACTCTTGATTTCCCCCCCTTTCTCCCCTCTGTTCCTAATATTCCTTTTAGACTGAATTATCTGCCATTACCTTTTTCCGTCATCCAATCCCGGCACTATGTTTACTGGCAGTGAAGAGTGTGACAGCGCATGCGCAAAGCGAATCGACTAACTCTGTGCTACACTAACCAGCCTGAGATCACGTGACGCCAAGTCGCTGATGTAAATTCGTATTCTCATAGAAAAGAAATCGTATTCAAAAACTGTTATACCATATTGTATTCATGAAGAATAAACCACAACTGTAAACTTGAACTTTGAGTTTGTAATTTCTTGAAGCTGTAACATTTTATTTTGTATTCCTATAGAGAAAATATACAATACCTCTTTTGGATTTTACTTATGCACAACTATTGACTAATATGCACACATTTCCATCTTTACATACACATTGTTTTTGACACCGTTCTCACCCCATATTCAAGGAGATAAAACCTTATGCTACTGCTTTGGTGAAAGTGCTTGCATTAAACACTATAGACAGATGATCCAGTTTCTCTATGGCTCTGTCGTACTTGTGCCCTAAGGTATTTAACTTGTTTTGAAAAGTCCCCTTTGTTCTACATAAAACATGTGTTCACTGCTCCACTGACATTTTGAGTTTGGTGACACGACATGTTTGACAAGGGCAGTTAGCATAAACAATGGAAAACGTTACATCAGGGTTCTGGGATGCTGGAGTTGAGTACAAAGTTGGCACTTGAAATAAAAATTTGTTTTTATCCCTCCTTTAAATTCTTTTTCTGGTTTAAGTTTTGCTATGTAACCTATACATTCACAGCAACACAGGATTCTTCTGTCGGGTGACCTGATCTGAATTTTCACTCAGATTTTCGGAGTTGATAAACAAAAACAGCCAATCTAGGACACATTTTCTAATTTTATTGTGAGGATGTTTATTTACAGATGATATCCCATGTACATATATGTATGTATTCAACATTACACATATTTATATTATTTAGACATAATCACCACCCACTACACCCCTGTCATTTGGGGTTATAATCACATAAATTGACAATGTTATGTTTAAATAAATTCAAGAACTCCCACATTTGCCCCCTTCTTTCATTGAGGGGACAGATGCTATACATTCGTACCAGCAACAGTTTGAAATTCACAGTGTTATAGTCAGCTCCCCCTAATGAATTCATGTCAAGTATATCAGCACATTCAAATCTACAGACTTGTGCAGCAAGTATAAAAATGCTTTTTATAGTTTAGAGTAATGTGCATCCAGTAAACATCTAGATTAAATCAGACATGCCCCACAGGTAAAATGACTTCTACAAAACACACTTAAGTGATTCCAATGTGCTGAGTTAACCTTTGTTAAATAATTTATTCTAGCTGTTCTCTAGCTGTGACACTGTTTTAAGCAATTTTGTAGTTTCACTATAACATACATACATGGAGTGCTCAGCAGTGTTTAAAAATTTGACTCAACTTATTTACCACTTTATTTTTTTTTCTGGGTTCACTTTAGTTCTGTTTTGATCTGTTTTCGTTTAACAAGTCCTGACAAAATTTTTTTAAATATTTTGAGGATTCATTTTTATTCACTAAATTATTTAACTCACAAATCCAAGTGATTCACATAATATTTAGCGTAAATAAAATAATAGCTGTTAAACTGGCCAATTTAATGACAGGTTTTTGCCTGAATCAGGTACACTCAAAAAACAAACCATGACAGATATTTGACTAATTTAAGTTAGATAGAAAAATATTTTTGTTTAGGTTTGGTAAAAAATGTATTCTTGCGTGCATATTTACGTTTGACCTGTTTTCATTAAACAAGACTGAAATGACTATAAATGACAAAGCATGCTTGCATGTCGGTTCTCTTCCCATAGAAGTTGGAGTTTGTGGAGTTCCCAGTGGGGAAAAAAAAAGCAGTATAGCTGCTGCGCATATAAAATTTTTGTCAAAACTACAAGCATAAACAATTTATAAGCACTTCTGATGGTTTGTGTCTCTTTAAACCAGTGGCACACACAGTGCTGTAAAATTTATATCTGTAAACACCTTCCTTTAGTGTTTGAACACTTCAAGTGGAGAGAAATGCATTGTTGTTGTCAATAGTTACCCTACCGGTTCTCCAGCTTCCAACTAGAAAACACAACGCCATTCCCAAATCTTAGCTGAACCCCTGAAACAAATCCAATGCACCACTACAGTAAGATTCATTTAAATTGACTAAATTCTTTTTTTTTCTTCTTCTTTTTTTAAGTAAATAATTTAAAAGATATTTAACCCACTCAGTTTAAATTTATCAAATAAACTCTTGGCAAAAAAGAGGAATCAACCCTACAAGTTTAAGTTAAGCCAGCCCAGCCATATTATAACATACAACAACATAATTGTTCTATCTTCAAAGAAAGACAGGTTGTATTTAGTAATTTATTATTATCATTGCTATTATTATTATTTAATGGTAACAAGCTATTTTGTTTTTGAGTGTAGTTGTTTTTTCATCTGACTTGAATTCATCTGAAGCTTCAGCATTGTGCTTTTATTACCTAAATTGAAGTAATTTATGACTTCTAATTGAAAGCTTTACTGCAGGCAACCTTGATAAAAAAAACAACAACCTTTGGCCCTTCTACTTATACAAATGGTGGTCACACAGTTTTCCTGTATTGCCTTCTGATGTTGCAGCTAATACAGTAAAACATGTTTT
Organism: Crenichthys baileyi; assembly: GCA_036173005.1. Classification (NCBI taxonomy): domain Eukaryota; kingdom Metazoa; phylum Chordata; class Actinopteri; order Cyprinodontiformes; family Goodeidae; genus Crenichthys; species Crenichthys baileyi. Next base: position 110,928 of record JAHHUM010002317.1, read on the forward strand.
TTATGTTGTAACTGTAAACTTGAACTTTGTGTTTGTAATTTCTTGAAGCTGTAACATTTTATTTTGTATTCTTATAGAGAAAATATACAATACCTTTTTGGGATTTTACTTATGCACAACTATTGACAAATATGCACACATTTCCATCTTTACATACACATTGTTTTTGACAGCGTTCTTACCCCATATTCAAGGAGCCTTCTGGTGTTGCAGCTAATACAGTAAAACATGTTTTTTATGTTGTGTTGTTTGTACTTGTGAAATTTAAGTTCATTGTCAGAAGTAATCCAAAAAGAGGACATTACCACCAAATGAAGGCGGGAGGTTTGTTTTTCAGACCACAGAAAAGGTGAGGAGGAAGGGATTTATGACTGCTTGTTGCAAAGTAAGACCATCTTTGACATTTGCAGCAGAGCCTGCTGCAGTATTTTATATAACAGAATAAAAATGTTACTGTGATAGACGCTGTCTCTGAAATTTCTCAATACGTACATATATACACACAATTCTTCGTAAAGCTTTTAAAATTGTAATAACTTACTTGACATTTAAGGAAACTCCTCTAAGACATCTCTTGCTGCTAAGAAACAGCAAATTAAAAACTGTCTTTGTCTCTCTCCACATAAAGGAGAGTTTACTTAAATGTTTGCTTTCTCTGCATTTGACAGCACCTTACTTTACCGCAGTGGTAAAGTTTAGCTTGTGGGTTTTGTCTTTAACTCTCCCGGAGCTATAGGAGTTCCGCTTTTTTTGAGCAGTTCAGGTCACTGTTGACCAGATGCCACATGTGCATGAGGTCCGACGGGAGGAGCTTGTGCACCACTATCATGTTTTTGAAGAAACACGGCTCCCGGTTCATTTTACTGTTTTTGTTTTTCACTAAGCCAAATGTTTTGAAGGCATTATGTTTTACGGGCATGACCTGCAGTGCCTCAAGACACATACCCAAGAACACGTCGTCAATTGGGTAGAGCTCCAGGGTCTCAGCGGCCCAGTGAAGCCTCCTCGCCAGAGTCCCATGCATAAGAAAACCTCCTCCACCGGCATATGGAGGGTAATAGGTTTTATTATACAGAGCATGAGGGATGTAATATTTGTTCTCCTTCTTACGAATGGGCTTAGCCTTGAAAATCACATCCCCTATGAACAGATTCTTATCATGGCTGCTACCTTCCAGGAACTCAAAAATGTTCTCCACACTTACAAAAACATCATCGTCCCCCTTGAAAACATATTGTACTCTGGGGCAGTAGGTGTGGAACCACTTTAGAAAATGAGTCTCTTTAAGTGTCAGATTGAAGAAACTGTCTAAGAAGTCCCACTGAAGAATATCTCCATAGATATAGTCTTCATACTCTACAAGCTTTTGATGGTTAGCTCTTTCTGCATCATTTGAAGGCTTACCCAGTAGGAACAGGGTCTTTATCGTTTTGCCATTGACCACCTGCTCCTTACCCCAGGTTTTTCGGATAACTTCTCTACGGTCATGCTGGGTGGCCACCGATTTAATCACCATGAGCAAATAAATCTCCCCTGTGCACTTTTCTGGGTGGTTGATAGTTATAGGGAAAAAACGGCAGTGGCGATAAAGCATAAACTGTCTGAAGTTGCCCTCGAGCCCCATGTACCATGCCTGGCTTGACAAGTTGAGATTGGCGCTGCAGTTGGAGCTGGTTATGTCCCAGTTACCGGGGCTGCTGTCATCAGTAATCATGGGCTCACGTGTGATGGCCCAGCCTTTGAGCTGTGGCTTCTGCCTGCCAACCTTCCAGAAGCTCTTTGACCCCAGGTACAAGCGAGGTTTTTCCTCTGAGGACGCTTCAGGCTGGGCTACCTGGGAACCGTGCATGCGAGCCTGCCGCTCCAGCTCAAAAGGAGTCCCCATGTTGATGCTTCCTCTCTGGACAATGGTGAGTGCCACCACAGCCAGAAAGAACATGGCGCACACCCTCTTGTATACTCTCGAGCGATCTCTGTTGTTCATTCTACAGGAAATCAAAAGTCACAGGCAACATTAGGATTTGTTGACATTATTGAATTACAATGCCTTACTTAAATATGAAACTTTTTTTCACATTTTGTCACATTATAAGCACAAGCTCCCAATCATCCATTGTCTTTACCCGCGTATCAGTGCAGGGGCTGTCTTATCTCCCACGGTCAGTGGGCGAAAGGCGGGGTACGCCCTGGGCGTGTCGCCAGTCACAGAGCAACACAGACACAAACAGGCCAAACAACCCCACAAACACACTATACCTAAGGGCAATTTAGACAGTCTTATTCACCACCACATGCTTGGGGGCAACATGCAGACTCCATACAGAAAGACTTCAGCCCAGGATTCAAATCCAGAATGTTCTTGTTGCAAGATGACAGTGCTAACAACTGCTCCACCATGAAACACAATGACAAACTCCAAAGTATTTTATTGGCTTTTTTACTATATGATAGACAAACACTAATTTTGAGTTAAAAATAAGATTTTATATAGTTTAGATTTTTTTTTTACAAATAAAAACTGAAAAGTGTGACATGCAGATGTGTTAAACCAAATTAATCTGCTATATCTAAATAAAATGGAGCGCAAACAATTGTCCCCTGATCAGCACGTCCACATATGTGTAATTTATTCTACAGCTGCTTTGTGAAAGCCTCAGAGGTTTGTGAGGGAGCATTAGTGTCCAAATAGCATCATGAAGACCATGGAACACAAAAGACAGGATGAAATTGTGGAACTGTTTAAAGGAGAAGGTCATAAAATTATATCCCAAGATTTGATCATCTCACAGAGCAATGTTCAATCCATCATCTGTTGATAGGATTTTGACCAATCGGCTGAGGAAAAAAAAGCTCTGGTTAAAATCTGACTTGCAAGCTGAAACTCACACACAAGTTAGGGCACAGAGTTTACACGTAGTTTTTAGCGTTGTATCTGTAAACAGACCTTAACAAAGAAAATTTGCAACTTGTATAATTATTTTTTACAAGTACAATCTGTTTTACACACACATGCATTCCTATTTACACATGCGCAACGCTGAAATTCCCAGCCTTCCATTTATAACTGGAATTGCGCCTTTAATATCTTTAATCGATGAATATTGTTAGAAAGACAAAGCCAAATGTCCAGACTAAGGACAATGTGTGGTAAGACTTGAAAATTGATTTTCACAAATGCCTTCTATCTGTTTTTGCAGAGGAATGGGAAAAAAAAATTCTCTGTGTGCAAAGTTGGTAATGACACAAAAGATTTCCCAGGAGGACTGAATACAAATAGCACATTTCAGATCTTTTGTTGTGAAAACGATTTAGGTAAACCATGTATTTACTTTTCCTTCCACTTCCCAAGTATAGCTTACTTTGTGTTGATTTGTGACATAAAACTTCAATAAAGGAGACGTGGTTTTAATGTAACATGTGAAAAGTTCAATGGGTATAAATACTTTTGCAAGGCAGCTTGAACGTGAAACCTGTGACTCTCCTATTTATTTGGGCTACATGTTTAAAGCAAAAAGTTAGAACTTACTGAGTTAAGAAGACGTCATCGGTATCTTACTAAACAGTCAGCAAAAAAGGAAACCCTAAGTAAAGTACGTTTTATCAGAATCAGAACAAAGACACACAGTGAAAACAAACAGCGTGAGAAAATGAACATGTTTAAGGACGCATTGCGTTTTACATTATCTTTATCTCCTTTTAGACAAAAACAATGCAGATAATCACAGTGGGGCACACATGTAGCCCTTATAATCAAACGGCATCAGGGTCTTCTGGAAGAACATGTGGAATGCGCTACAGATTCTCACATTTCCATAATGTCATGCAGGGGCTCGCTCCATTCACGACCACTGAGACATTCCCAAGTGGGCCCCTTTACCTTTGAGAGAATTTTTCTTTTCTCCCTCTAATTACAAATGAGAGATTTGTCAATTCGGAAGCAGAAAAAAAATAATAATCCTGAGACAAGAATAAAGATTCAGTCTTTAAATGTGAAACATGCTTCAGTTTTTTTTATGTCAGTATCTTGAAACAATAAATCAGAAGCGAGATTTTTTACTAAAATATTTTAAGAAAGAACAAAATAAAATACTTTTAATGGATCTCAATAATAACGGTTCATTTGATATAAATTATAGAATTTTGAACACATGTTCACATCTTGGCTTTTGTTTTAACATTTATAAAAATGTGTTTGGTTTTATTTAACTAATTTCAGCTCGCTGACTGAAGGATTTCCAAAAAAGGTCAAATCATTTTTCACATATGTTACAGAAAGTAAGTCAAATAAAGATGACTGTCAGAATTTAATGATCTGATCCCCAACTTTAGGGAAAAAAAGGATAAAACCTACCTGTTCTCTTTTATGCTTTAGACGATGAGACAGCTCAACCAGCAAAGAGTAGATGTTGATTTTATTTTTAATGGAACAGCTTTTCTTTTTGCGTCTCCGGAAAATTCTTTGAATCGAAGTGGTTCTGAATCAGGAAGCTGCGACAGAGAAAACAGATGTACCATCTGAAGGGCTTTCTTTGCGCGCTGATGTCTGCTCGCTGCGCGGCCACGGATGAGCGCCACTGCGCGCTCCGAGCCGCTTTTAAAGGCTCCACCACGCAGAGCACGTGTAACAGGATGTAGAGCACGTGTAACAGGATGTGGGAAACTGAATGAACACTGCTGCATACGCAAGGATGGCGTTCAATCATGGCATAAGCCTCGACAATCTAAACCGGGGATGGGCAAACTTTTTGACTTGTGGGCCAAAATGGGTTCTACAATTTGATAGAGGGGCCGGGCCAGGAGCGGATGGATGTAGTATTTGTGTGAACTAATATAAATTAAATGTAAAAGCCATAACATAATAAGGTTATGTCCTTTAATAGATTGTAAAGCATAGATATGCAAGGTTTATTGTTCAAATTATTTTCCAAATGCATTTTTTTAACAACACAGTAGAGAAACTCATCTTTGGGGGGCCGGATTAAAAACCCAAACGGGATGCATATGGCCCGCGGCCGCAGTTTACCCATGCCTGATCTAAACATTCAGGTAATGTCATTTCTAATGCTGAGTTAACCACACAAGCATTAGAAGACTTGGTGTCCTGAATTAATATCGTCAGGGAAACTAACTTAAGCAGACCATTTTAAACACCCTGAACTTCAATAATTGAATTGTCGATCATATTTGTGAAATTAAAATTCAAGCAGCGGCGGTTATTGGTATGGGCAACATGGCTCTCCACCCAGGAAGGCACACTCTAGGGCACCACAAAACAAAATAAAATATGTAATTTGAATAAGTCACCACAGATGCTCCCCATGGTGTGCACAGAGACTTAAAAAATATATTGTTGTACACTTTGGTGGCTAATAATGCTGAAGATGATACCACATTTGAAGCTTTTGGCTTGGAACTAAATTAAAGGTCTCTTTCTGTGTTTGTTAAAGAGTCATTTGTTCATCTCTGGTCGAAAATTTAAATATTTAGGGTAGTTAGGTCTCAACTGGATTATTGTAAATTTAACATCTCAAATGACAAACAGAGATTTACAAAACCTTTATTTTATTTGGGAAAACATGATTTAAAATACAAGTTATGATCTATCTATCCATTCGACCATCCATCCCTCTGTGTGTCTTTGAGAAGTTATACGAAAAGTTTATGTATTTATTTGTTTGCTTGTTTTTCTTTTAGATGAGCTTAATCAGGATAGTGGGGGTGTGTTTGATTGTATGTTTGGTGACAGAAGGAAGGGCAACCTTCATGCAAGAGCCACTACTAAATCCAAGCCACTGAGTTCAGGAAACTTCTTGTATCAGAATTAGATAACATTGCGACATAAAACCCAATATTTATAGAAAATGTTTTTCCCATCAGTATGTCAGTGCTTGAGAAACATTTTGGGGCAATCATAACTACAATGCGCAGATTTAATTCCCACCCTATTTATCACAAAGTATCACGTATGAGCTTAAGAGATAATCAAACAGCAGCTTATTAGCACTGCTGTACAACTTGTGTTAAAGCAATCAGACACTTTTATCATCTTTGTTCTGGCTCTGCAACTATCACATTTGTATTGATAGTTGTGCTGCTGTAGTTATGACTATGACATGTCAGAGAGGCTACAATGTACTAAACCTTAGACAGGTGATCAGAACGGGCCTAAAGTTGCACGAGGCTCTGATTTCCCACTCAAGCTCATTGTCTGCCAGCCACCACAGCGCAGTGAATGTTGTATTTATATTGTCCCTGTTTGATCCTAGTAAACCAACAATGGATTCCAAAGAGTTCACATTTATTAGAATGCAGTTTTGTTGAAATATCATGAGCAGTTAACGATGAACATTTTTGAAGCCAACCAGATCTGAGCCAAGTGAAAAGCAAACAGTTTTTGAACCACTGAGCTACTGTCAGGTATGTACATTGTGTCTTTACAACGAGCCCCATACATTTTTGTCCTGTCCTGTGAAATTTCAAGTGCTCTTTGGGACTCCAGGCTAACAGTGGGTCCTAAGCAACTGCATATACTGTGGCTCATGGTTGAGGCCAACTCTGGTGATATAGTATACCACCAATGGTGATTTTTTTTTTATAGATCCAGCTTATCATGATCTTGCCTGCCTCTGGCTCATCCACGTTTACAACCTATGACTATAAGTCACTTTTAGTCATTACATTACATTACAATACAAATTTTTTTACAAACAAAATTTTAGGCTTATGGTTATAATCATGAACAATGTATGAGCTCTTGTTCTGCTTTAGGATATATTTTACTGATTATCTCCGCTAAAGTACAAGGACGCACATTCAGTACTAAAGGGCTAGTTCATACTCTTTAAGAAGAAACTTTCTTCTTAAAGAGTTTTGGTTCCAGGCTATAAATCCAAGTATTTTCAGGTAAATCAAGTAACAAAATAATTTAAAAAGATTAAAAAAACAATAGATTACATCATTAGGAAAAATCTCTTTAAGTTTTGTTTAAAATGAAAACCCAAAAGGAAAGTTTTTTTGTTTAGAACTTTGTTGGTTAACTTTCAATGCCTTATCCGTAGAGTGATATTTCTCTGACTACTACCCAACTTCATAGGAATTTAACAACTTTAAACTGTAATGGAGCTGCCTCTGCTTCCTTTGTCTTACTGTGTGCAGGATTTCATTTGTTCATTAAGTTTATGATTGTGGACAGATGACCTGTTCCAAGAGTAATACCACAGTGTTCTGCACAGTTCAATAAATGTCTGTGCATTCAGCCACCAGTACTGTAGTGAATTATGGTTTTAGGAGGAGTAACTTATTTACTCTCATATTCTCCTTGTATCAGTTTCCTACCTTGCTCAGAAATCTAATTGAAATTCTAAAGAGTCAAATCAGTCAAAATTTGGGACAAAATCTAACAAAGCATAGAAAACTTCGAGTAAATCGGAGCCAATTTTTTATGTAGCTGATGAAGGAATTGCTCTGCGATATATTACCATTCCCAGTTGTCATATGGTGCTTGAATATTTACAGTGTAGTGTTTACCAGCCTTTGTTAGCTGTACACATATTGCTAAGTATTGTGGTTACTCATTAATCATGATAAACAATTAATGATGAAACTGGAAACACGATTGAAGGGCTATTCAGTGAATTTGTGTCCACACAGCAGTCTTCAAAGACATGATCTATTGGAAATAACTGGAATTGGAGAGTTCTTTGACTAAATGTTACTTAAGGTCTGTGGAAATCTTGTGAAAAAAGCACTGATAGAAGTCTTTTTTCGCTGTTGGTTCTTGCATGAGGGGTTCTGGGTGTGCACCTCCTCAATCAATCATGCAGGCAATGCGTCACTTATTAATGGAGCAACTGAGACCTAAGAAGCATCTTTTTTTTTATGTGGTGCTCGTGCACTCCCCTTTTAATGCCCCGCTGGGCAACTACCCATATTACCCATATAAAAAACCACCACGGGTCTCTATTTCAAGTGTACACTGTACCGTACACGATCAATTGTTATTCACCATTCCTTTACATTTTTACTTCAAAACATCTTCTCTTTAGACACTGGCAGCGTTTTCACTTATTTTCTGTCCATTTAAGCAGATGAAGACAGCTTAAGTCGTGGTTTAACAAGCAGGGTTTCAACAATTGACAACTTAGAAAAAAAAAAGCATATTTTGGGCCGTTTTTTTTTTACTAGTAGCCTGTCTCGAAAATATAATTTACAAGCTCTTTATAAAGCACACAAAAAAAGTGTTTCAGGATAGTGAACCTCCTGTTCGCCCATTGTCATAGGGGGCACAAGGGCAGACTGTAGATAGCAAGACTTATTGTAAACTAGGGGGCCTGACATAAAGAGTTTCAGGGTGATTTATTGGCTGTAGTAAACATTATGCTGGACGAGCAACTTTTAAAAGATATCAGCGTGGATTTTGAAGTATTTTCACTCAGTTCACTAAGTGAAACACATTATATAGATTAATTGAAGCCTAAGATTAGAATTTTACATTAGACCAGTAAAAAAACATTTTTAATACAGAAATGTGCTTAATTAAAAGTATGTTTAATACCTGCTTAAAAGTTATTTTCAAAAGGTACTTCTAATTTGACAAACAAGTCTCTTTGGAACACATGTTCTAATTAATTGGATGTGACTGTATTTGAGCTAGAAGATGACTTTGATGATCTATAAGCCATGATGGATAACAAGAGGATGAAATAAGGAGTGAAAAGAATAATAATTGTTTTACAACCTAGCCCGGTAAAAATCTTAAAAGATTTCAATTTGATTGATTCCCATGGATTTTTGCCATGTGTAACTGCCACATTCTGCTGCTATTGCCTCCTTATGTGGCATACCAGCACAGCACTCTTATAAATCTGCTGTTATGTACATTTAAAACTCTACAAAGTGCATAAACAAACATGAGGACTTAATTTTGTGACTTTTGCAGAAATAAATTGGGTGCTCCATTCGGTACAAAGCACCTCACTTTTTATGCCATACCGAATATAAATAAACCTCTCTATAGAACATACGTGATTTAAAATATAGAGATGAACACTAATACTTGTTCTTTGAACATATTAGCCATACTTAGCGATGCTCTGTTCAAGAAACCAACACCTACTATGACATTTATGAGTCAGGTGTGTAGAATATGGAGGTTGACTTGTTAGAGCAAATTTTGTCCAGTTAAATCATGATTTACAAAAAAATAGCAAAAGAAAAAGAAAAAAATGGACAATTGACTATAACATTTTGTTTATAGAGGGTGAACTATATGTTAGTCTGGCTGAGTCTGGTCAGCTTTTTTAAGCAGGTAAATTCTCTTTATTCGCTCTGCAAGGATTGGAACCTAAAGGAATAACATTGGTTTAAATTTGGCCTGAAATAACCTCTGAGAATATTAAGATATTAAGTATTTCTTAAATACATTACCTTCCAGCAATTATTGGAAATCATCAAGACATCCTTGTGCAATTAAAGTATTGTGAAACAGTTACTCATACGTTTTATTGGTCCTAGGGTCGTTTACAGCTAGTGTGTGAATGACAGCTACTTGCTGTAATCTCATAAAGTGGACGTCCTTGTGAGATTGGGTATTGATGTGCCACAGCCTTATGTAATAAACAGTGAAGGTCAACACTTTAGATAAAAGCATTATTTCACATGATTTTAAAATCGTATAGCCAGTCTTGGAATTCAGAATGTTTTATTTAGAATGATAAGGTTTGAGAAATGACAACAATATCTAAAAACAGCACATTTTGGTTTTTACTATTCAAGATAACTCATTCTCTGTTTATGTTTGTTGTCTTTCCCTTTCAAAGTTTATTCTGTACCAAAAAAACAAGAATTGTTTTGGTTGAACTGGTGATTGCCCAGCTGTCATCTACAACCACACTTAACCCTTGATGTGGCCAAAAAGTTTCTCCAACTTTTTGTAGTGTTGGGGAAGAACAACAAAAACTCTCTCTGCTTCAAAACATATTTTTTTTTCATCTAACCAACAGCTGTGATTCAAAATCTCTCCTTCCTTTCCACCTCTATCCATTTCCTGAATCCAACCAGCCATCCTTCTCAGGCCCATGTGCATCCTGTTGCCTGCTGGTGATGTTTTTTCCCGTTTAGATTTTTTTCCCTTTCTCTGTAGTTTTGGTCTGTGAATGTTCTGCAGAAGAGTAGAGTGGTGATGGACATTACAGTTCCATGTCCTTCCTTGCCTGATCAGAAATAGTTAGTCACTGAAGGCAAACAGAGGTATCGGCCAATAAAACGGAGTCAGATTATTGCAATATGACCCTTGCTCTGGCTAACATTCCTCATACCTTTTACTACAACACTGTGGAATCAAAATTCAGGCATTCAGACTTTATTCACAACACAAAAAGCAATTTGCACTACTGCAAGTAAAACCACAACTTGTAACACCATCTACTCCAGATGAAGAAGTTGTCCTCAGAATCCACCAGCTCATTGGAGCTCAGCACAATTGATTGTCTTCTTCTCCAGCTGGTGTGTCCAGGCTTACCTGCTTTTGCAGAAGAAAGACTTCTTCATGTAGTCTTAACAGGCCTCTGGCAATTATCAGAATAATCAACACATGCGGCATGATGTCACATTTTGTTCTGTTTCACCCACAATCAGCTTACATTTATTAATACAGTGCTTTTAACACAATAAGGATTGCAATAGTTAATCCAAAATCTTTAGCAGGAAAATCATTTTTACTTAAATCATTTTATTTCCAGACGATCTTGAATGCAATCGTAATGCATGAGAAAGGAAGAGGATTTTATAAAATGCTTGTGCAAGAATACATTGTGGAAATTTTAACTCATTTGACTGTACTGTAGTCCATTCCAGACTGCTCTGTTGTTGAACATTTTTACCATCTTAACTCAAACAGAGCACAGTGCAGATTTGTTTTAAAGATTTTTCCAGGTTTTTATCATGGAAGTGCAAAATAACTATGGGGATTCTGGATAACTTTTGCAGCCTCTGACAAAGCAAACATGTATCAAAGAACCTGTTTTGTGAATGTAGTAATTTCTGAAGGTCTAAACATTATTGATGAGGTAGCGATTAAAGTTGGTTGTATTTTTCTATGTGCCACACTGTGCCCTGATAGAAATGATCCCTGTATGTAGATCTTCATTTCCTCATGAAATGAAGATGATTTGATGGAGCATCAACTTCTGTCAAGTCTTTGAAATATCTTTGTCATTTGTGATGTGATCCCATTGCTAAGCACGAGTGTATGCTGAGATTAATGGAATGGAACTCACAGTGTTCTGCTGTATCATGCGTGACCTATGCTAGTTTTTATATGGCATCATGCTATTGTTTATTTATTTTTTCATTTGGTAAAGATAAACTAACTATGTGGTAATGGAATTTCAGTGCCCTATGGGTGTCCTCAAGTGGTCATGTAATTATTAGCCAAATTAATTTATTAGTAAGAGATGGCATAAGTTTTAATCTCAGCATATTGTAAAATTAAGTGATGTTAATATTGGGCCATGACTGCGCTCATTCAGTGGCAGTGGTGCACTTGTGTTATGTATTCATGAGGTGTGAGAGCTGAGGCACATGTGGAGCCAGTTGTTGATATATCCTAAAATCCACTGCAGGCTGGTTAATGCGGTGATTATACACTACGGTAATAGATACATAAAGAATGTGACGACAGAGTGTCATGTTCCTATTTCATTAGATCTTCCATTAAACTACTGTTAAAACGAAACAACACTGATCTGTATCTGAAAAGGAACGATGGGATATTATTACCACAGTTGGCAAGCTGCTAGTGCCATGTCTGTTAAGCAGTACAGCACTGACCCGACGAGTTAACCAGTTAATAGCTGCAGTAACTCAAGTTTCTATAGAGTAACTTGTGTTACTCTATAGAGCGGAATGGCAAAAAGGCAGGTTTAGCAAGTTTACTTAAGAACTACTACTAAATTAAGCAGCTGTTTAATCTTGTTTTTCTCAGGAAATGTATCAAAAATAAAATAAATGTTATAGATAACAATATATTTTTTAGATTTTTTATGTTCAATGTTTAAATATTTTGCCTTCGTCCGGAATTAAATTTGATTATCTCTTCGAAATAAAAGCAGTTTGATTACCATTACATTATTGCTTGATCCTTTTGATGCTTTTGTATTTTTACACAACATACTGTGAGAATGTCGTACTGGCCCATTTATACACCTTGCTGTAAAAAAATCTTGAGCTGTTCCTTTATAACTGCTCTGAATGTTTTTTGTAACTAAAACATATATGAATACACGATGGAGGCTTAATGTAGGGATAAATGTACAAGGATGTGAAAATTGAGATTTTGAATCGGCCTAACCAAACTAAAAATGGACTTTGGGACAAAACTTTTACAAAACCTGATCACTGGACTTTACAGCATGTAAATTATTAAACCATTATGACAGCAAATAAATGTTGATCTTATAATAAATGAATAGCTTAAAGCATGAAACAGAAAGTTATGGAATCGTTGTTCTGTCCAAGTTCAATTGTTTGTGATTCTTATCACTGATGCCAGTCAGGAAATGTCTATGTTGTGACGTGTTTCTCAGGCTTTTGTTTTCTCTGTGAATTTTGTAAAAAATAGTCAGGTTTATCTCACCTGGGGGAACTTAGAGATTAGTTCGTTCCTGACTGTTGACAACAAACTGACAGGACTGAAGGAGCCTCGGAAATGTTTTTGTCTCCCTCAACGCCCTTCATTGCAAAAGCTGTAAGTTGCTCTGTCACCATGGAGGAATTTACTACTCAAGGAGGAAAGGTAGCCTGAGAGAATTTGTCTTACTCTTCCACACAGAAATCAATTGAGGATTATCTTTCCTTAAAGGACATACAGTACCAAGGACACGTGATAAGGCTGTGCTTTGAATGGATATTTAACCTGTAGGTAAAGCTCACCTCCCTTTTAATCCATCTGTCAATTATGTCTTTGCAGGTAATATTTGTTTTGGATCCATGACTGATTTTGACCTGTTTGAAAGTCCCGGTGGCTGAGTTGCATTAAAGAATGTTAATAATTATTAAAGCTGTTTTGGGAAACTTGGTATATTCAATGTATGATCAGCATCTGAAAACATATTAAGAGTTTTTATAATTGGCTTGGAAATGCCTCAGGATCCCCATAATGAGCAAGACAACACTGCTGGGGGAAGAATATATGGATTTACCTTTCAGACCTGTCACCTCTGTGACTTAATTTTAGAAAAGAGGACTATGATAATTAGCTAGTTCTAGATGGATGAGGTTCATCACAACTTTAGCCTAAAATTGATGTAGGCTAAAGTGAGCTAAGAAAAACTGGTTCATTGTTTAAAATGAGCCATTTTCTGTTACAGAGATTAATTTATAACAAAACTCATTATCAACACACTCCAAAACATGCTAACCCACAACTTGAATTTGTTTTAGACTCCACACAGTGAAAAAGGCAACGCTTTCATTCGAACGTTTACCTGCTGGTTTGTGAGGACATTCCTGCGAAGGTCAGTGATGTAAAAAGTGAATGCCAAGCAGCTGTAAACTGGAGTCTGTTTGATGAGAGGCTTCTTTGACCTTTAATGTTACAGTGCCCCCAAGAAGTTGTAAACTTGCACACCAAGTGAAACAGCCCAGCATGTCCTAAAGAAAAGATGTGTTCATACAACAAAGTGCAGCTGTGACGGTCGTCTCTCATTCATCTGTTCAGACAAAAGGAAACAGGAAGTTTGGAAGACACAGACCCTGACAGATACCTGCTCCTTGTTGGTGTCACATTTTATCAACAGTACATGGCTGCAATGATTGTTGATGATACTGGTGACATATGAGGCTCCTTAATAAAGGGTGTTCCTGCTTTACAAAAATAGTTTTTGCAGCGCTGTGTGGAAAAATTCTAATGTATCTCAAAATCTATTTGAACTTAAAAAACTAACTTGCCTTATTTGATTTGTTTCTCTGTGTAAACTCCTTCATTTTAGTCCGTATCCACACTTTTATTTAGAGAGAAAATAGTTGTTCCCTCTCTTCCACTCTGAGCTAGACAGTTACAGCAAAGCTTGGGCTCAGGGTTTAAACACATGGCCACCTGGCAGCAGTTGCGTCAGTCTGTCATGTGTAGCCTGTTTCCTCACATTGTGCTGGCCCTCACAGCCTGTATCTATTATGTTAGCTGTTGAACATGTCACCTCTCAGGGGGACAGCAGACATGACCTACCAAAGCTATCAGAACACTGACAGTCTGTGGGTTTTTTATCTTCCATATTTGAAGGTACTATTATATTGGTTCTGTGCACCTATTTTGTAGGTTTTAGTGACAAGTAAATGGTGACAAGTAAATTCACAATCCCGTGGGCTTTTCAAACTAGAAAAGCAAACATTAGGTTATTGTTTCTTAAATTGTGGTTTAAGTACCACTGGTAGTTCTGCAGTGGTCAAATTAAGTCCTTTCCAACTGCTCCTTTATTCAGGGGTCGCCACAGCAAGTCATTACACTTTGCACAGAGACTTGGCAGACTTTTTGCACAAGATGCCCTTCATAACCCAACCAGGATTTGAACCAAGGTCTCTCATATCAAAGACACAGACTTAGCCCACTACATCACCACATAGGGTCTAGGTTACTGCAGTAGTATTCAGCAAAAATGTTAGTATAGGACACAGTCTTATACTCAAGGCACAGTGCCATGCAGCAGTATACATTTAATTGGGTTTCTAGGTTGTACGACCAACACAGAGTAGTACATAAATGTGAAGTAACAGAAGTATTATACATTGTCAGTCAGTCATTTTCTACCACTTATTCCATAGTGGGTCGCGGGGGGGCTGGTGCCTATCTCCAGCAGTCTATGGGCGAGAGGCAGGGTACACCCTGAACTGGTCGCCAGTCCATCACACAAACAACCATGCACACACTCATTCACATACCTAAGGGCAATTTAGAGTGACCAATTAACCTAACAGGCATGTCTTTGGACTGTGGGAGGAAGCCAGAGTACCCGGTGAGAACCCACACATGCACAGGGAGAACATGCAAACTCCATGCAGAAAGACCCCGGCCGGGAATCGAACCCAGGACCTTCTTGCTGCAAGGCAACAGTGCTACCAACTCTGCCACCGTGCAGCCGTACATTATACATTGTTTTTGATTTTATTTTTTCAAATAAAAAATAGGAAAGGGTAGAAGGCATACATTTTTCAACTCCTGTGTCAATAATTTGGATCCACATTGCATGATGTTGCCATCACCGTGTTTCAGAGTGGAGATGCTGCGCTCAGAGTGATGTCCAGTGTTAGTTTTCAACCATGCAATTTGCTTCACATGGAGGCCAGAAAGTTCAGTTTTGGCCTGTCTTGGTTTTTGTGGCTTTTTTCTTGCCATTCTTCCACAAAGGTGCAGTGCACACCTAATAGTAATAATTTTTGACAATGGTGTGAAATGATCTCTATAAGATGTTCAAAGCTTGCGATATTGATTCACAACCTAACCCTGCTTTAAACTTCTCCACACCTTTATCTGTGACACATCTTCATGCGGGTCTCTTAGCCCCTATGGGTCAGTTTGTTTTCTCCAAAATCACTGAGGCCTTAACAGAACAGCTGTAATTGCACTGAGAATATATTATACAGAGATGGCCTGTATTTTTTAAATTAATGACACCTGAAGGCAACTAGTTATCAGTGTAAAGAGAGGTGAATGCATATAACTGACAGTTTTCAGCTTCAAAAGAAAAATTAAACTGTGTATCTTTTACCTTTCATTCACGCATACGCACCACTTTGTGTTGGTCTCAATAAAATAGAATGTGAAAATGTTTGAAGGGCGCGGACATCCTCTCTCAAGACACTGCACACAATAAACAACTAATTATTGCAAGAATTTTGAATTTAAATTACGGGCATTACATATCAGTGGTAAATAGATCTTTTAAAGTATCTAGTCGTGGAAATAGATGAGACCAAAAATCAGCACCAATAAACTCTCCATAGAACCTACTAACAACACGGAGCAAAAAGATTGAGTAGAATATGATTCAAATCATCTCAGATATGCATTCAGTTGTGAGGTGGAGAAAGCCAAGATTGCTGTGTACGTTTGCATTCTTAGCAACAAACGTATAAAACCATAACATGACAAACTGCACCATTCAACCAAACGAGGAGCGCTGAAGGTCAAAGCTGCCTTTCATTTGAAAAAATAGAATAAACTAACCAAAGTTCAAGTGCTGCATTCAATTTTGTGTTAGGAAGCTTCATATCATGCAAGCCACTACTTAAAAACTGGAATCAGTATAAGACTGATGAACAGCTACAATTGTGGAATAATCGTGAAGAAAATTAATGAGCTCATCAAAAAAATGTCAGTCAGTCATTTTCTACCACTTATTCCATAGTGGGTGGCAGGGGAGCTGGTGCCTATCTCCAGCAGTCTATGGGCGAGAGGCAGGGTACACCCTGGACAGGTCGCCAGTCCATCGCAGGGCAACACACAAACAACCATGCACACATTCATTTATACACCTAAGGGCAATTTAGAGTGACCAGTTAACCTAACAGGCATGTCTATGGACTGTGGGAGGAAGCCGGAGTACCCGGTGGGAACCCACGCATGCACGGGGAGAACATGCAAACTCCATGCAGAAAGACCCCCGGTCGAGAATCGAACCCCGTACCTTCTTGCTGCAAGGCAACAGTGCTACCAACAGCGCCACTGTGCAGCCTCAAAAAAATGTATATATTCGTCAGACTGTGATGGTACACCTCAGGGGGAGACAAAACACAGATGAACACAACTCGAGCTCCTGAACTCATTCATATACGAAAACAGGCCAAAAACAAAATTCTGAGAAATTTGATTAGGGAGTGTGTTGGAGTGTTGATTGGCTGTACCTGAATGAGTTTTTAATATAGGAAAGACATCAGAGCATGCAATTTAAATTAGGCAGATGGGTGATAACTATAATAACAAACAACTACTTGCCTTAACATGCAATTACCTACGGTCAGAGCAATCAATTCAACTTATTTCAAAAGCACATTTGAATACAATAAGAGCCGACAAAAATGCAAAGAATAACCTCACAGACTGAAAATACATCAATTTAGACGGGGTTAAAAGCCAGTGAATAAAAATGGGGTTTTAAAATGACTTAAAAATATCTTAGGAAGAAAAGGTCCTAATGTGCAAAGGCACTGTATTAAATATTTGGATCTAGGAACAGCAAGATGACACTGTTTAGCAGAACTTAGTGATCTAGCTGGTGTATGTATGAGTAGAGCAATGATTAAAGAAGTAAACAAAATAAAAATACATAAAAATAAAACTAGAACTGGAACAAACAAGGTTGCATGAGGAACACGTTTGTCTGACCATAATGTACGATGAATAGGATGGTGAAGGAGGTGAAAAATATCTCCAAACTTTGCAGGGCATGACAAGACCCTTGGAAGAGTTTTCTTTCAACAAAAATGCCATTTCCTATGCTATACTCAAAATATGTGGTGAATTCAACTTGTTTCATATCTGAACTGTCTAGCTGAGAGGGTAAGCTAGCACTCCAGCACTCATTATCAGCATAAATGGCGATACTTGAAGAGCCTTTTGTCTTAAAAGAAGGAGCTTGGGAATCAATGCATTTTTAAGAAAAAACGTTTGCCATGTCCTTTTAGCCGGTGCTGGCATGCTAGCAGCGTTGAGTCACATAATTTTCTAGTTTGCAATTCCTTCGTGAAAAAGAAAAATTCTTTTCGTGAAAAAGGCTTAGAAAAATGATCAGTAATGTTATCACATTATGGGGTTATAGTCTGAGTAATGATAAGACCTCCATCAAACACACCTGAAGTTAAAGGTTATAAAAGTTAGAAAATCTATAAGATAAAACCACATTTAGAGGGTGTATCAGACCCGACAAGTATTGCAACACCAGAATCACAGGCCATGTTAAGTGAGAAACCCATCGATCAGCACATTGACTCATATTGGCCAACAATATAACATTTTAAAAAAAGAGGCATAATTAGGGTACAGTGCAGGACAAAGCAGATAAGGTATCTGGCCACAATGACTAAGACGCTTTAAAGAACTAATAGTGGTGGTTTCTTAAGGTCAGCATATAAAGATGAATTTATCATGTCCTTGAGGGTGTGCAAAGTTAAACAAGTCTATCAAAAATGTGTAATTTTACATTGGAAAATATCTTACATGTTTTTTGTGCAGAGAAAATGTGAGACAAATATTCAACTTATGGCTAACAATAAAATACACACTTATATGCAGGGGATTCTAGCATCTATCTATGATAGTGTCAATTTTCTATTTTATTTTATTTTGTTTTATCAGTATCATGTATTTGTGTTTTTAAGTACTTAATATGTAATATATTTTTTCTGTCTATGAAAAGCTATACATAAATAACATTTACTTACAAAGAGACAAAAATGCTTAAATAACTAAATGTATTTAGCTGTATAGCAGTATTTGAAGCTGGCAGGTCAGATTACAAAGACAAGCAAGCAGGTGAAGTACCAAATTTATTTAAAAGCACTGTCAAAATGCATTACATGAAACACGTAGCACTGAACATAAATGTACACATTACCATACATGTAAATAGTGCCGGTATACAATGCAAAATATGCAGAAATCAAGACAATCAAAGATGTTCAAGTTTTTTTTTCCAAATACATCATGCAGAAAGTTCTAAGGACAATTAAAAACACTCAGTAATCAGAAAAGTGAAAGTAACTTTGTGCATCTCTTGGAGAGTCAGATGAAAGGAAGTCACTGCCTTTCTACAAGGTGTGTTCCTTTTTTTATTATTTTAATTTAAGCAAAGTACAATCAATTTTGCATGTGGACAGATATTTACTATAATTTAAAAACCTTAAATAAATCTGAGTGCCACTGACCTAGACTGCATTTTTGTTTTACTCTTTCTAATGACAGTTATGTTAAATATGCCTTTTATATTATTTTAAATCCTGACTCAAACTCAAAGTCTGAACCCATGCATTAAGCTTAGCGAAGAAAAGAAAAACAGGAGCACTATCTTTCCAGAAAGGAAACCCATGTGGAAATGGTTAGCCAGGCTGAAAACAAAAAGTATGGTAATTTATTTTCAGTGGCTCCAAATAAGAGCAATGCAACTGAGCTGATTTGAAACACAAAACTTATGCACTGCTTGAGTTGTTCCAAAAAACAAACACAAAAATTCACACTTCTTCATTCACTGGGTTACTTCACTGGTGGTTGTGGTTATTGACTGCCGTTATATCACGTTACCAAAGCAGTGTGTGCTGAAGCCAAAGGCTGGTGGGGTATTTAGAGCCACAATCCTACACATTGTTTCACACACTCCTCTTCCTCCTCTCGCTGCTGCCGCTGATCATCACCCATCTCTGTTGGCCTGACCCCCGATCACAACCTGGGGGGATGATGTTACAGGAAGCCTGACGTTCCTGGACAGATAGTGCTTCCCCCCATGGTGACAGCTCCCTCTTCACCTCCTCTTTGAGTGCCTGCCTGGAGAGGGAGTGAGAAGAGGAGAGAATGAATAGATGGAAGTATTAGCGGGGTTGGTGCAATATCTACCCCATCCAATGTATGTAAAATCTGAAATGTTTAAACCTGAAACATTTTAAAAGGTTTACATTGGAAAAAAAAATATACTGAAGTATAAATATAACAGCAAACGTTCTTTAAATGGTACTGAAATTAAAGGGTAACAATTACAATGTTCTCAACAGTTATTGGCAGGACTAGCAAAGATGTGTAAAAAGAGCTTTAAAATAAATGCATGTAAAGCATAGTCCAACACTAAATATTTAGAAAAATCCTACCTTTACAAATGCAGAAATTTAGAAATGATTAGTGGCTGGACCATACCATGCCTCAATAGACTGCACTAACAACCCTTTTCACTTTGGATGCTGTTACTGAGAGAAGAAAACTGAGCGGTAGGTATTTTTAGATTCACTACCATATTTGCTACGTGTCGGGACATGTCTGAAGACTTCATGGCAGCAAGGCTAGAAAAACTATTTTGAATGCTGTTTTTATATATCTGTATATTATCTTATATTATTGTTCTTAAAAAGAAATTGGAATTGGCTCAGTATGAGCGGGTGAAAGCTTTAGAAAAACCAGAGATCAGCAATTGGCCTGAAAATTCAGAAAAATTAATCTCTACTCTTTACACATATTTATCTTAATCTTTATCCTAATTATTTACAAAGTCAAGAAACATTAAAATAAGGAAAATATTACAAACAAATTTCATATTTTTCTGAGCTTTCAAGAGTGGCTTGGAAGTCTGGTTAAAAAAAAAACTCACACAGAAGAGCCCTTCTTTAATGCCTCATTATAAGAAAAGGGAGAACTGTTCTGGGCAATCTGGGATGAAATAAAATCTGACTTCCTTATAGCAGTTTTCACTGAGAACAGGACTGAACAGTCCTAATAAATACTCATGTATCTCCTCTCCCTTATCTGTTTGCACGGCTACAGGACGAGAATCTGTCATCACGTCCCGCCAGCGTGGCTGACCCGTCTTAACTTGGATAATGCTCCCGGTATGAGTGGGCAACAGAGGCTCTCCCTCCTTGTTTGCACTGCCTAAGTGTGTGGCCTGTTCCGCAACACAAACACCACCTCCATTTCTCCTTAGGCAAGTGAGCGTATCAGTCAGTCATAGCTAATGTGTACGCCAAGGCAGACCAACAGCAATTCTTGCCACTGTGTGCTTTGATGTTCTCTTCCTGCAGTGAGACTAAAGTCCAACTAGAAGCAAAAAGGGAACATTTAAGTGAATTCAAGATGATCAGGCTTGCAGAACATGTTCCTGAGAGCTTCAGAAGCTCCACAGCAAACGTGAACTAAACTTTTCCTTTTGGCCAGTGCCTTGTGTGTCTGCTTACTTCAGCTCTGCTATGATTACAGTAAGTGATTTCCTCTTGAGGCAATAAGATGTCAGACACTTGCCAGACCTCAAAAGTGCAACACACTCACAGGAGGATGTGGTGGCTTTGAGTGACCATTAGGTGCTATTACAAGCTTCATGGTAAGAGTCACCCGGCGGAAAAGCCAGAGGTAATCGTTTATGAAATGCAGTTAAGATGCATGAGAGCAGAGAAAGATGCTATCACCAAGCTTAAGAGCACCAGATCCTCTCTGCTGTGACTCAAGTTCTTTGTGTGAGATATGACATGGAAAGCTAATAAAGCTGATTGGGCTGGACAGAGTATTGACTTTACTCATTTAACATAAACTTAACCCTATTTGACTTTCCTATTTGCTTAGTTTTTCAAAATATGACAACAATAAGCGGCTACAGTGCTGTTCTGATTATAGAACTTTCCTTCACTAAAGTAAAAACTTGTCTGGAACAAAATAAATTAGGGTTCTTCATTTTTATGACAGCCCTGTATAAACCATCCATCATAAAAACTTAATCAAAAATAGACTGACTGCCTTCAACCATAATCCTTTGGTCCTTTTAACTTACTTTTCAACTAAATCTATATAAAAGCTGCCATTCCCCAATAGAGAACCATCTGGCCCATACTATACTGAAGACAACTAAATACTTCTCTGAGAAGTTTAAACCTTTTTGAGTTACTATTGTTGTTTTTTAAATAATAATACATGAAAAAAAACAACTTTACACACTATTCATGATTTGCTGAAATCTGGTAACTATGAGAATTATCATTCTACACTGCTATTTTCTGTAACCTGACTATTCAGTATTGTCACAGCCAAAGAACTAAAAACACATTTTAACAAAAGACTATGCATAAGCTTTCAAACAATGCAATCCAAGATTTTCTTACAGAATTTGAGTAACAACTGAAACTGAAGACATGCAAGACTGAGAAAACTGGGAAACTGGGCCAGGATTTGCCAATTTACAGTAATTTCTACTTTTGTTGTTTTATAGGAATAGTATTGAAATGGCAGCTGGAGCAGATGGTTATGGTAAAAGCCAGGTGTGAAATGCAGACACAAGTGTGAGGGGGGTGGATACACTCAGAATGACACTGTGTCAAGAAGCCCAAACACTGGGGTGTAAAAGAACAAAAGGCCACATCTAAAACTACACTTTTAGTGCAGAGTTACTGTGCAGGACTAGCAATTCACTCTTTCAAGTTCAAGGTCAGAGCTGAACAGGCATTCTATAGTTTTATTATATGCTTTCTTAAAAGTGAAGATACAGCATTGTTATTTTCGCCTTAAAAAAAACTAAATCAAAAACATTGCATTTAAATACAGATCTCTAATCTGTATATGGTGTACATGTCGATCAACCACACAATTTCAAATCCGCAAGTAGGTTATAGTATTTTTGGTTTTCGTAAACACTAGATTTGTCAAAGAAATTAATTACTTGTTGTTGTTGCCTGTGATTAGTTTGAGAACAACAATCATTTCTGGAGATTTGTGCTGAAAACAAAGGAGGTCTAAACTCTGCAACATGTTTTCCAAACTGAAAGATCTAAATATTTGCTACAGAATGGGCCAGAGACGAGCAGAGAAAGGTCACCTACATCTAACTAAACTGGCTTGGAGTAAAATCTATTCCTGGCTTGATTTTTTCTAAAAGGCACTAAACCTCCAATCACGGCTGGATTTTTTCCAACCTTGCTGGCAGACTACAACAAGTCACTAGCTGGGGCAGGTAGCATTGCCAACACTGACTAGATGGTGTCCATTTTGCACCTAAACCTTATGCTTACCTCCACTCCCCCTTCCTCCTGTGGAGCTGCCAGAACCAGGCCGGCTGCTCTGCTGTGGCTCCGACTGGGAAAACTGAGGTGCCAGGGCACGATTCCGGTGGGCACTGTTCTGGTTAATCGGGGGATCAGGTGTGCGGGGGATCTTGGAGGCGCTCACAAATCCAAGGACATAACTGCCACTGATAGCAAGAGAAGAAAAATAAGTTTTGTGGCCATGATAAATATGTCAATAAACAATAATCACGACTACTACAGTCAGAAATTATGTAAGCAGATCCACAAGTACTGGATTTATGACAAATAAGTCCTGTTTTGCCTTAAGATGTAAACATTTTGGCCATTTTAATTTGTTATAATGCCATTAATGAACTAACTGGGTATAAGAGTTGAACAAATCATAAACACATGTAGTTCACATGACAAGTGGTCTCTTCCTGAATTTCACTAAATGATCAAGCTACCAAATTCCCTTTACTGCAATTAAAAAATAGTATTCCTCATTACAGGAAATTAGAAACTTAGATAGTTATTTTTAAATAGTCTGTTAAATCCATAATTAAGAACACAGAGCGCTGCCTAATTTTTATCCTTTATGGACAATCATAACTATGACATACGGGCTGCAGGGTGCACAGCTGGTAGCACTTTTGTCCTGCAGCAAGAAGGTCCTGGGTTAGAATCCAAGCGTGGCGTCTTTCTGCACGAATTGCATGTTCTCTCTGTGCCTGCATGGGTTCTCTCCAGTTACTCCAGCTTCCTCCCACAGTCCAAAAACAGCACTAGGTTAGGTTAACTGGAGTCTCTAAATTGCCCTTAGGTGTGCGTGGTTTTATGTCCTGTGTTGAAGAATGTAACTTGAAATACTTTGTTCCAGGGCATATAGCCTCAAAAAATATCCAGAGCAACTAAATTCACAGTCATTTGGCTGAAAGATGAATTGAGCTTCTCATTCATGAGCTTCTCATTCGTCATGAGGCACAGCTTCACTCATATTTAAGTTCATACAGGGGGGAAACAGAGAAAAGAAATCAGGACTTTATCCAAGAACAACCCTTGCACATGTTCTTCCCCTTGATATTTTATAGTATCAATTTCAGTCAATAGCCTCCATTACTGGTGATACTCTGCTGATGACCTGGTGACTCAAGAATCTATATTTAGTGTAGTGATACTCATACAGGATGCTTATACAGTTTCAAGGTATTTTTTAAATAAAAAAAAGATGATTTAACGCTTGTATGTTGCCCCTTCAACAAAGAATCTGCTATCTTCATTCAAGTAACATCATAGATTATTGTTCGGACCCGATTTGAGTAGATCCAGCTTAAAAGTCTTTTCCCAGCTCTTTGTTTTACAACACAGCAAATAAAATGAACATATATCTGAACTGCGCCACAAACACTGTGAGCATATCAGCAGGTGTAAACAATCCATCCTATTTTCTGCTGAACGAACATTAAGTAGGAAAGAAGACGGGGCGAGTTCACATGGAGCCGGATCAGCAGGAAAAAGGGGTGCTGTGCTGTTAACTGCCCTGCCTATCGGCCATGTTAGCCAGTAAATTTGTTTCCAATCACTTCATTTAGTCTTAAAATAATAAAAGGCTCAGGACAATAATCATTCTCAGCCTATTCCTGTTAGATTTCAAGTCATAAAGCACAGCGTTTAGGGGCATGATGTGAATATCACCGCTGCTACAGGTGACTTATTAATATCACAAATGCACTTTATGAAGCCTCTAAAACACAAAAATAGCATCTGCTAGATATGTCTCACAATGAATAAACAACTCCTCTGCACCCAGTTACACAGCACTCTCCTATGGACCTTATCAGGCAAACGGCCTAGATCCGAAATCCTAAACCATTTTTAATAGATGGCTTTAATGCTTGTTTCTACTTGATAATCACAATGTCGCCAACATCCCTGACATGATCTGCAATAGCTGCTTATAGCAATAGCTGCTTCTCCAAACATAGGTGGAAGTGCAATGCTTGCCATCTGCACAGCAGCAACAGGCACATATGTAGCATTGATTGCATTCTAATCTTTAGTGTGGTCAAATAAGGTCAAAAGCAAGACAAAGAAATTGAAACAGTCTTTTCCCAAGGTGTCACCTAATGTAATTCAAAACGTCCAAAGGACTATTTTAACATGAAAGAGCCAAATGTGTTTATAGGTTTAAAAACAAAGGTAAAAAAGGTACCTGCTTATCTGGCACTTGCCAAATTGCTGCGTTGCTAAGGTTCCATTCTCCCCAACATGAATGCCCTTTTCATTTCAACATAAAAGACTTGTCATCCAGACTAAGAAAATTAGGCTGTTCTGTTTAGCCTTAACCCGGCTGTATTGTGGAGGTGTTTTACGTTTCTGGGGGGTGGAGGAAGAAGGGCTTCCTGACACTCATTTCTCTTGGCGGCGTTTGGGAGTCAAGTTCCTCTAGGATTTAGAGAGAAAAAGCATTGGATTGAATGGATTCCCTGGTGGCTGCTGCTCCTTTAAAACGCACGGTACAGTCTCACACAGTCTCAGTCTGACTCACTCATCGGTGTCCGGCGCTGTTGCCAACCCTCTCTGCAGACGCACGCATTTAGAAACATATGTCAGCGCGTACAGAGGGCCTGCAGACTATTGCTGCCTAGTTTGATTTGCATCAATCCTTAACGGAAAGCACAAAACTTATCTGGACACCAACCTTCACATTTAATTAGGTAAAGATCTGTAAAAAGCCTTAAAAGTAAATTCATTTCTCATTTCAGTAACAGAATATCAGTGTGAAAAACGTAAAAAAAAAAATCCATCCATTAAGTTCTGAACATTTATTCAGAGTGGAAGAATCTAAGCTGTCGTTGCACAGTTTCCTGTTACCTGGGTCTAAATGCAAGGGAAGGAAGCGTCTTTTGTGAAACATTATGTTTTGTTATAACTTTGTAATGTGTGGCACAACTGAAGTGCCTTTATTTTGCGTAGTAGGTGTACTGGGAATAAAGAGCGAAAAGTCACAGGGTTCTACTGAGTCAGAAAGGGGTTACGGTACTTTTGCCATGATGTCACTCTCTCAAATTTTTCACATTTGAGGCGACTATGTGAAAAGAGCAATTGTCATCTTACAATTGTGAGTTCGATTCCAGCTTCCTCCTACCACATGTCGATGTGCTTCTGGGCAAGGCACTTAACCTCAAGTTGCCTACCAATCTGCATGTCAGGGTATTAATGTGTGCGCATTTGTGAGTGAGACCGGGTGACTGAGGCTTTAGTGTTAAGCACTTTGACTGGTCAGTATGACTGGAAAAGTGCTATGTAAATTCTGTCCATTTACCATTTTAACATTTACATCAAAAATAACTGACCATCTAGGGATAGAGGTTCAATTCTCCATGAGTTTTCCCAAAAGGTCAAATAATTATTAGCTTCATTAACCAGCATGTAGGTTTGGCAGCCAGCAGTTAGAGCCACTCCAAGCTTCCCGCAGTGAGTAAATCTTCATTAGCGCAGACAGAGAACTTGGAAAGTGATGCATCAGATTAAATTGTTTTATTTTTTGGGTCATTGGTATCATGTTTTAGTTGCAGTTGCAGGCCAAAAAGCCTGTGGCCGCCTAGCCTAGCTGGAGGAATTGTGTATGCACAGAGGTTGGTGTATTGGTTAACAGCATTGCGTTTGTATCAGCAATGCCAGTCTTCTGCCTTTCCGTAAATCACCTGTAACCCCCCCCCCTCTCTTCCTGGTCAACTTTCACTATTTACCCAGCTGGTCCACCACTGTGCTACAGTATCCAGAGGATAGGCAGGTGATGTTGGAATGTCACTCAACTAAAGCAGAGAAACTCTGTACACCAACAAAACGCAAGGTACAGTATATATATAAAATATATAAAATATGCAACAGTGTAAGGAAGGAGGGGGATATAAGAAATAGTATTTATCAAAAACATTTGTGACACAATTAACGGCACCTATAACAAGTTATATAAATGTAACTGAAATATTTCTTTTTTTGGTATTACTTTTTTAAGTTGATCAGAATGTTGAGGAACTTTTGACCATAAATTCATAACTTAATTTTTTTGTCTGGGGTAAAAACATGACAACAAAAATGGCCCTTTTCTCTTAGCCAAGGTTCAAATTGGGCAAGACAGGAGAACATGGCTTTTAAGTAAGCTAGATGTATGTTGATCTTAATAAACCAGGACATGGCTACAAAAAATAGCTAGTTGCTTAAACTTGCCAAGGAAAAACTGCGGTACTTTTCCAAGTATGAGATTATTTTCCTGCAATTAAGACTTTTTATACATCTTTAGCAGGGGTGTCAATGAATGTGGTGGGTGCTGTAGTTGTTTTCAACTTTTAGTAAATATTAAAAGTAAAGTCAGGCAGAAATCTGGCCATCAACACCCATGGTTGCTACATCAGGTTAACTATATCCATCTAGAAAAGAGTTAGTTTCTAGCTTTTAATACTTTTGTTGAAAAATAAATGATAGTAAAACAACATCCAGTGTGTTACATAAAACACAAGCCCTTGTGTAAGGTTAGTCATAATAGACTGACCTAAGACTTAAAGTGTAAACCTTGTATATCATTTACCTGGCGGAGTGCCCGTTGTGTTCCTCCTGGGAACGTTCTTTCTTAGCTTGATCTTCATATGTCCCGTCTAACTCTGAATCCTGGTAGAACCGTGCACAGTCTGAGTCTGAATGACAGAGCAAAGTAAGAGCTTCATGAAACTATTTCTGGGATTGAATTCAACTTCCTTCTTTTTATTTTGAGACAAAGTTTTGGAATAGTTTTTTTTCCCTCATGAAAGAAAAAGAAGTCCATAAGGCCTTTGGTGTTGGTCTTGCTGATATATGTGCCCCTGCAACTTCCTTGACTGGAAGTGCCTCATGCTCCCTAAAGACCATGGGCATCACTTGAAATAAACCTAAAATGCAGCAAAGATAAGTTGGTGGAAGGGAAATCAGATCTTCCCTTAAAATACAGAAGGCTTATTCTTTGAGTGACTTCAAACATGTGATAAACACATGCCACAAAATGTACACTTAGGTAAGGGTTATTTCACTATTCCCTGGATTTAAAAGGCCATTATAATTATTCAATAATTAGTGAACCATAGTTTGAAAAAGAAAGAGATTACACACCGATGCTGTGGCGCAGAGAGTCAGCAGTGCTGGACGGGCTACCAGAACGTGTAGGAGGTCGAGAGTTGTATCCAGAAGGGATCAGGCTTCCTTCCTCACTCTTCTGTCTGTTCAGGGGGTATTCCGTGTTCCTGCTACTCTCACAACACTGACTGCTGGGTCCATTTTCACTAGGGATAACACAATCCCATAAAAAATGACATATTCTACATTGTGTGAAAACATGTGGCATCTACAGCGACACAAATGTATTTTTTTAAACCCTAAACCTCAACTTTGTTATTGTTGAAAAGTTTTCTTTTCAGTTTTTAATTTAAACAATGAGTTCACATTTATTTAAAGTATAATGCTGAAATAAATAGAGAAACATTTTTTAATACCATGTTTCCATGGCTATGTTGGTGTCTACTTTCAGTGCCCCGTGGCTACTCATGTTGACTCATTCAAATGCAATTCAGGCTTTACAAAATGTAATTGCTTTGACCTAGTCCACAAGTTTAGTCTCCGGTAGAAACTTTATTACCTGTGGAGTTGAACAAAAGATGCAACACAAGTATTGACAAAATGCCCCACTGATTAGATTACATGATGATAACGCTGTTGTAAACTGACTGGGTTCCGTAAAAAAAAAGGCCCAGAAGTCAGGTAACTTCACCAAATTATACACTTAAAATACCATTTGAAACCACATAAAAATTATTAGAGCTGTTTCGTTTAAACAAAAACTAAAAAAAAAAGACAAACTTATGAAGAATGGACTTCATGACATTGAGCACTGAGTTTACCCTGTGCTTGCGTTTCGATGAGAGCTAGGGGTGACGGGCCGTTGTAAGGGCTCATCAATGTTTGGGTGTGGCAGAGGTGTTGACTTCCTCTTCACCTTCATCATGTTTGTCATGATCTACAGCATAAAAACAGAAAAGTAAATAAGGGCCATGTGCGAAACACTTTACCTTAGTTTTACATCTTTATTAATTTGAGCACTAAAGGCATGTTTTCATTGTTCTGCACTGAACTTTAATCCCACCTTGACTGTGTGAGCATTTCAACTTGGGTGCTGCTTATGTAATATTGTTTGCTGCTGACACTGAGAGTGATGCCCGACTCGCTCATTCTAAGTACCTTTCTGGGCCCTGTTTCAGAAAGCAGGGTTAGTGAAAAATATATATGTGCTCATGTTCTTCATATGCCGTCATTAATATTTCGAATTCCATTGGTGTATATAGGCACTTCAAGCCTTCTTATTTCCTTCTATTTCCACGGTGAATCGTGTTAACTCCCTTCCATTGATGAGAGCTTCTTATTTACCCGTGCTTAACTCCAGGCGACTTTGACTCAGAGTTGAGAATCCCAAGCGTTACCCCATGTTCTAAAACCGAAAACCCTGGGTATGACAGTGTGGAGTAGGTCAACTCAGGGTATGTGCTTTCTAGTCGGAGCTTGTTAACCCAGCTTCCTGAAACGGGGCCCAGGAGTGTTACCACGCAGATTTGTTTTCAGCAGCAACAACAAAAAAACATAACTGACAACTTTTTCATCTTGTAACTTTAAGTTAACCCAAAAGGTGTAAATGTAACAAGCTTGAGATAAATTTCACAGAAACCGACTTCGACATTACATTTACTTCCATTTGTGTCAGAAAAATGATGAACGGGATCTCTGATCAGGATTAGAACAGGATGTTCTCCAGTCTTCTGATACATTTGCAGTTGTTACAGTATGAAACAAAACTGAATTACTTTCAGATTTCTAGGAAACATGTAACATTAGCAGGTGTTTAATAAATGGAGCTGATGCGATGTTCCCTAAAAGAAGATGCAGCAGCCGTAGTTTGCCTCTTTTTGAAGTGGAAACACACCTTTAGTATCATTGCAGATGTACTTTAAGACACAGAATCTATGTCCTGTACAATTTGTGCCAGAAAAAACTGTCTCTCTTATTAGGAACACTGTATTCAGAAAGATGTTCAAATGTAGGAATTAAAGACCACTCATTTGAATAAGGATGTTGACCAAGAGGGATCTATGGGCTAAAAACAAAAACAAAAACAAACATGTTATGCCATGTAATAAGTAACCTGCCAACAGGTTGAGCTAATGGTTCATTAAAAATATTCAGGCTTAAAATGTCAATTAAATGATCTGAAAAAACACATTTACTCTGAACACATCTTCAGAATAAAGGACAAAGACCTTCCTCGCTCCTAAAGATTTCTTTGAAAAGAATCCTTTTCACTCTTTCAATGATGTGCCAATATAGTTAGAAAAGTTGTTTAGGCTAAACCTGGACAGGATACACGAGTCAAAAAAGTTAAACTTATTTCTGGCATAAATAAGGACAATGGCTGGCCAATCTGAAATGGCCATAAAAATATGTATATCGATGTCCAGTTAAGAGTTGTGGCTACTGATGTTATTCACCAGTGTTAACAGCTGTTAACAGCAGTGTTACTGGGGCGATGTCACTGGGGTTCGTCCTCTAACCGGTGGGTTGCCGGTTCGAACCCCCACTCTGTCTGCCTCAGTCGTTGTGTCCTTAGGCAAGACACTTCCCTCGCCTTGCCTGCAGATGGTAGCCAGAGGGCACGGTGGTGCAGATTGTATGGCAGTCTCACTTCTGTCAGTCTGCCCCAGGGTAGCTGTGGCTACAATATAGCTTACCACTGTCAGTGTGTGAATGCGTGTATGAATGGGTGGAGGACTGATTGTAGTGTAAAGCGCTTTGGGGTATTTGGGGACTTGTGCTATACAAGTGCAGGCCATTTATCATAATTTACATGGTTGAGGAAGGACATTTCTGTTAAAGAAAAGAAAGTTCAAATAAAATTTTGAAATTCGGATATCCCTTTATGATTAAAGAAATGTAGATGCTTATATATGTAGTTTGTCTTGTTTATTAAAGAGCTTGGAGGCATAGAATGGCTCAGACAAACAGCCGAATGTCCCAGTAGCACACAGATGATGCTGGTGATGTATCTTAAACTGCCCTGAGTTGGGCAGCAATATAATGAATAAAATCCAACAGTAAATGCTGTGCATTAGACATAGGCTGAGACAAAGCTGTAGGAAAAAAGTTGCATATTTAGCTTAAAATTAGTGTGCACCATTTTCCTACCCCAAGATACTCAGTGGTCAGCAGAGTCTCCCCAGACAGCTCTCTTTGCTGTGGTTGAAGAACCTCCTCTTTATCAAGTTCTGTTTCCATTAAATCCTCCTGTAACAATTTATAACGAATCAGACATCACAGAAACTGTAGTTAAAAAAAACGGTGTAATGTAATTAATATAAATCACTTATGCAATGTTCAGATGACAGTTTTCCTATTTAACAAACCCATATAAGATTGTTCTTCTAAAAAATACTTTGTGACAATTCACAACTTATTACCTGAACATGTCTATATGCTTAACACTAAGACAGTGCTAGAAAACACTATCTGTGGCGTACACGTGTATTGAGGTCCCACGACACATCCTAATGATCCTAACTGACATAAAGCAGGAAAGGTTTAGTCTGAGTAAATAACATATAGCGAGAAACAAAGGTTATATATTCTGCCTTGTTGATTAGGTCTCTCTTAAAAAAAAAAAAAATTCCCAAATATTTTACTCTCAATAAGAATTTTGCTTGGATAAATGAAGCATGTAAAGATAAGTGAAAAAAAGGCCTTACGTCATTGTCGTCATCTTCTTCCTCATCATCAGATTCTGATCCCTCTTCATCACCTGGGTACCAAACAGCGCCATGATTAAAAATATTCCTCTATTGCTACAACACTAAAAAATAAACAAACTTAAATATATGTATTAATGTATGGATGTATGTGCAGAATTTTATAATTAAGGTTAAAAAGTCTCAATATATAGGGATGACATTTACACAAGATAAAAGCCAATCAACACTGATCATGAAAAGCTGACTTTGTTCAGAACTGCTTGTATGTAAAGCAAAAGTGACTTCACTAACTAACCTGAGTTTAGCTGCTTAATGATGAACTCAATCTGTCTGTTGAGGTCCGGGTTTTCCTCTTTGTTGTAACAGCGAAGAATCTCCTCGATGCTCTGAACACATTTACAGCAGAGTCAAAGGGGAGCAACACAGTTAATGCAAGCTTAAGAAGCAGAAATTAGGACAGAGAGCGAGTATGAACTAATATTTGGCTATGTTGTTACATCTGTGGCATTTCATAGCTGTATTTTAATGGTGCTAACAGGCATTGTAAGTGTGTCTGACGGTGCCGAAATGTGAGAATTATTAACCTCTTAGTGTGGTCCAACTCTTACCCTGTAAACATATTTTATTATATTTTCATTTCCATACATTTTAAAGCCCAAAGTTTACATTACAATTAACACACTGTTATTGTATGGCGATAAGGGAGCACTGTTTTCTCCAAACACATGATGGCGTTTCAGCTATCTTACCATCTCTTTTGCTTCCTGTCGCACGGAGGGAATACACAGGATACTGTAAAGAGCTCCATTCACATACGGCCGAATCTGAGGAAGGCACAGCGACACCAACAAACACAAAATCTTAGAGAGTCTTAGAGATCTTCAGGGAATTTCACTTGACAGCTAATGGAAATCTAGAAATATTTAAAAGAAAATGAGGATAACATTTTGTGTAGAATAAAATATGAATTGAGAAGGAAACATTCAACAAGCTTTAACAGCATGACTTCATTGAAGGTTTAGTTAGGCATGGATTCTGATGTACTAAGAATTGGGTTCAACAAATCTACTGGAGGCAAGGACTACTGTATATATTTATTTATTAACACTATAAAGCAACAGATAATTAGTTATCTGTGCTGCATATTAAAGTGCTGTGTGTGCAACGTCCATGCACTGCGCATTACCATCTGTGTAAATGTGTTGACAGATGTGTAAATCCCCTCACCTCATGGTTCTCATGTCCGAGGAGGTCAGTCAGAACTTTGAGCACATGCTTCGCGTTTTCTGCACATTTCCTTTTTCCTGCAAACGGAAAGTCATCCAAATCAGACACACAGATTCTGTTGAATCTTGCATCACAACTGTCTTTTTTTTTGTACCTGTATCTAACAAAGACTTATTTGTTTTGTAGTAGTCAGAGGAGAAAACAAACCCATCAAGCATAATCACTTTTTTAATTCTTAATTAATTATGATTTTTGATGAAATTGTCTGACCAGGTTTAAATAAAAGTTGAAGACAGAAAATAATTTCTTGCCATAGTGAAGATGCACAATGCCAGATTACTGTTTAAAACTTAAGAGCTTATTAAGATTAACATCTAAATGGTGGCAACGAGACTAGAGCAGTATCATGCTGTTGGGATGGTTTTCCCGGAAAAGGCTGAAGGAGGAAGGGGTTGGGGAACGTCACATCCTTTTTTGCTTAATTTTGCACTTGGGGGAATTGTTTTGGGGTGTGGGGAAAGGCTCTGACTTCTCTCTACTGTGATACCTCTTACTTGTTTTAATACAAAGGGGACGTTAAAAACACATAAATTTCTGTTGCTGCTTTTAATGTTTGGGGACCCTCCGTGTCTTACACGGTTTTTCAAGTAGGGGAAAGGGGTCGCTAGCTTAGCGTTAGCTTTTGCTTCCACAATGGCTACCCGTTCTGCTGTTTCTCTCTCCCAAGTCTCTCCTCTCTCCTGCTCTCTTGTCAAAATGGTTCCGTTTAAATCCCCCCCTGCCCCCTTTTGTGTAAGGGACGTGTAAAAAATGTTTGCATTTTTGTACTTTTGGGGGCGAGGGGGTTTTGGTTTTTTAAGAGGGCCCCGGGTCCTTTTTTGGGGCTGTTTAAAAAACCCCGCCGATAGCCCAGGCCCCCCTTTGCCAGGGCCCGGGGCCACCGAAGGTACTCCCCCCCGGGAAATCCCCCCAGCAGAAACCCGCGCTGGGCCCCCACTCAGCCCGGCTGGGTGATGGTACGTAGAAGCAATAGTTTTAGAACCCCCCGCCCAAAAGGTTTACCCACCAACCCCGTCTGCGTTTCTAACAGATTTTCCCCGCTCAGCAAAACAACCCCCTGAGAAGGGCCAACTCTGGTAGTTGGCAGCTCCTTTCCCCCAAAAGTTGGCACTAGAGACACCAGCGACCATAGTCAAAGGTCTGCCAGGGGCCAAACCCGGGCGACATCAAATCCCCAACCTGAAAAACTGCTGGCTAAGGATAAGCTAAAAAACAGTAAGATTGGGTTATTCCACGCTGGCGTAATTGACACCCCGGGTTTTCGTCAACGGAGGTAACTAAAGTTAGTGTTGCTTCGGTGTGTAAGTTTTGCCAAAAAAAAATGTCGGAGTCCGTAATTTTCTCTGGGGCACTCCCCGAATTTTAACCAGTGATGACATGTTTTGCCGCATGCTGTCATTCAACCGCTGGCTGTCTAGGTGGTGTCCAGAAAACAATGTGGGCTACATTGATAATTGGGGGAACTTTTTGGGGAAAAACCTGGTTCTGATCCGGGAGAGGGCATCCATCCCACTTTGGAGGACGCAGCTCTTTCTTTCTAGGAATTTGGGCCCGAATTTATTAGTTCTCCAAAAACCTCTGAAAAACCCAGGGTTCAGACCCACTACCCTATTAAGACAGGGGTTCCCCCACGGCCAAAATTGAATAGTTTTAAAAAATAATCTAAAAGGAGGAAATCAGGAACATTTCAAAAAAATAAACACAACTCAGACTAAAAAGAAAAAAAAAAATTAAATTGGCCTACTGAACATAAGATTCTCTCTCTTCAAAGGACTTGCTATTTAGTGACCTGATTTTTTTGCCTCACAGAAACCGGGCGGCAGCAAGAGGATTATGTTACTATAAATGGAGTACAACTCCTACAATTATTAAAATTTTCACATTCCTCGAAATACTGGGGGAGGAGGGAGTAGCAACCATCTTTTCAGTCCGATTTAAATTGATTATCCCCAGACCAATCAATAGCTACAACCTTTTTGAATTTTTCCCCAATCCTTAATTTCCTCATCCAAATTGCAAAACACTAAAAACCCCCCTTTGTTTGTTGTTTTGTACCGTCCACCAGGCCCCTTACTCTCAATTTTTTAATCAGTTTTCAGAACATTTTTCTGATTTATTGTTAAATACAGAAAAAGTTATTATAGGGGGGGATTTTAACATTCATGCTGACACTGAAAGTGATAGCTTAAAATTTAAAGCCTTTATAGACTCATTTGCTTTGCTCAAACATTAACAAACCTACCACCTTTGTCTTCATTCTCTGGCCCTTGTGCTGACATATGCCATTGAGTGTAAAGACACAACAATTTTTTCCCACCCCTGTGCTGTCTGACCATTTTTTAAAAAACCTTGATTTTAATTAAACAGAGTACCCCACCCCTGAAAAAAAATTAATTATAGTAGATCATTATCAGACAATGCTTAAAACCCCTTTAAAAAGAATCTGTTCCACTTTTAATCTCATTATTACTGAAAAACACAGTGGGGGGCAAAATCAGTTTCTGCCCTTCACAAATTGATTATTTTGTTCATAGGTTCTTCATCATTGCGTGGTGCATTAGACAATCGCCCCCCTTGAAAAAGAAGGTAATCACTCATAGGAGGCAGGCTCCCTGGTTTAAATCGAAAGCTGCGTATTTAAAGCACAATGTTTGAAAATTGGAGAAAAACTGGCGCTCTAAACCCTAGAGGATTCCTATTTAATCTGGAAAAATAGCCTTTTGTTGTATAAAAAGACACTTCGCCAAGCCAGAACATTTTTTCTCATCATTAATAGAAGAGAACAAAATAATCCTAGGTTTTTTTTAGTCATTGTTAAACTTACACAGAGTCAAGCTCTGTTGAGCCACCCTTCCTTAGCTTTTAGCAGTCATGACTTTATGGGATTCTTCTAAAAAAAATTGATTCTATAAAAAAAAAAATCTTTGCATACTCACGAAGATGATTACTTCATCCTCAGCAAGTGAGACAACTTTTGGGAAATAACGAAAACCTGATCTGTGTAATTAAAACTTTTTTAAGAAACCTTCGCTTGATCGAGATGACTTAAAAATTAAAACCCTTATCCAAATTTTCCCCATTCTTACAAAAAATTCTTGAAAAAATAGTTGCTAATCAAATGTGTGGGCATTTACAAGAAATGACCTGCTTGAAGAGTTTCAGTCAGGCTTCAGGAAATCATAGCACTGAAACAGCTCTGCTGAAAGTCACTAATGATATTCTTATTGCTCAGATAATGGACTTGTGTCTGTACTGGTTCTTTTAGATCTCAGTGCTGCATTTGATACAGTCGACCATAATATTCTCTTAAAAAAGGCGGAAATATGCTGTAGGATCAGGGGAACAGTGCTAGGCTGGTTTAATCTTATCTGTCTTAAAATTTCCTTTTTGTTCATGTAAATGATAAATCATCTTAAACTCGGGGTTAATTTGGGAGTACCACGGGGTTCAGTACTTGGGCCAATTTCCTTTACTTTATATATATATATGCTTCCATGGGAAAATTTATCAGGCAGCATAGGAGCAATTTTCACTGTTCCCGATGATACTCAGCTTTATTACCCCATAAATCCTGATGAACCCCAACCATTTACACAGATACAAGCATGTCTTGAAGATATAAAAACTTGGATGACTTTACTTTTTTGCTTCTAAATTCAGAAAAACAGAATTTGTCTTTTTGGCCCGGGTCTTTAAAAAAAAAATGCTTAGTCAGTCACTTAACCTGGATGCCTTAAAATTGACCTCCGATAATAAATAAAAAATTTTTTTTTTTTAAAAATGTCATTTAAATCACATATTAAACAGTTTTCTATATTTTTCTTTACCCCCAACATTAAAATAAATATCCTATCCAGGAGGATATACTCGTCGTCTTCCGCTTATCCGGAACCGGGTCGCGGGGGCAGCAGACTCAGCAGAGACACCCAGACGCCCCCCCCCCAGACACCCCCTCCAGCTCCCCCCGGGGGGAGCCCAGGCGTTCCCAGACCCGCCAGAGACATAGTCCCCCTTCAGCGTGTCCTGGGCCGTCCCCTGGGCCTCTTCCTGGGGGGACGTGCCGGAACCCCCCCCGAGGAAGCCGTCCCCGGAGGCATCCGGTATAGATCCGAGCCCCTCAACTGGCTCCTCTCGATGTGGAGGAGAGCGGCTCTACTCCGGCCCCTCCCGAATGGCCGAGCTCCTCCCCTATCTCTAAGGGAGTGGGGCCGGCCACCTACGGAGGAAGCTCATTTCAGCCGCTTTATCCGGGATCTCGTTCTTTCGGTCATGACCCAAAGTTCATGGCCATAGGTGAGGGTGGGAACGTAGACCGACCGGTAAATCGAGAGCTTCGCTTTTCGGCTCAGTTCTCTCTTCACCACAACGGACCGGCACAGCGCCCCCATTACTCCGCTTTTAACTTTGTTCTCTCTTTTCTCTTCCTAGAAGCTACACTTGGCCTGACTCTGTGTCTACCTGTGACACCTTTCTGGAGAGGGGCATCGTCCGAGCTTCTGCTGGCAACAACTTAATGCTCACCCTCTACCGATGATCCACATTGCCCTGTCTTTCAGTGTTTAACCCTTTCTCTCTCCTAGACATGGCTACTGGCTGAACTTTTATTGTGACTAACTCTATGTGCTCTCTTTCAGACTCTAACCTTGAAAACTGGCTCAGAGTTTATCTGTTCTTTCTTTCTAGGTGAAACGACTAAAGGAGCTACATCCATTAACGTTTACTTTTCCTTCCCATAGAAAGTACTCCTGGATCAGTGCTTCTTTGTTTTTTTTTTGTGTCTCTGCTCTGTTCTCTCTAATCCCCAGTCGGTAGTGGCAGATGGCCGCTCACACTGAGCCTGGTTCTGCTGGAGGTTTCTTCCTGTTAAAAGGGAGTTTTTCCTCTCCACTGTCGCTACATGCATGCTCAGTATGAGGGATTGCTGCAAAGTCAACGCCAGTGACTGTCCACTGTCTCTACATGCTCATCCGGGAGAACGGAATGCTGCAAGTCACTGACTGGATGCAATCTGCTGGGTTTCCTTTCCTTAGACAGAAAAACTTTTTATCCAATTTGAATAAATAACTGAATCTGACTGCACTGTTCAATGGTTAGGAATAATTGGAATGTACACTGCTCAAAAAAATAAAGGGAACACTTAAACAACACAATATGACTCCAAGTAAATCAAAGTTCTGTGAAATCAAACTGTCCACTTAGGAAGCAACACTGATTGACAATTTCACATGCTGTTGTTCAAATGGAATAGACAACAGGGGGAAATCTTTGATTAGCAAGACACACTCAATAAAGGGGTGGTTCTGCAGGTGGGGACCACAGACCACTTCTCAGTACCTATGCTTTCTGGCTGATGTTTTGGTCACTTTTGAATGTTGGTGGTGGTTTCACACTCGTGGTAGCATGAGACTGACTCTACAACCCACACAAGTGGCTCAGGTAGTGCAGCTCATCCAGGATGGCACATCAATGCGAGCTGTGGCAAGAAGGTTTGCTGTGTCTGTCAGCGTAGAGTCCAGAGCCTGGAGGCGCTACCAGGAGACATGGATGATGCGGTAGGAGGAGCAACAACCCAGCAGCAGGACCACAACCTCCGCCTTTGTGCAAGGAGGAACAGGAGGAGCACTGCCAGAGCCCTGCAAAATGACCTCCAGCAGGCCAGAAATGTGCTTGTGTCTGCACAAACGGTTAGAAACCGACTCCATGAGGATGGTATGAGGGCCCCGACCTCCACAAATGAGGGTTGTGCTCACAGCCCAACACCGTGGACGCTTGGCATTTGCCAGAGAACACCAGGATTGGCAAATTCGCCACTGGCACCCTGTGGTCTTCACAGATGACAGCAGGTTCACACTGAGCACATGTGACAGACGTGACAGAGTCTGGAGACACCGTGGAGAGCGATCTGCTGCCTGCAACATCCTTCAGCATGACCGGTTTGGCAGTGGGTCAGTAATGGTGTGGGATGGCCCTCCATGTGCTCGCCAGAGGTAGCCTGACTGCCATTAGGAACCAACGTCACATTGCACCACAGACTGTCCAGGAGTTGGCGGATCCTTTTGTCCAGGTTTGGGAGGAGATCCCTCAGGAGACCATCGGCCGTCTCATCAGGAGCATGCCCAGGTGTTGTAGGGAGGTCATACAGGCACGTGGAGGCCACACACAATACTGAGCCTCATTTTGACTTGTTTTAATGACATTACATCAAAGTTGGATCAGCCTGTAGTGTGTTTTTCCACTTTCATTTTGTGTGTGACTCCAAATCCAGGCCTCCCTTGGTTAATAAATTTGATTTCCGTTGATGATTTTTGTGTGACTGTTGTCAGCACATTCAACTTTGTACAGAACAAAGTATTCAATGAGAATATTTCATTTATTCAGATCTAGGATGTGTTATTTGAGTGTTCCCTTTATTTTTTTGAACAGTGTATGTACCTGACTTTTGTGAAGTGCCTTGAGACAACATGTGTTGCGAATTGGCGCTATATAAATAAAACTGAATTGAATTGAGCTGAATAGAAGCAAGTGTTGTTTCCTACAGTAAAACTACAAATATGTAGTTAAAATTACTTTATTCTCTTACCTTTGGTACGCAGACACAAGTTCATAAGCAGAGCTGCAGAATATTCCAGGATGTAGTCACTGAGGCAGTCCCAGTCCTGCAGTTCATCCACAAGCCAGCCAATAAGATCATCCGCGATCATGGCTGTCTGCTGGCTTCTCCTAAAAGGAGCACCCATCCACAATTGTTGATTCTTATCAACAGAGCTTAAATTCAACATTCAGTAAAAAACACACTGCTTCTGAGATTTTCTACATTCTGGTTTAGACTGGCTTTATTGTTGTTCCGTTTTTCTGTGTTTTATTTAAATTATTAGCAGCTGGTATTAAAGATGGTGATGTGCTTATTTCAAATAAAGTTTATTTTGTGTTTTTTTCAGTGTTGGCCTCTAGTATTATGCTAATGATACATTTAAAGACAAAATAAGACAAAACACTAGTACTGTACTAATTTGTACAAGTAAAACATTATTTCCGTATAGAGGCAATGTAACATTAAGACTGTTGTAATAAATCTGCAGTTAACCCATCAATGTTAAGCCCCTGATCCACCTCAGGATGTAGCCACAACCCCACACCCGCTACAAACTGTAAGGGGAAATATGGGATTACAGAAGGAATGTGAAATGGTGATATTAAACAAAACAAGGACAGAGCAGAGACATTGGATGATCCTCTATTGTATGTCTAATCTGAAAGATGCATTTAGCAGATTCACAGACAGATAACATGTTGAGTACCACGCACAATTTAGCTTAAATTTAAAGCACAGAATGGATTTAAATAGGCTGCATGAGGATCATGATGCATATCGTCTTGTGCATATTGTTCAGGTGATTTATGCGAGCTGTAGACCATCCCCACTGATCGAGTTGTATGAGGGAAAAAACTGATCCATAATACGGGTTCGTGGTTACATGTTTATTGTGGAACAATGATCCAAAGGGTCGGATGACTACATCAAAACAGAACCTTTATTATGGTTTGACCTTCTAAAAGAAAACTGAACGTTTTACCTAAGACTGAGCTTCTGCAGGGCAACCAGAACATTTTCCCGTGTCAGGGAATCCTTGTCCTCCTTCCTGAGTGTCTCTGTCAGAAGTTTCAGAAGAATGGGAATTTGGGAGAGGTAAATCCGGCCTGTGATCATGAATACAGCAGGGGATAAAAAAGAAGAAGAACTTAAGTAATCAACATTTTTAAGATTCTCCACAAAATATAAAAATACATATAGTTTATCTTAATTACAAGTAGTGGCTTTAAAATGGAAAAAATACTATTAAATTTAAACAACAAACTCTTTACACCCTCAAAAACAATACAAAATCCAGATAAACCGTATGTTTTTAACAAAACCTGAAAAGAGCCATGAGTCATAGTAATGATATAATTCTACCCCCTGAAGTCTCAGCAGTCTGATTTGGCTGGATCACATTTTTTACCACTCAATACAAGATGTTTTAGATGTTAAACCTTAAACGTTTCTCTGTTACAGAGTCTGAAAACCTCCTCCAGCCTTTCTTCGTCATTTGCATTCTGCTGCAGAGTATCATTAGTGGCTTCAGTCCTGAGGTCTTCAATCAATCTAGGTTTCCATAAGTAAGCTTAACGAGGCAATGACTCATCTTACCAAGAAAAGAGCATGCAAAACCAAAGGAACGTACCCTCTGCAAGGGAAGCAAATGTATTGATGAGACGAGCCATG
This sequence comes from Crenichthys baileyi, assembly GCA_036173005.1. Taxonomy (NCBI): domain Eukaryota; kingdom Metazoa; phylum Chordata; class Actinopteri; order Cyprinodontiformes; family Goodeidae; genus Crenichthys; species Crenichthys baileyi. The sequence goes on from JAHHUM010002317.1 coordinate 152,031, forward strand.
TATTGACGGACAACCTCGTTTGCTGATTTCATCAAATGAAGCACGGTTCTCTAAGACAAAGTAAAATGACAGAGCAGTTTAAAAGGCACAATAAGCATCAAGTTAGATGTAAACTTCTCAGCAAGCGCTTTTGCTGATATTGAACTAGTTTTTTTTTTCTCTTAAATCAACAATTTCTAAACAATCTGCAAGATTTTTAAAACATTTGCATATATCTACAGGTTCAAATGGTCAGTAAAAGTTTGCATGAGTGCATAGGTATTTGATCACCTTCCTGCAGTATTGTGCTTTTGTTTTGAGTTTGTTTGGCTTCATAATTGTGCAAGGTAAGCTTTTTAAGTAGGTCCAATCCTCACTATGTACAGAGGGAAACAACAGGACAGATGGTCTATGCCTCTGTTTACAGTGGTAGTATGGCAAACCTTCCAAATAAAAGCCTTATTCAGGTAGAAACAACAGTCTGAACACTGGGTACATTGTATGTTCAGACTGCAAGCTGTAACTCAATCCCTGCTGGATTTTATTTAATAAAAAATGCATGTGGGTGAGAGTCTGATGAACTTATTAAAAATATTAGAACTATTAATGCAACCAATATTAATGGCAAGTTATACTGATAACTGTGATGTTTTGTACACAATTGTGATACAAAATGTTCCTACTTTTACCTGTCAAATACAACAAGCGTGAATTTTACATGAGTGGAGTTGTTTTGTTTTGTTTTAAAATTACAAAAAATTGTTTTGCGTTAGACAAAACTGTTTGAGATGCAGTGCATTTCATGTCTAAAAATGGAAATATATTTCTTAAATGTCAATTGTGCTTAACACAAGTTGGCAAAATTGTGCACAGTGATTAGAAAATAGCTAGAAATGATTTGTGCACTAAATTAAGACCTTTTATGTTTTTTATCTTTCAGAGATAGAGCAAGAAGGTCCTGGGTTTCGACTCCCGGAGTCTTTCTGCATGGAGTTTGCATGTTCTCCCCATGCATGCGTATGTTCTCTGCGGGTACTCCGGCTGCCTCCCACAGTCCACAAAGATGACTGTTAGATTGATTGGTTTCTCTAAATTGCCCGTAGGTATGAATGAGCGTGTGCGTGGTTGTTTGTTCTGCGTGTGTCTGTTTTGCCCTGCGATGGACTGGCAACCTGTCCAGGGTGTACCCTGCCTGCCGCCCACAGACTGCTGGAGATAGACACCAGTTTCCCTGGGATCCACTATGGAAGAAGCGGAAGAAAATGACTGACTGACTGACTGACATTGTGATATACTTTTGTACACCCCTATTTTTATCCAGCATTTTGTAACTCTCCACACCTCACTTCAAATACTCCATGATGATATCAGTGTGTGCTCATACACAAAGCAAAGCAAATAAGCTTTGTTTTAATCTTACATATTTGTTACAGGATTTTTATCCTATTTAAGCATTTCCACTGAAACTGCTGGCCCACCTTCTTCGTACTGTAGCGCTCCAGCAGGTCGTTACTGATGTAGGCTTGAAGGACTGTGTCTCTCTGTTCACCAGGAAGTGAGCGGGTGAGTCTCTACATGAACAGAATTCAACAATTAGCCATAAAAAGGTCTTCAATAACTATTATAAATATGATGCTATGGTTATTTTAGCTGTTACTAAGGCTTATATGCAACTCTAGGTGCTTAATAAGAGAAAAATAAATATGCATTTTTAGAGACAGGCTTGTCCATACTTCTACCAAGGGCATAGTTTTAGTGGAGATATAGCAGTATGCTGATGATCTGCAATAATTCATAAAGGCGAGACTAAGGTGAAGGCTGACATGGCTTAGATGTTAGCATCTTCAGTAATTATACAATTGCTGTGAATAAAGACAAAGGTAATGGATTTAAATCATTTGATGGATAGAGGGTTATTTCCACCGTGAACAGCAACAAACACCCAAGTAAAGAAGCATGGATCCTCCTACCCAGCGCAGCGCCTGCAGGAGGAGACACCTCAGTCTGTCCGAGCCGTCAACCAAGTCTTTCCTCAGCTTCTCATAGTCCAGAGAAGGCAGCATTGGCACCTCCTTTGGCTTCCTATAGATTAATGAAAAAACTGTTTTTACATTTTAGGATGTAATTAAATAAACTGCACAAAGAAATATGATTAAACACTTACTGTGGTGCAATGGATGCCCATAACATAGAAGAGGCCTTAAACAGGAAGTAAATAAAAAACAAAACATGATCTTAAGAATATATTTATTGTTTTAGAGCCTATTAGTAATCATTTTTGTTAACACAGTACAGAACACATGCAGATGTTTAAATTATTCCTGTAATCTTAGTTTTAATACTACTTAGTAGTATTTTCCTCCACCTATGTTGTTAGTATGCTATAATACATGCATTCATCATGCTACAGCCAAACATACACAGTGCAAGGCTCTTTGGTAAAATTGTCCATGCAGTATCCAGGCAAAGAACCATCACCAAACAGATGGGGTAGTATCCTTGCAGCTGTTACATCTCAGTTCAGTTGTATAATAGCGTATAATGAACAGACTTTGGATGAAAACAAACACAATACAGCTCAAGACAAGGAAACATACTGTAGGTGTCTATGGAAACGGGATGAAACTATTTATGAAATTGAAACTCTGAAATAACTATTTTTCTGTTTTCTAGTTTCTTGCATTGGGGCTCCAAAAAANTTCAGCAGCTTCAAATGGTCCTTATCCGGTTTAAATGTCACAGGGCACAATTCAGGAAAGCTCATTTATGGCACTTTTTTTCCACTTCATAGCACAGTACAATATAGTTCTTCTAGGAGCTGGGTTTCCTGCTTCAGTTTCCACTGCGGACAGCACACCCTACAGATGGAGATTCAGCTGCCCTTCATCTTAGAACAGGTGGTAACAGAGAAATAATTCCCCTGTGTGAGTGTGTGTGGGTTTATTACAAAAAAATACATTTATTTAACACTTTTAGCCAATAATTAGCCAGTAAGCAAGTAATTTTATTAATACTTTTTTATTTTGAAGAAAGAAAGGAAAGGGGTTTTGAGCTGTGCTGTCGCATTGACGGGCTCAGCTAGATCAGCACTGAAGAAACCTCCACCAATGTGTGTTAGCATTTCGGTACTCAGTGAAAGAGTGGATGCTAAGATACAAGATTAAAGGTGACTGAGGCTCAGATGGTAGAGTAGTTGTCTTGCAATCAGAAGGTTGCAGGTTCGATTCTAGCTTCTTTCTGCCACATGTTGCTGTGTTCCTGGGCAAGGCACGTAATCCCAAGTACATACCGTCTGGGTATTAGTGTATAAATGCAGAGGTGAGTAGAAACTAGTTACATTTACTTAAGTAACCTTTTGAAAAAAAAAAAATTACTTCTAGGAGTAATTTTACTGCACTGTACTTTTTACTTTTACTTGAGTACTGTTATTACGAAATATCACTACTCTAACTTGAGTAAAACGTCTTGCTACTACACCCACAACCAATAACTTCACTCAATGAGGAACGAGCTTGTTTAACCAGGCACAGAGACACACCTACAGCTTGTGTTAAAGAGAGACTTCTTGTTTGTACACAACCTTCAACGTTCTAATGTCATTTTCTGTCTGGTGAATCAGCAGTGCCATTTGGAAGTCGAGTAAATATACAGGAAACAGTTTATACTGTCACTGGAAGTACTTTACCCTGTACTAACATACATACATTATTTACTTTGTGTTGGTTTCATAAGTTTTATGTTGGAAAAAAAATGTGGAATGTTTGTTCTGCCTGAATTTGTTATTTGTAATTCTGTAATTTATTTTTATTCATTTTAGTCTTTAAAATACAAGAATTTGGACATAACTTTATATTTACATTTACATTTACATTTTTTAATATGAAATCAGATGTTATGATCAGTTACTCAGTACCTGAGTAGACTATTTACCACGCAATTTATTTACTCTTTGGTAATTTCTTGGATGGCTACATTTTACTTTTACTTGAGTAAAATTATGTTGAAGTAGTCCTACTATTAATTGAGTGCAATTTTTGAGCACGCTACCCACCTCTGTGTAAATGTCCATGTGTTTGTGAGTGTGAAAGGGTGAATGTGGCTCTAGTGTAACGCGCAGTGAGGGATTTCTTTGACTATAAAAATGTTATATAAATTCAGGCCATTTACCGTTTAAGGCACGCACAAATTATAAACACTTTGAGAATACTGACACTGGCAAACTGTTTGCTGCTAACGACAGCAAAATTAGTTTTTGTTTCAGAGCTTCCTGCCAGTGCAGAACCTGAAGGCTTCTTTGCGGTATCTGTAATGAATCTAGTTCAAAATCTAGTTCAATACTCTGGATCGATTGAACATGTACTGAATTGACATTTCATAAAAAATAGTTACCAATGCTTTTTTTGGGAGTAGGATGCCTACAATGCAGCAAAAATAAAATATATAGACTAGTCATGCCTTAAGTCTTTTTAAAGACAGTTTGTGATTTGCAAACCTTTGCTTAGGAATAGAATGTTTACCAAAATTAAGGAATTCAAAGGCTTCGAAAAAGTTATGATTTCAAAACCAATCATACCATTCCTATGGTATAAAGTAATTTTAATTAGATGCCAGAGAAGGTTCTGGAGTCACCAGAGGAAGAAATTCGGCTTGGTGTCCTAGAGAAGGCTAAAGTCTGTAAAGTAGCACACTGCAAGTTTGCTCCATGAGCAAAGCCCAGCTGTTGCTTAATAAAGTTTAAAACATCAGAAAGGGGTAATATTTTGCACAATAAGCGTGTTTACTTAAAGCTGGAATTAAATTCTGTGGGGATTTATTCTGTTTTCCTTGAGTCTCCCACCACTGTGTGCATCTGGAAAAATAATAAAAGAAATAGTAATAACATTAAAAAAGAAGAAACATCTTTTTTTTAAACTCGTCTTTAATCTGACACCAGCTACGTTTACATGGACATAAGTAATGGGTATAAACAGCCAATCGTAGTAAAAATGTGACATGTCAGTCAGAACATTCTGATTCGGATTCGGCAGGATCGGAATGAAATTGTAATCCTATTGAGAGGGGGGATTTATGCCAATTGACAATCCGATCTTCATGCATGTAAACGCTTGACAGGATCAAGTTATTCTGAATGAGGCAAACTGACCTGAGTGCGCATGTGCACCCCGCGTCAACGCGACGTATTTCCGCCTTGAGTGGCTAGTCGCTCTGGCTAGATGCTAACAGAATATTCCGATCGGCAAGTTTACATGACACATTTTAGTCCGACCTGTCATTTTATTCCGATTACTTATGTCAATATTAACGGTACAGTCCGATAATTTTTTGTTTTTTAATCCGAATACTTTAATTAATACTTTAATTAAGTTTAGGCAACACTGCATTAAAGGATAATATTTGTTTATTTCATTGGCTTATTTGTTGTTGAAATGCTATATTAGTTACTTTGAACATTATAAACACAAAAAAAGTAAACATAGAGGTTATCAAATAATTTTCAGTGAATAGTCATGTGTCAGTTTTTGCAAAGCTGTGTTCTTACCCTTAATCTGCGTCCATACACAGTGACTTGGCCACGAGCCTGCTCCTTCCTCTGTCTCCACTCCACCAGGTTGAGGCCGTTGTCGATGGCTAGGGTGATGTTCCTCTTGCTGACAGTGGGGTTGACCGTCCCGGCCAGCAGGTGGGGCTCAGTGTACAGGGACACCTCCATACCATTGGCCAGAACAAGCCGCAAAGAGCCGTCCAAACCAATAAAGTAGCTGTTCCGAACTTGTTCTGAAGATGTAGAGAAGATATTAGAAGGGTTACAAGGGGAGAAGCAGTCTAGCTGATGTAAGAGGAGCATATCTAATATTTCTTTCTGTGAGGCACAAATATAATGATCTAAAATGGTCGCATAGCAAAAAAGAAAGCCTTTAGCGGCAGTATTTAACCAAGCCACTGCGGTAACGTTGAGTCTGTGACAACAAAGATCAATAGTGTGAGGTTTCAAAGCACCACTAAAGTAAAATTTTACAGCTGTTGCAGTGGCCTGGAGGATACTGAGAGATGAAAACTATGAAAGCAGCTAGCTTGCCTGTGGCCACAGAGAAGGCAGGGTATGCACATTCCCACAGATTCACAGGGGATAAATCTGAACCTGCCTGTTTCTGTCCCAGGGTGACAGCAGCCTATGTTCCACTTCAAGACCAGTGAATAATGTTTCCTCTGAGCATCTTATAGAGGTTCACGAAGGAAGACTTCGTTTTGGCCAACTCTAAATACGCTGGAAGGACTAGGATACAGTATATTACTAACAATAATATTTTCTTGCACTTAACCAAAATAACTTCACACTGGCATTTTCCTGGTGCTGATGTACAAATAGTTTTGATCTGTTTCCTTTCTTTAGACAGAGGATCACACTATAGATGGTCATGCCAACAATTTTTGGCACCCCTAACCCCCCCTATAAAATAAATGTAAAAAGATTTTTTTATATACTTTTATTTTCCTGTGGTATAAAATTACATGATGGAGGGATATTCATACTGAATAGTGCATGTGTATTGGCATCAAATGTATGGAACTCATAATATTAAATTGTGATGGAACAGGGTATGTTACTGTTGTGACATCAAGTTCTATTCGTCATATATTTAAGGATCAATTAACCATCTGAAAATAAAATTCTAATACTGCTTGAGTGACTCCAAGTGGTCAGATAATTATTAGCTAAATTAATCATATAGGTTGTCATGCCATCAGTTTCACTTTCAGTTTCAGAAATTTGGCTTCCCAAGGAGGCTGAATTTCCATCAGCACAAATAGAGTGTTTGGAGGGTGTCGCATGAGATTAAGTAAAGCAGCTTCCAAAATGTTTCTAATCTTTTCATGTAAGTGGGTGTATTGAAAAATTAAGAGGATTTTGTGGAACATCAAGTCTTGTCACCACGCTGAAGTATGCTCCCCTGTTCTGAAAAACATTTGTAAGTAAGAGGAATTCAAATTGCTCTGCTGTTTTAGGTCAGTTTATGTTACTTTTGCCATGATGTTTCCTTTATTTTTTATTTTTAGGAATCAACTCACCATTGAATGAGAATGAAATTTTAAACTCTCTGAGTGTCCCCAATTGGTCAGATAGTTATGAACCAAATTAATCAGAATGTAGGTAATGCTTTCAGTTTCACTTTCAGTTTCAAGCATTCAATGATAAGTGAATCTTCATCGGAGAGCATACAGCATCCTGATAGTCTTGCAGGTGTTTAAGGAGTGTTATTATAGGGCCAGTGCTTCCGTATTTAAATAGCAGTTGCTAAATGCTGTAGAGGTGGTGCAGGTACACTTTGTGGCACTCATGAGCATGTTTAAAACAATCGTGGCAGTCTGGCTTAGCTGGTGAGTAAATTGTACAAGCAACTGTGTGAAATGCATGAAAAGTATCTTCTTACACAACTGAAGTGCAAGGTAGATATGCAATAGTGTGATGGGGTATAAATATTTTGGCTTGAAAATGGCAGATACTAACACTTGCCAGATGTATTTTGGCATGAAATAATGCTCTGATATGTATTAAAAAACGACGCATTATATCAGCCATTCTTTTAACATGGCTGATTTTGTGATTTCGGCAGTCAGTATTTTTATGGTCTAAGGTAACATCTAAAATTTTACTTTATAGGTAACATTCTTATAGGTATAGGTGTCATCTGCAAAAATAATTCATGTCAACAAGTTTCATACTTTTCATATATCATTTAAGTATGAGATAAACAGTTTGGGGCCTAACACTGACTACTGCGGTATGCCACAGGTTATGTTCAATGATGATGACTATTGATCAGCGCTCTTTGTCACAGATTGTTGTCAGTAATTTGCGAGGTTCTTTTGGGGGGGGGAGTTGGGCTTGTGGGGGTGTTTTTTTTGTTTGTTGTTTTTGTTTGGGGGAGGGTGGTGGTGTGTGGGGGAGTTGGGGTTGGGGGGGGGGTGGGTATTTTTGGGGGGGGGGTGGTTGGGGATATTAGGGGGTGGGTGGGGTATAGCTTCTCAGCCAGTTCAACATCACTCCCCTTATTCCATATCTCTCTAATTTCTTAGGCAATATTTCATGGTTGACAGTGTCAAGTCAATAACACCTATGGTTTGGGGAGTGTTGCTTAAGCTGCTAACTCCGGTGTGTCCTATCTTTAGCTTATTTCTGAGATTATTGTCCGTCTGATTTATTGCTTTCAAGAAAAGTTTGTAGGCCTTTGACTTATAGGTTTTTCAACTATTTTAGTGAACTGACAAAGCATGGATGGCCAAGTAGTTAGTAAATTACTGTTTATCCCAAGTTTATGTGGTAGGATAACCTGTGCAATCTTCAATATTTTGGGAAATGTTCCAGTTGTAAGCAATAAATCACAGATGCAGGTCAATGCATTTGTTATACCATGAATAACTTTCTTAACAACAGACATACTAATTCCATTCCAGTAAGCAGATGTTTATTTTTTTACATTCACTATTTCTATTATTTTGTTTATTTCTACAGTTTTAAAGTAAATTGAAAAGGGATTGTTTACATTATATTATTCCAAGAAGTTTCTACCCCATTTTGATTTATATAGTTTATTTGTTTAGCTAACTTTGGTCCCACAGAGAGGATAGGTTCAGATCTTAATCATGATAAAACAGGTTGAAAAGTAGATGCTACTAACCTCTCAGCTAAAAATCACAGTGATTAATGAGCAATTAGTACCTGGTCAGGGCAAACAGGATGTTATATTGCTGTAGTGCTTTACAAAATCTCCACTCAGTCCTATTTTTCTGCAAATTTCCTGGAGGATCTTGTATGGACCACCTACACTGTGTGTTCTGATTTATTTTCATGACATAAAATCCATTTTTATTTTTTATTTTCTGGGAAATGGATGCTCACTAACACATGTTCTTAAAAATAGAACAGAGAAAAAATACGGCTTTGAAAAAGGGCAATAATTTAAAAGCGGTCATACACCAGGCGTTGTTCCATTTATAAAGGTTTTCTAAGATCTGCACCTGAGTCATCTGCCTGTATCTCAGTATTGCAAAGCGAGGCTAATTTTATTTATTCTCTACCAAAAGTGTGGACGAATTGCACCTGTAAAGGTTAAAACCTTGTATAAAAACAAAGTTGTCATTCCACTTCACTGCTATATTGTTTTCAGAAGGAAATCCTTTGGATTGTTTTAGTAAAAACAGGTAAAACCACAAGGTACTCCCTTCGCAGCAAGATCTCAAAAAGGGTCAGTTCATGAAGACTGCCTTTTTCCCTACTCTTTTCTTCAAACTACTTTGCCTTGAGGCTTCTTACATGGAGCTTCAGGCCTTCCTGAGTTAAAGCAGTAGAACATACCACAATTCTAAGACCCATGTAGTTTGTCTAAATTCAGTGCATGTGTACTGTCAAAACTGCTGTAACTGAAGCATGGATATGTTATTTATTACAATTACGCAATCTATTCAAAAAAGCAAGTAACCTGCTAAGTAATGAGCATGCATGGTAACCGTGTCGACTGCTGATGGTCAGATCATATTTTCCCCTTTCGCCAAAGGAAGCCAGAGGACAGAGATTGACCGCTCTTCTTGGAGTTTAACTGCGGACGCGCAGTAACTCCCCCCCCCCTTTTCCTCACTCGCTGCCCTAGAAGGAAGACTCCACCAAGTAACTCTGTTCTGTTTATTATTTTATTTCTAGTAAAGTAGTCTGGGCAGGGTAGAGATAGGAGTTTAGTGCGATTAGATTTGCCACTTATAGTCTGATGTGTTCTGAATTATATGTGCATGCCATTGTTTTGAAACTTGCTGTTTGGACTCTGAAGCCGCTGCGCATCTCAAGTTGTGTTTTTACCGTGCGAACACCTGAGCGCAGGTGCGCGGTAGAACTGAACTGCTATAATAACCTTATGGTGAAAATCAACCAGTTTCTTTGTCTCCAACTTCGGGTTTTATGAGTTGCCGCCAAAAGTTTTATAACCCTTTGTGTTCTCGAACATCCCCAGCGGTGGGGGAAGTTTTATGACTCACTGTAACTAAGCTACACGTTGGGGGGGCTACGCTCTTAAAACTCCGTTCGACACCATATTCCTTTGTCAGATTATCACTTTTGCCATAACTGCTGGTTGATTCCATACACACCCACTGCGGTTTTGTTTTATTTTGTTTAGTTAGATATTTTGCCCTTCTGTATAGAACTTTGCATGTTTGATTAGGTGAAGATTATTGAATCAGAATAGTGAGTTGTGTCAGGCTGTTGATTTAATAAATATTCACATAGATAAAAAGAAGTCATTTGTGTTTATTTTGTGCAAGAGTGATTTGTCAGTCAAAATAAGGTCAAAGTTCCCCAGCAGAAATGGTTGATTAAACAGTGACATCTAGTAATAGATGTCACTGAGTATTTAACAGTTGCTGAGTATTTAACGGTTGTAATTATCAAGGGCTTTAGGCTACAGTTACAACACCAGAGGACATCTCTGGCTTTGATTCATAAATAGGGGTTTTGGTTAAGAAATAAATTTTCTCAAATTATGATTTTAAATTATAATTCTTAATAAATATTAATTAATCAATAATCATAATCTTAACACACAAAATACCATCATATCTGCTCAACTACCATTAAAATAAAATCTAGTGTTGCTGACCAAAGACACTCGATGAGGTGCCTAATATATATGAGGAAGATGAAGACATCAACTGTCTTCATCTTCCTCTTTTAACTTTTTTAGTATAAAACTGTGCCTTACAAAGTATGAAGTGCAACCCATTATATAAAACGTCACATAATTAGCAGAGTCCAAATGTGTGTGATTTAATCTCAGTATAAATTCAGCTGTTCTGTGAAGGTCTCAGAGGTGTGTTAGAGAACATTAAAGAACAAACATCATCATGAAGACCAAGAAACACAACAGACAGTTTAGGGAAAAGGTTGTGGGGACATTTAAAGCAGAGTTAGGATAACAAAACCCACTCTGGAGGAGCTGCAGAGATCCACAGCTCAGGTGGGAGAATGGTTTTAGTCATGCACTCCACAAATATAGCCTTCATGGTATAGTGGAAAGAAGAAAGCCATTGTTAAAGGAAAGCTAAATAAATACTATTTTCAGTTTGCCAGAAGCCATTTAGGGGACAGAGTAATCTTGGTGGCAGCATCATCCTGTCACAATGCTCTTCATCAACAGGGACAGGGAAGCTAGCAAGAGATTGATGAAGCTAAATAGAACAATCCTGGAGGAAAACCTGTAAAAGGCTGCAAAAGACTTGAGACTGGGGCAGAGGTTCATTTTCCAGCAGCCCTAAATATACAGTCAGACCCACGAAGGAATGGTTTAGATTTATGTATAATAATGTGTTAGAATAAAATTTATTCCTTTACTCTAATTGCACTATTAAAAAATAACATTTTACCGTTTGAGGCTAAGAGAAATGCCCTCCTTGAACTGGCAAGGATTGGGCAGTGGACAAAGGTGGAGACCAAGGTAGCCCGATCTCGGGATGCTTAGGCTGGCTAGAGGGACGTGGAATGTCACCTTGCTGGGGGGGATGGAGCCTGAGCTTGTGTTGGAGAACGAGAGATATCGACTAGAAATAGTCGGGCTCGCCTCCACGCACAGCGTGGGCTCTGGAACCCATCTCCTCGAGAGGGGCTGGACTCTTTTCTACTCTGGAGTGGCCCACGGGGAGAGGCGGCAGGCTGGGGTGGGTTTGCTTGTTGCCCACCCAGCTCAGCCGTCTTGTGTTGGGGTTCACCCCAGTGGATGAGAGGGCCGCATTCCTGGCGGAAGCAGAGGCTGGGGACTTGGGGTTAGACTCTTTCATCACCCAGGCTGAAGTCAGAGGTGGTTAAAAAGCCCCACGGAGTACCTCAAGTCTCTGGATGTTGTGGGGTTGTCATGGTTGACAGGCCTCTTCGACATTGCGTGGGGGTCGGGGACAGTACCTCTGGACTGGCAGACTTGGGTGGTGGTCCCCCTTCATAAGAAGGTGACCAAAGGGTGTGTTCCAACTATAGGGGAATCACACTCCTCAGCCCCCCTGGTAAGGCCTATGCCAGGCTATTGGAGAGGAGAGTCTGGCCGAAAGTCGAACCTCGGCTTCAGGAGAAGCAGTATGGTTTTCGTCCCGGCGGTGGAACACTGGACCAGCTCTATACCCTGTGCAGGGTACTCAAGGGTTCATGGGAGTTTGCCCAACCGGTCCACATGTGTTTTGTGGACCTGGAGAAGGCATTTGACTGTGTCCCTCGTGGTGCCCTGTGGGAGGTGCTCCAGGAGTATGGAGTCAGGGACCCTTTATTAGGGGCCATCCGGTCTCTATAGAAGCGGAGCAGGAGTTTGTCGGACCTGTTCCCGGTGCATGTTGGACTCCGGCAGGGTTGCCCTTTGTCATCGGTCCTGTTCATAACTCTTATGGAGAGGATTTCTAGGCACAGCCAAGGGCAGGAAGGGCTCTGGTTTGGGGACCAGTGGATTTCGTCTCTTCTTTTTGCAGATGATGTGGTCCTGCTGGCCCCCTCTAACCAAGACCTACAGCATGCACTGGGGCAGTTCGCAGCAGTGTGTGAAGTGGCTGGGATGAAGATCAGCTCCTCCAAGTCCGAGGCCATGGTTCTCGACCGGAAAAGGGTGGTATGTCCTCTTCAGGTTGGAGGGGAGTTTCTGCTTCAAGTGGAGGAGTTCAAGTATCTTGGGGTCTTGTTCACGCGTGAGGGAAGAATGGAGCGGGAGATCAACAGACGGATCGGTGCAGCTGCCGCAGTAATGGGGATGCTGTGCCGGTCCATTGTGGTGAAGAGAGAGCTGAGCCGAAAAGTGAAGCTCTCAATTTACCTGTCAGTCTACGTTCCTACCCTCACCTATGACCATGAACTTTGGGTCATGACCGAAAGAACGAGATCCTGGATAGAAGCGGCTGAAATGAGCTTCCTCCGTAGGGTGGCTGGGCACTCCCTTAGAGATGGGGTGAGGAGCTCGGCCATCCGGGAGGGGCTCGGAGTAGAGCCGCAGCTCCTCCACCTCGAAAGGAGCCAGTTGAGGTGGCTCAGGCATCTATACCGGATGCCTCCTGGACGCCTTCCTCGGGGAGTGACCAGGCATGTCCCACCGGGAGGAGGCCCAAGGGACGGCCCAGGACACGCTGGAGGGACTAAGTCTCTCGGCTGGCCTGGGAATGCCTTGGGTTCCCCCCGGAGGAACTGGAGGAGGTGTCTGGGTCTCTGCTGAGTCTGCTGCCCCCGCGACCCGGTCCCAGATAAAGCGGAAGACGACGAGTACGAGAATGAATACGAGTATGTATGAGGCGAGAAATCCTCCTCCTAAAGTAATCCTAAAACAATTAGCATATAAATAAAGCATAGAGAGAACATTTAACAATAGTAAAACTAAAAAAGCAGTAACTTTAAGGAACAAAAACATATGTTGTAAAAAACTTTGAATAAGCAATTCCCAATCACTGAGAGGCTTTACAGCAGCATTAATTGTGACAAGTTAACTAATAGCTTTCATATACAATGAGAACTGCTTCACAGAATGCTAAGTTGCTTCATGCACACATGTTGTTATGAAAACCTAAATTCAACTAACAATCTGCTGCAAGACTAAGACAGTGATGTTCACTGTAAATTTTGACTGAGCTTGAAATATTTTTCAAAGAGGATACCCACTAAAGGATTTGCAGCTTTATTTGTAGCAAAGAGTGCTTGTACAAAGTATTTGTATTCAGCTCGGTGGTTGAATACAAATGGACACTAAACTTTTGAGATTTTGTTTTGTAAAAATATTTAAAAATCTTGCATCATTTTTCCACCAATTCCCAATTATATGCTACTCTGTATGCTGGTCTATGACCTAAAATCCCAATAAAATACATTTAAGTTTGTGGTTGTAATGTGACAAAATGTAGAAAAGTTCAATGAGTGTTAATACTTTTTCAAGTAACTGTATAGTGTGTTATGTATATAGTATATATGTATATATATATATGTAGGTTGAACAGAACAGAATATTACTCATACCGCTTAGAAATGCTACACACTCTCACAGACTATTGATGTCCCTCAAGCAATAAGGTGTGATGTCAAACCAAGAGAATAAAAAGCTTTGGTGCACACTCAGGCAGTGACGCAATAATATGCACATGTGTGCTCTGTGTCGAGGAATTTGGATCTCAGAAAATTAATACCATCACTGAGACACCCACCTTGCAAAAGTGTGTAGAAGTTGCCAGAGGCTGACAGGTTGGTGGTGACTGTTACATCCTCTCTGTTGGAGCCCTCTGTCTGGATGCGGACCGAACTGTCGGCTTCTGTGCGGTAGCTGCTTACTCTGCCGGTGGGGTAAGTGATGTTGGTTAGTCGCCCGTAACCATCGTACCTACAATAAAAAACAAGAATTTAAAAAATTTACTGTTGGGAACAAAAGAAAGTTAAAAGAAGAAACGTATCTCACTGAGATGTAACAAGGAATACATCTGAACATGATGATTTGCAGCAATTATGACTTCTTCTCTGTTAAGAAAGTGTTCCATTGGAAACTACAGGCAGGGTGGAATAGACAGTGTGTTTTCCTGGAGCACTTTCTTTCCTCCTTGGTGTCACAAACTATAAAATGTGTGAACGCAGGCTGTAAAAAGGCAGCAAATCCACCAGTGAAGAAAGTACAAGATAATAAATTCCAAACTGTCACCTTTAATTGTTGCAGCACAATCAACAAGCTTTAAAAGTAAAATGGTCCAAGAAGTGGTTATGAGATTATACAGGTTTGAACCTTTGGACTTATTCTACATTATATGGATAGAAAATGAGTGCAATTAAGTCTTAATGTGTAAGTAAGTTACTCTGACAGAAACTGGTAATAGTGCATAGCATGAACAAACCCTTGCATCTTTCACCTCTAAAGAGTCTCTAACGTTCATTGTTAATCATCAACTGGTTCCCTGAAGGATGCTCATTATATCAGAATTCTGAGCGTGAATCTAAATCTATCCTGTGAAATGATTATATCTGTTGAAATATCTTTAATGTTCAAAACACTCTTAGCAGATATTGTTTCAGTTAAAAAAGAAAATATTTCTCTAAAATCTCAGATCTGTGACATCATTCAGACTCTCCTTTCCTCACTGGCTGGATAATATGGCACTCCAGATGTCTGATTTTGATTGGCTTATCAGTTGTGGTTTACATGCTAAAGGAGGAAATTATCAACTTCTTCCAAAGAAAAGGGTTTTGCAGCAAAGATGAGAAAGCACACACCTTCTGGCATTTGAAAAACATGTCTTATTAGCTTAAAAGATTAGCAACATCACCTAATCTCATTATGCAGCCTATGAAAAAGGTGCACTGAAGTGCAAATCCGCTGAGGGATGCTGTCTCTCTCCAGCCTACAAATCAGTTCATCACATACAAGAACATGAGTGGCCAGATTGTTTCATTCCACTCCGAGAGCACATCAGCATCGAACAATTTGAAATCTTTCAGATTGCCTGTTCGAGGAGTGAGTGAGCAGTACATTACTTAGAATGAAGACTTTTATCTGTGCACTGAATACATATTAGAAAGTCCTCCTCTATGTTTCTGCCTGCTATAATAAAGCCTCTAATAAATGAGATGGCAGGTGCTGGTTTACAGATATTTCTTCAGTGCTGCCGTCTCAAATATCCAATATGGAAAAGAAGAGTGGGAGAAGGATCCTCTCCGAGAGATAAATGTTATCTGATCTAAGCTGTACCAGGCACTGGGACTCATAGACACATTTAAGCCAAAGTCTTTCCCTTCAGGAAATATAAAATAGCATCTTAATTAGCATCTAAGCATATATTATTTTGATGCTGCTCCTATTTATCTAAGAGATATTCTCTCTGTGTTTATCTTGTGATTAAACATTTGCTTTCAAAGCATACATTACTCATTATCTAAACTGTACCGTGTACAGCTTAAATTATTGAACAGAGTGTTCTAGTTTGCCGTTCTCAAAAAAGTCCAACAGACAGAATTCTCATTTGCATGTGGTGGCTTGATCACTGACCCAGACTCTTTCTGTCTCAATTAGAAGCCGTGAGCTAGCTAGCTGAGCTGCTAATGGCTCCTGCATGCTTCAGCTCAGCTGCCCATTAGTTTGCTTTCCCCGAACAAGAGGGGCACACAGGGGCAGGGTGCTTAAAAGAAAGAGAGGACTGGTTTCCCCATGGTTGGCCATGAGTCTATTCAGATCACGTCACCCCTGTGTGACATGCTAGCTCTATGACCTTTCACGCTGTGGCCCAACAATAGGCTGAACACTTCATGTCAGCATCATCTGCAGCACAGTACATGTCAATTTTGTGCGGGATCCTCATATTTTGTTTCTGCATGAATTTGAGAGTATATAAAACAACAAAATGCTTATTGCTATTGGCAATAGTTGGCCCATGCATTTTGGCTACTACGTTGAGTCGCAAAGATATTCATACCCCTTGGATATTTTTATATGTCACATCACAAGATCTAATATATTTTTATGTTCATTGTGTTGTAATGCAATAAACTAACACAAAGCCAATGTTTAAACAGGGGAACAAAAATCTGATGAGGTGTCATCCCAGAAACAAGGTGATTGCAGTGATTGCAGCATAATGCTGTGGGGATTGGTTACTTCAGTACAAATTGGAAAGCTGGGCATCACTGATGAGAAGATGCATGTAGCTAAATACATGGTAATCCTGAGAGAGACAATTGGTTACTGGCTGCACAACACTGTGCGCTGGAGGCAAAGTTTACCTACTGGCAGGAAAATGACCTAAGTACACAGCCAGAGCTACAAACGAATGGTTTAGATGAAAACATATTCATCCAAAGCAGAGACCTAAATGAAAATCAGTGGCAAAAATTAAGAAAATGGATACAAATTTCAGTCTCCTATAATATAATGAAGCACAAAAAAAATCAAGTGTTGTGACTAATTTTGCAAGGCATTGTAAACAGAAGTTTCATCAACTTTTAATTAAATGGGGAAGAAACGGATTAAGTTCCTTTTGCAATTTAGGATGACTTATTAGATTTACAATAACCCTTAAGCATTGCACTTATTATAGGAATAAAATTATCAGGGGGTCAGGCGTGTGTCTGCGTATACAGTAAATGTCAGTGCAAATGAGGTTGCCAATGATTGCAATAAAAAGAGAATTCAGCACACGTCTTTTTTTCCCTAGTCAATTCGAAGTCTTATATCTGCACTTAATGAGATTATTTTTTGATCTATAGTGCATGGGATATAAGAACATAATTATTAATAACAGTAAATGTTTAGCAGCGCACTTTGTTGGATGGAGATAATTGATGGTTTTGATGGCAGCAAATTCTGCTTCAGACCCTCTGGTGATGTTCTGACCTTCAACGCTAATTATTCAAGGAAAAACAAATGCTCTTTATTTGGTCTAAATGAAACATGGATGAACTGATTTGCCTGCAGGTAAAAACAAAGTTATTGCTTGAAGTGAAAGAGGAGAAGCAGGAAATTGTGTAATTGAATCTCTCCTTTGTTTCCAACAGGGTATTATGCACAACTTTCAGGGAACAGATGAGAACTAACCCAGGTGTACTTGGTGCTGATTTTCATGATGAGACAGAAAGTAATATTGTGCGTAAAATAATAAGTTACGCACATTTGGAGTTAAATACACAAACTGAGGTACTGATTATGTAGCCATCTTGCCGGTTACCAATGTGGTACCAATTTTTATGGCAGCCCAATCTGAAATGTTTGAAAAGCTGAGACTTGATGTTTTAAAATTAGTGGTCATTGGGTCCTTCACAAATGAGGCCTAACATTTCCCAACATAAAACATGAGAAAAACACACCTGAAGTACAGTGGAGGACCACACTCAAGATTAATTTGATGTTCTCTGAAGCTGTCAGTACATTAGAAAACAGAACAAATGTTGCTTTTAAAAAAAAAATAAAATCAAACTGAAATGTTTTAAAGTGCTGCATTTATCTCTTGTATTTACTAAGACTAGCAAGAAATTTTTGCCCTGAAAACCCACAGTTCTTATTCAATTCAATTTCAATTCAGTTTATTTATATAGCGCCAATTCACAACACATGTCGTCTCAAGGCACTTCACAAAAGTCAGGTACATACATTCCAATTAATCCTAACCATTGAACAGTACAGTTAGATTCAGTTATTTGTTCAAATTGGATAAAAAGTTTTTCTATCTAAGGAAACCTAGCAGATTGCATCGAGTCAGACACTTGTAGCAGTCACTCCTCCTAGATGACCATGTAGCGACAGTGGACAGTCACTGGCGTTGACTTTGCAGCAATCCCTCATACTGAGCATGCATGTAGCGACAGTGGAGAGGAAAAACTCCCTTTTAACAGGAAGAAACCTCCAGCAGAACCAGGCTCAGTGTGAGCGGCCATCTGCCACGAGCGACTGGGGGTTTGAGAGAACAGAGCAGAGACACAAAGAGAACAAAGAAGCATCTTTAAAATCTTCCATCTTTAAAAAGTCCCCTGTGCAACTGCTGCTCTAAGATCTTGCTGTTTCTTTATAAATAAGCAAGGTTAGCACTCTGATCTAATAATAACCGCAGCTATTTTGCAGAATGTCAAAAAAATATATTTACACACCCAGTGTGTGTTTTGTGGCCAGAGGCAATTCTGTCTACCTCTAGAAATGCAAATATTTGGTTGCATTATTGCATTCCACTTCCACTCGAAGCATCTCAGATGACAGCCGAATCAAACACAGGTGATAAATGTGTGCGCATATTAAACGGAGCGTCTGATTACTTGTCAGGGTTATATTCAACTAGCGAGGTGTGACAGATGTCTGAATAGCAAATCTGCTTAATCACATGTTTCAGAATAGCATCCTGTTAGCACAGCTCTCCCCTTTGGTACAGCACATTAGGATAAGGGACAGCCTGCTTAACACAAGTCACAAGAGCATGAAACCCTACGCTCATATGTCGAAGACTGTGGGCGTGTTTTTAATTGTTCCCACTCAATGTGTGGCTCATCTCAGCTGATTGCTACCTCTGGCTATTCTATTATGTCTGTATTAATAAGCATTCACATCTTTATGAGTTAAAAATCTCTTCCCAGCAGATGCATCTCTATCTGTCCAGGGCCTAACAATGAGGGGTCTGCAGTCTGTCACTGCAAGGATGGTGCAGATGAGTAACATATCACCCAGTAATCCTATTTGGTATGATAACAGTAAATAGGATTATACTCATACTTCCACCGGTCTTGCATTTTCACAGACGTACCATCAAGCCATAAGAAGGCAGTTCTTATGCCAAAATAACACATAATTCACTATTCTACAAAAACATTCACCCTCCGCTGTATTTTACCATAACACAGCACAACAAATACAACTTTTTTTTTAAGATCAACAGCAGAGATGGGGTCTTAAGTCTGTAATTTACAAACACATTTTGGTCACAAAATCAGACTTCAGATTTACAGTAACTTAGACTCAAATCACATGAACAATCATTACATCATCTAATCAGGGCTGAAAGTAAGGTGGTAAATGCAGATCATTTGAACAAAGAGGCTTAAGACTTGAAAAACTATTTATGAACATCTCTGAATAAAAATTCCTTAACCTGTTGTGTTCTGACCCAAAGAATAACATTGGAACAGACCTGTAACTTCACCTACCACTGGTTCCAAACCACAAACCTCAAACAGCTTTAATGCCCCTTTTACCTCTTTAAAACCTTTCTAAAATAGAGAGCAAACACATATTATTTTTTATAACTTATTTTGCTGTCTAGAAATAATTTTTTTCTTCTCTCCACCTAAACAAAATTGTGTTAAATAGATTTCAAGAAAAGGTTTACCTACTGTATTCATGTCTAAATGTGGTTGAAAGGTGATTGAGTTTGTTTAAATGGGCTCAAAGAGCCAATGTCTTAGTTTTAGCTATATTAAGATGAAATATATGAGTTAAAAAGTCAGATTTTAACATATTTTTTGGGGTACATAAAGACTAAGACGGGCCAACCCTAAGTAGCCATATAGAAGCTGTCAATGGGCATCCCGTATCTGAAAGGTACATTGTGTCTTATGACCTACAATCGTGCCCCAATCCCATTTGGAAGAAACTGGTTAAAACATTTTCAAAACAAACTTTCTGCAAGTTTTTATGCGAATAAATTGACCTGTTAAAAACTCTTTGATGCACTGCATACATTGAAGTATAAGAATGACAAAGTTATTTAGGAAATGTTTCTTATTACTTACTCAAAGAAAGTTGTCCATCCATTTTCATTTGTCTTAGAAGCAAGAAGTCCTGAGCTTCCGTGGTAGGTCATTACGGCTAGTTCTTGACCCTGTGCAGCAACAGTTTTAAGGGCGTTGTTAGTACCGATGGTAAACCAAAAGGTCTGTCCATCAGGGACCATTAGCCACAGAGGCATTCCTGTAGTGTCTCGTCGTATGGTCACTGTGTTTTTGTTCTTATCAGTGATGCCACTTATCTCCCCTGTTCCTGTGTAGGTCAGATTGTAAAGATGGTCTCCTGTTGTCAGACTTTGTGTGAAAATGTGGCTGCCATTGGAATCAAACAGATAGAGTTCATCATTAATTGGAGAGGATACCTCATACATACTGAGGGGATTTAGATAGGGTTTGTTTTTGCGCACATAGCGGATACGAATGTTTCCAAGATCTGCAATATAAAGCTCTCCATCTGGACACACTGCAAGGGAAGAGGGTGCATTTAGCTTAGCATCCTTGGCATAGCCACCATCTCCAGAGTAGCAATCGCAGTTAACATCATTCTTGCAGTCACAGCCACTTGGTGCCCCTGCAACCAGGGAGATCTCTCCATTGGTGGACACCTGTCGTACTCTGTTGATTTTCTTTTCATCAGACTCAGCAATGTACAAAACACCACTGTGTGACACAGCCAGGGCGTTTGCTGACTCCAGAGTTGCATGGATGGCCACTTTACTCATAAGAAAGTGATCAATGCCAGGCACTTGGCAGTGCATGGGGCGACCTGCTACAATACGGACTTGATGGTTCTCTGAGACCTGTAGAACAACATTGTTGTCCAGAACATACAGGGAGTTGTCCATGGGGCTCACTGCCAGGTCAGTAGGCCACTCAAGGCGTACCTAGAGCGAAAAAAATACATAAAAAAATTCAGCTTCAAGTAACAAAAATGGTTTGATTTAATAAAGGTACCATGAGTGTTAGACTGCTGAATCTTTTGCTTTCTCCTTAGCATCACTGCTTTGCAAAAGTATTCAAACACCTTAAACATTTTAACATTCTATCAACTTTAACTGTCATTTTTTGGATTTTAAGTGATAAAACAATGCAAGGTAGTGCATAATTATTACGTCAAAGGAAAATGCATTTTTTCAACAGAAACCTGAAAAGTTTGGTGTGCATTTTTATGCAGCCCCTTTACTCTGATAAATCTAGGACAACTAAATAAAATCAAGGACAACAATTTGCCTTCAAATCAATTAAGCATTCTACAATAAAATAATATAACACAGCCACAAACCTACCAAGACACAGCTGTCCATCAAAATTGATGGGCCCCACAAGGGAACCGATAATCGCAACTTTGCCAGACACAGACCTTTGTGCAAATCTTTAGCTTTGCTAAGGCAAAAATAAAGCACTACCACAACTCCCCATGTAAGCTAAGGCTGAGTTTGATTGATCTCAGTTTGGTTTATCCACAGTCTGCTTCGACACCAGGTCACCTAACACTGCATATCACCCTTAAAACATCAGCCACACTGTGAAACACAGTGGTGGCAGCATTATGCTGTGAGGATGCTTTTCTTCAGCAAGGATAAAAAAATAGTTTTACGGTGGATGTAGCATTCAAGACTGCGCCTTCTAGTTTCGACAACAACCCCAAACAAACAACCAGAGGTACAATAAAATGGTTTTAAATCAAAGCATACTCGTATGTTACTCACTCAAAGTTTAAGGAGGGGAAATATAAATACATGGCAAACTTTTCAAATTCCTATTTGCCAAAAAATAAATAAATAAAACCATGTATTTTTTTTCCAAATTACAATTATGCATTGTTTCATTGTGATCTGCCCTATAAAACCCCAATAAAATTCATGAAAGTTTGTAGTTGTGACAAAATATGAGAAGTTCAAGGGATTTGAATGATTTTGCTATGCCCAGTATTATTACTGACATGACAGCACAAGTCCTTGAAAAAAGACAAGAAACCACTCAACAAGCAAAAGCCTGCACTGCCCTTGCTTTTTAAATTATTAGTTATTGTTCTACTGACAATGTGTCAGGCTTTTAACAAATTGAAATGATTGGATTAATCCCATTTACTGGCGTCCTTTTCTCTTATTGTCCCAGTGGGATCTCTAAGAAACATAATATAGAGTGTCATTTTTCCCTGGGAGCCTTGGAGCTCAGGGGAAGGCTACTGATTAAATCATGGACCAAAATACAAAGAGTCAATGGAAAGTGCTACCAAAGATTCTATTTGGCCATACAGTGAATTCACATGTACATGTAGAGAAGCAATTAATTCCCCAGCTTTTCCTAGATTTGCACATCAGCCCTTTACATATCTACTATTTGCACATATTTCAGTTTTACTGCTGGGAAATGAAGGCTGGCAGAATAATTTATTTGAAACAGACAGAACATCGAGTCCAAGCAGAAAGAAAAACAAATTCAAACATCACACACAGTACATATCCTATAAACCTCCAGGGTTATATAAAAGGACAGATCACATACAACAAACAGGTGACTGACAGAGGATACATGTCAGCTTTCAGGTAGAAAATACTGCATTTACTTGGGTAATGAAGGGGGGGACTTTCAATTCCTTAAAACCTATTTCTTGTCATCACTGCTGGTTAAATATTTCATGAGCCTGAGTGTAGAGGGGCTCAGGGGACCTGCCTGTAAGGGGGATTTCACACCACTCTGACTGATGAGGGGATATTTCATGTAGCTGCTGTCCCAAATGCTGCAACCCGATCATACCCGGTACTTTATACAGTAGGGCAGCTGTCGACATTACCTGCCTGATAGGCCTATTTCAACTCAGAAATGTATTTTGGCCCAAGACTATGTAGACCAGAAGAAGAGTTTTTAAATGTATTTGTTGATAAATAGGGAGCCAGTACAGTGATTTATTAACTGGTGTGATATGATCCATTTTTTCTGGCAGCATCGTGGATGAGCTACAGCTGCCTTATTGAATTTACAGTAAAGTCACTGTGTCAGTAATCTAAGTATAAAATAAAGGTGTGCACCAGTTTTTCTGTGTCCTGTTTTGATA
Organism: Crenichthys baileyi; assembly: GCA_036173005.1. Taxonomy (NCBI): domain Eukaryota; kingdom Metazoa; phylum Chordata; class Actinopteri; order Cyprinodontiformes; family Goodeidae; genus Crenichthys; species Crenichthys baileyi. The sequence continues at coordinate 175,301 of JAHHUM010002317.1, forward strand.
GGAAACCCTTTATTACGGAATTTTTTTTTTTAAAAGACACTAAGCTTATTTTTTAGCAGACATTATGTAGTTGTCAAAGTGTAGATCTGAGTCCAAAACTACACCCAGGTGCCTCGTATGCTCTGTGGTCTTTAGTCCCATAGAGTCCAATTGAGTGCTGATCTTAATTCTCGCATGTTTGGTCCATTAAACTGGAGGTAATTTTGATTCAAATACTCATTGGTATTATGGACTTGCTGACTCAGTGAATGTAGTGTAATAGTATCATGAGATGACACAGAGATATAAAGTAGTTTGTCGTCAGCATAGATATGGTAGGAGATGATGTAGTATTCGGTAATCTGAGCCAGTGGAATCATATAGACGTTAAATAAAAGTGGCCCGAGAATGGACCCTTGAGGAACCCCACAATTAATTTTTGTTTGCGCAGACTCATAATTTACAAATAACACAAAGTAATTCTTGTTGATCAAATAAGATCTGAACCAAATTAGGACCGTACCAGACAATCCCACCCATTTTTCAGGTCTATCAATCAGAGTGTTATGATCAACTGTGTGAAATGCAGCAAGTGAGTAATGATCAACTAATACTAAGTCAGACCCATGCCTGTTAAGATGTATGTTGTTCACAACCTTTACCAGTGTAGTCTTGGTGCTGTAGTGTGATCTAATGCCTGACTGGAAATCGTTGAAGAGATTATTTTCTATAATAAAGGGGTACATTTGTTCAAAAACAGTTTTTTCAATTATCTTTGCCAGAAAGGGTACATTGGACATTGGCCTAAAATTATCTATTATTGATGTCTAAATTAGGTTTCTTTGAAAGGGGTTTGATCACTGTATTGTTCAGGGCTTGTGGAAAATGCTTTGATTGAAGGTAAGTATTTACTATCTGCAATATTTCAGGGGCAACACAGCTAAAAATATTTTTTTAAAAACCTCATGGTCAACAAATGAAGGCAGCAGCTCCTAGGTTATGAAATTTTCTATCAAAGATATATAATTCACTTTGTTAAACTCATTTAGATGCTGCAATGATTCGGGAGGTACAGGAGACATCACCAGGTTATCAGAGCTGGAATTACATACAGCTTGTCTGGGTAGGTGGTGAGGGGTTAGTCAGCCTGTCAACAACTGTAGATAAATTTCATATATTGTTGCTGTTTTTATCAATAATAAAAAAAAAATATATATAACTGCCTCGTTCCTTTTAACTCATGATTATATTTGTGATTCCAAGGATAATTGCTTTAATTAGTAAACAGAAGAAGTCAGAAAGAGCAACATTGGTCGCAACATCTAACCTGATCTAGTACATGCCCCTTGTTATGGGTTGGTTCTGTTACATGTTGTGAAAGTCCAAAGCCATCCAGACTACTACATAGCTCTGTTGCACATCTTTCTTTTACATTATAAATATGGATGTTAAAATCCCCCACTATAAGGATGCAGATCAAAGACAGCAGTTTAGAAAACTCATCAAAAAACTCTGCATTATAATTATGAGGCCTGTAGATGGTTAATCTACAGAAGGACAAATTCAGCTAATTGGGGATATTTACAGTTGTGAAAAACACAAAAAGTCACAATGAAGAGAGGAGCGCCATCTATCACTCTTATCAAGTGAAGGCTGTTTGTTTGGCAGTTCTCGCTTCCTAAAGGCACACTTATTTAAAATACACAAAACTAAAAAAATAAAATAATACATCTAAGCTGTGTCAGGGAGATATGTCTTACATTTCTGTTTAAATTGCTATAATAATGTTAAACTGTTGTATTTTTCCTCAAGATTATCATACCGTGATATATTACCGACCCATGCCTACTAATGTGTTCAAGTGACACAGTCCTAGATCTGTTTTCTTTACCTTAAACTTTGAGCTCAGCAGGGAACACGGAGAAGATTTTCAAACGAAAGTTATCATTTTATTGAAAACCAGAAGACTGAAAAAGCAAAGCAGTAACCACCTAGGTTCATGGTGTAAAAAATAAAGACCACTCACACCCTTTTTGTTTTGCAATAAACTAAAAAGATTAAAAGAAAAAAAACATTAGGAATGTGTTTGCTGCAGTTTCCTCACAGGAGAGATGGCACAGCAAGATAACAATAAACTCATCAGAGAGGGAAGATATTTGACAGTATTTCTTGGCTAAATCAGGTGTGGTACACAACAAAAGTAATGACCACTGCCACAAGCCTTCTCCAGAGAAACCATTTCTGAGCGAGGGTTAGGGAGTGTTTGAAGTAGGAGCCTGTGTGCTCTGGATTAATTTTTAATGGATGCTTTTTACTGTCTGAGTGTCTCTGGCAGTGCTTGTGTGATTTGTCATCATTGTGAAGCTGCAACCAGTCTGCATGTGTCCTCATGGCAGCAACGGTAGGATGGTGAGCATCTATAGGTGCTTGTGTGTGGAAAAGGTAAGGAAGCAAAGACAGGTAAGGCATGAGTGGTAGGAGGGATGGAATTACCCCCCAAGGATGAGGATCTGAAAATGGGCAGCTGGAGGCTTTGCTTCTTGTACTGAGTGCATGAAATTCTATAAACAGAAAAAGTCTCTTTCCACTTTCATCTGACACCCCACAGCTCCTGTTTGCTGGTAGTACTCAACAAAATGCTAAACCAACTAAATGTACGTTTGTAGAGGTTTACTTAGTTGGGTAGAACTGGGATCACAGTGCCACCTGTGCTTTGGGTATGTCTGGTACTGTAATGCACTGTATAAGTCTATTCTAGTTTGAGTTACAGGGGTTGGACAATGAAACTGAAACACCTGGTTTTAGACCACAATAATTTATTAGTATGGTGTAGGGCCTCCTTTTGCGGCCAATACAGCGTCAATTCGTCTTGGGAATGACATATACAAGTCCTGCACAGTGGTCAGAGGGATTTTAAACCATTCTTCTTGCAGGATAGTGGCCAGGTCACTATGTGATACTGGTGGAGGAAAACGTTTCCTGACTCGCTCCTCCAAAACACCCCAAAGTGGCTCAATAATATTTAGATCTGGTGACTGTGCAGACCATGGGAGATGTTCAACTTCACTTTCATGTTCATCAAACCAATCTTTCACCAGTCTTGCTGTGAGTATTGGTGCATTGTCATCCTGATACACGGCACTGCCTTCAGGATACAATATTTGAAAAACCCGGATGCACATGGTCCCAAGAATGCTTCGGTTGTCGTTGGCAGTGACGCGCCCATCTAGCAAAGTATTTGGGGCCCAAGGGGAATGCCATGATATGGCAGCCCCAAACCATCACTGATTCACCCCATGCTTCACTCTGGGCATGCAACAGTCTGGGTGGTACGTTTTTTGGGGGTTTCCCACACCGTAAATCTCCAGGGGTGTGGGGAAAACAGTAAGGTGGACTCATTAGAGAACAAAACATTTTCACATTGTCCACGCCCCAAGATTTGCGCTCCTTTCCATTGAAACCGACTTTGGGCATTGGCATGAGTGACCAAAGGTTGGGCTATAGCAGCCCCGCCGTGTATATTGACCTGTGGAGCTCCGCGGGACATTTCTGGTGGAAACGGAGAGTTGAGTACACATTTAATTCTGCCGTGATGTGGGCAGCCGTGTTTTATGTTTTTTGGATACAATCCCCGGTTTGGGACCCGAACTCCCCTTTAGACAGCTTCTCTTGCATCCACATTTAATCCTGTTGGATGTGGGTTCGTCCTTCTTGGTGTATGCTGACATTACCCTGGATACCGTGGCTCTTGATACATTACAAAGACTTGCTGTCTTGGTCACAGATGAGCCAGCAAGACGTGCACCAACAATTTTCTCTTTTAAACTCTGTATGTCACCCTAAAAGTTTTGTGTCATTTAATATTTTGAGCAACACTGTGCTCTTTCCCTGCAAATGGAACCTTCCACACTCTGCTCTTACTGGTGCAAATTTGCAAAACATGAAGACTGGGTACCAGGCTGGTCCAATTTAGCCATGAAAAACCAAAAAAAATGACAGGTGTTTTCAGTTTCATTGTCCAACCCCTGTACATTATCTGCTATTTTGGGTTTCCTTTGGGTTTCATTTGTTGGCTACCCCGAAAAATGACTCAAACATTATAATGTCCCCTCCTTGAACCGCCACCTTTACCGTGGTGGAGGGGTTTTAGGTGTTCAAATGATCCTAGAGGCTATGTTGTCGGGGGTTAAATGCCCTGGTAGGGGTTTCCCATGGCAAAACAGGCTCTAGGTGATGGTTCAAGACAAAAAAGCGGTTCAAGAAACCTTCATGAGGACAAATATATCGAGGCAAGTGACGTCGGCCCGGGGAGGCGGAGCCGGGGGTTTTCCCCCCCCTGGAGCCAGGCCCCCTGGGGTTGGGAACTCGTCGGAGAGCGCCTGGTGGCTGGGTTGCTCCTCGCGGGACCCGGGCCCGGGCCAAGCCCCCCCGAACGGGAGACGCGAGGCCATCCCCCAAATGGGGGCCCCCCACCTGCAGGGGGGAAACCGTGAGGGGGACCGGTGCAAAGAGGATTTTGGGTGGCGGAAGAAGGTGGAGACCTCAGCGGCCCGATCCCGGGTGCTTAGGCTGGCTCTAGGGCCCGGGAAATGTTACCCCTGGGGGGGGGGAAAGGAGCCTGAGCTTGGGGCGGGAGGTCGAGAGATATCGACTAGAAGGGATCGGGTTGGGGTCCCCCCACGCAAAGCGTGGGCTCTGGAAACCCATCTCCTTGAGAGGGGCTGGACTCCTTCTACTCTGGAGTGGCCCAGGGGGAGAGGCGGCGGGCTGGGGGGGGTTTTTGCTTGTTGCCCCCCAGCTCAGCCGTCTCGGGGGGGGGTTTTCCCGGGATGAGAGGGGTGGGCTCCCTCTTTTGGGGTGGGGATGGGTCTCTGACTGTCGTTTTGGCCTACGTTCCGAGGGGTAGTGCGGAGTACCCGGCCCTTCTTGGTGTCCCTGTCGGGGGTGCTGGATAGTGCCCCCCCCGGGGCCCCATTATTCTGTGGGGGGACTTCAACGCCCAGGGGGAAACGACAGTGACCCCCTGGAGAGGCTTGACGGGGGGAATGACCTCCCGATCTGAATCCGAGTGGTTTTGTTATTGGACTTCTGTCTAGTCAGGGAAAACCGGCCTGGGAGGGTCGGTGAGGCCAGGGAGAAGGACTCCCGGTGGGCCCCCCTCGCAGCGATTCTGGAAAAACCCGTTGGGCGCTAGGGGGGGGAAGCAGTGCTTCGCCAACACTGTTTTAGGGGGGGGTGGGAGGCGGGGCTGCCTCGACTGGCGACATTATTGGGCGGGGGAAAGGAGTACTTCGAGGTTCTCCTCAATCCTGCCATCACGCATTCCCCGGTGGAAACAGAGGTGGGGGATCGGGGTTTGGACTCTTTCATCACCCGGGCTGAAGTCACCGAGAGGGTTTTAAAAAGCTCCGCGTGGCAAGGCTTGGGGGGGATGAGATCCGCCCTGAGTACCTCAAATCTCTGGATGTTGTGGGGCTGTCATGGTTGACAGGCCTCTTCGACTTTTGGGGGGGTCGAGGACAGTACCCGGACTGGCAGACTTGGGTGGTGGCCCCCCTTCAAAAGAAGGTGACCAAAGGGTGTGTTCCAACTACAGGGGATCACACTCCTCAGCCCCCCGGTAAGGCCTATGCCAGGGTATTGGAGAGGAGAGTCCGGCCGATAGTCGAACCCCGGCTTGAGGAGGAGCAGTGTGGTTTTCGTCCCGGCCCCGTTGAATACTGGACCAGCTCTATACCCTCTACAGGGTACTCGAGGGCTCATGGGGTTTGCCCCCCGGTTCACATGTGTTTTGTGGACCCGGAGAAGGCATTCGACTGTGTCCCTCGTGATGCCTTTGGGGGTTTCTCAAAAAAAAGGGGTTTTAATCGGGGGCCCTTTATTAGGGGCCATCCGGGCCCCTGTACGAGCGGAGCAGGAGTTTGGTCCGCATTGCCCCGGCACTAAGTCGGGCTGTTCCCGGTGCATGTTGGGTCCGGCAGGGCTGCCCCTTTGTCACCGGTCCTGTTCATAACTTTTATGGACAGGATTTCTAGACGCAGCCCCAAAGGGCCGGGGGGGGAGGGGTTTGGGGGACCAGGGGGGTTTCCCCCCTCTCCTTTTTTTTGCAGATGACGTGGTTTTGCTGGCCCCCTCTAGCCAAGTACCTACAGCATGGCCCCCCCCGGGGCGGTTTGCCCGCCGAGTTGTGAAGCGGCCCCGGGATGGAAAATCAGCTCCCCCCAAGTCAGAGGCCCATGGTACCCCCAACCCGGAAAAAGGGTGGCTTGTCCTCTTCAGGTTGGAGGGGAGTTCCTGCCCCAAAGTGGAGGAGTTCAAGTATCTCGGGGTCTTGTTCACGAGTGAGGGAAGAAGGAAATTTTGGGGGGGGGGATTTTTTGGGGGGGGGGGGGGGCAGGGGGGGGCGGGGGGGGTTTTTGGGGGCGGGGGGGGGGCCCCCCGGGGCCCGCAGTAATGGGGGCGCTCGTGCCGGTCCGTTGTGGTGAAAAGGAGCTGAGCCGAAAAGCGAAGCTCTCATTTTACCGGCGGGTCTTACGTTCCACCCCCACCAATTTTGGGCCCCCAATTTGGGTCATGACCCCGAAAGAACGAGATCCCGGATACAAGCGGCTGAAATGAGCTTCCTCCGTAGGGGGGGCCGGGGAAATCCCCCTTAGAGATAGGGTGAGGAGTCCGGCCCAAATTTGGGAGGGGGGTCGGGGGTTTTTTTTTTTTTTTTTTTTTTTTTTTTTTTTTTTTTGGCCCCCCCCCGCCGCCCCCCCCCCCCCCCCCCCGCTTTTTTTCCCTCCACCCCCAATCGGGGGGGAAAGGGGAAGGAGCCCCATTGAGGGGCTCGTGGCATCTATACCCCCCCGGATGCCTCCTGGACGCCTTCCTCGGGAGGTGTTCCAGGCCTAAACTTGTAATTGGCTGCTTTATCAGAACTAAAATCTCATGATTTAATTGAGCACAATGACACTGTCAGTAATATCATTGAGGTCCTTTAAAATATATGTATTTTTTAACTTTCTCTTTCTATCTCACAATCTTTTACAAATACATTTTTTAGTGATTTTTTGCAGTGCTAGTGGCCTATATTTTACTTATTTTTTTAAATTGAGCTGACAGGAAATGGAGTGGACAGAAAGGGGGAAGAAATGCAGCAAAAGTCAGCAGGCTGTGTCTCGAACCAATGGGCTGCGTCAAAGACAAAGGACTCCACACATGGGTCGCTCGGTCTACCCCTGCCCCACCGTCTTGCCCTAATAATAACATTTTTGCAAAGCTCTGTAATTTTGATCAAAAGTGTCTCAGAGCAGCTAGCCAACTGAACAAATATCTCACAGGAGGAAAAAGGCTCCAGTAGACCAGGGAAGAGTTGACGTCAATCTGATCCAGTATTGGTGTCAGACCTGATGACATCATGGTCCTGTCTTGTTACAGATAGGTTAATCCACAACATTAATTTGGCTGAGTAAAATCAACCAAAATATGATCCAGTTCATACTTTGGCTGATTTTTCTCTGTTTCAGTTTACAGCCAAAATATTGAACACTTCTTTTATGCATGGTATATTCATAAAATGTAGATGAATAAATGTTTCATATTAAAATAATGTAATTGTCAGATTTAGCAGCTTACTTTAAAGTTTTGTACACAGTTCGGGTGGGACTTGTTTCATAAGATTGCTGCAAGTAACTGCTGCAAACTTAACGACTGTCACTATATTAGGCATGTTTTTAAACTGTTTTAGCCCCTCTTTTTTTAAAAGCAACCAATCTAGCAACTTGTAATGGTGTTATTGGAGACTGACATGAAAGCAGATATTGCTCTCACTCTTCTCAATGAGCAGTAGGTGCTGGTATGGGTCCATCCCTCATATCAAAGCACTCACAGGCAGCCCCTTTCCTCCAGCAGCAGTCCCTCATGCTGGAGGTGCTACCTGCATGTCTAGACTACTAATGCATCTCTCTTGAATCTTTCCCTAAATAACTGACTGCATTAAAAGAAATTACAGCATTTCTGTTGTCTCTTTTTGGTCCATTCAGCTTATTAATTGTGTATTACATACAGAAAGAGTAAACATACTTACGTTTTAATGTGACCCGTTATAGGTAAGTGGAACCTACTGTATGGTTAAAAACATAACTAGACTGAAGGTAAAAACAATTTAATAACAGCTTTATACTCAGCATTGCATTTGGACGCCGGGCTCACACTGAACGTGGTGCAGTTCCGGTGCAGCTGCGGTGCGGGCGCCGCAAGGAACCCAAATCTTTAAAATCAACGTGTACACTCAGCCACGTTGCAGAGCGGTTGCAGTAACCGAGGCTGTGGAGCTCAACGAACTTTTTCCGCAAGACGGAAGTTTGGCTGTACGCCGCAGCGGCTTCTGCATCAAGCTCATGAATTTTACCAGCCAAACAGGAAGCCAGACAGGAGAGAGTTCCAGTGAATGTCATGATAACATCAACCCGGCAACATACGCTAACTTGACTAGTATAAACAAAAAACTGAAAAACGAGGAAACAGCCGGAGCCGTAGCTGGGCCTGGATCACCGCATCTGCAGCGCATCGGCACCGCGTTCAGTGTAATTCCAGCGTTAGACCATTGCAAGATCCTAATCTGAAAGATAAAAGGTGATTACAGTTCAGTCTAATGTGACAGTAAAGGCTTTGGTAACAATCTTGGTGTTTAGTGTCTGAAAAAGACCAAGTTTCTGAGCTTATATTGCGCTCCATTTCACAACCTAATAAAGCCTTAGAGTTGTAATCAGAAACAGCTTTTTTTTCAGACTACCATTTGAATATTGTCCATCCCGACCTTCCTTAATAGTCTTCAGTTCAGATTCAGTAGTTATGCAGGTGAAACATTTTCATTATAGGCAAAATATGATAATTCGGTGGGGTATTATATAATATCAGCCTTCTAGACAAAATTATAGCTAAAAAATATGTGCTAAAACTGCAGCAATACAGCCGACTGTACCTGTCTGTCCTATTCATATTAACTCATACAACACCTTGAACAAAAACAAAACTAAATGTTTAAGCAAAAGTGTTCTGGTTTCAGAAAATTTCTGTATCAGCAGGTATATTCATTTAGATATTGGGATTGGGTCAAAACCCACTGGAAAGTGGATAAGAGCATGAGAAAGAATACAAGAAAGAGGCCATACCTGAGAGATGTCCATAACAGCATCGCAGCTGAGAGGTCGAGCTGAGGTTAAGTCATTGTAGCCCAGCAGAGTAGAAATGATACCATTCTGATCAATCCTACGAATCATGGTTCCGTCCACAAAGAAGATTACCCCGTACTTATCCACTGTAATGCCTGCAGATAAAAGTCACCCAGTTAGCACAGGAGAAAATATCCATCTGCTTCATCTTGCTTATCTGTACCTAAGGTGAAGATAGAGCACTGCTAAATGACAATTAAGCACTATCAGCTGCAATAATGTAGAACGCTCATTATACCAATAAAAAGTAATGCAAGGATTGATTTTGTAATCAGTAATGGAGAACAATAGAACCATCTGAACGGATGATGATTACTATAAGTATTGATGAAATTACAACAGCACCTGTAGCACTGAAGCTTCTGTATCTTTGTGCTTTCTGGCTGGTTAACTTGTGCAATCAACTCTAAACTGAACAGACTATATGTTCTCCCCAGGCAGATTTCCCTCTAGATGATAAAGTTTTTGGAATAAAAAATAACATGAATCTCTGTACATTGCATTTATTCATCCTACAAATGTTTATATAATATATAATGACTCAAATTTCCTATGTTTCTGGTGTTAATATGTAAAAAAACCAGAACCATACTTTTATGGAAAATACTTTTTCAGTGGCCAGGATGGATGGATGGATGGTTGGATGGACAGGCGATAGATAATAAAAACAAATATTCCATTCTCAACAATGGAGCCCTGCACATTCATTATAGTCACAGCCAAACATTACCTCTGGGATTGGTAAGAGTGGCCTCAACAGCTTTCCCTCCATCGCCACAGCGAGCATCATCATATGGGAGACACTGGTCACCGGTTCCAGCCACCAGCTCCAGGTTCTTGGCAACGTTATTCACAACCGTCAGAGATTTAACCCTGAACACCTTTCTGCTGCCCGTATCGGACAGGTACACAGCGCCGTTCACAGGACTGGAGGCCAGGTAGTACTTCTGAGCCGGGCTGTTGCTGAGCAAAGGATGGGGAGAAGGAAGGAGTCAATAAAGCTGGAAGCAGCTACATCGCTTTCAATAAGAAACATTGTGTAATACAATTAAAATGGATTCAAAAGCCATTTAGAGAGTCAATTGGGCACAATTACAGTTTAAAGCCAGGACATGGAAAGAGGAAAAAATTGAATGAGATTAAACATGACAAAGTAAAATGAGATTAAACATGATGTAATGGTAAAGCATAGAGTCATCTACAATAAAGTCTGTGTAGTTAGAATCCCTGTTTGCAAACTGGACAACAAAAAGGTTATTTATCAGAAAAGTGTTCACAGGCTCTTACAACAGTGATGCATCATCAATCTAGATTTCCTTTCAAATTACTGAAACAGTGATACAGTTGAAGCAAAATTCCAAATACAAAGACAAGAAATGGCTGAATGGGTTTCAGTCTTTTCGGTTTAGTGGTTCCTTTGACAGAAATCCTAATTGTTACCCCAAAACGAACATAGGAAATTCCTGTAATATCATCTGAAAACAACAAAAGGAAACCAGCCATCACAGAGCAGCAGCCTGGTTACTGTTTCAAATAATAATTCAGTGTATTTTCTTTTTACCTTGCTACTGCTTGTAAAAGGCAAATAATACCAAACCAAAGATCCACACACATTAGGCATCCATCAGGCAGATATCCTTGCACAGAAACATACCCTGTATAATTCCCAGCCAAATCAACAAAGTAATCCTTTAGAGATCGGTGAGATTTCCCAAACTGACATACAGACAATAGAGGCAAACACAGCCAAGATACTTAAAATTTGTTGGTTTCCGCAAATGAAGATAGATGATGAAAAACAAAGATGGTAAAATAGAGCTGTTTATGAATCCATACAAGAACAAATGAGGTGACAGATAGGACTGTTTTATTGTTAGAACGTCTACAATCTATGATAGATGCAAGCCTCTGCTAAAAAATCAATGGCTATTTTTCTGACTTATAATACATACCTTGCTTGACACCTTTTTTTTCCCCTAGGTAAAGATGTGTAAAAAGACTTGAAATAAATTCATCTTTTCTCTAGTAATCTCTCTGTTTTATGCTCTGTTCAGCTTACCTCACATATTTTTTATTGGATTTAGATCCAGGCACTGCAGAGGCAATTGAAGAAGGGTGAATTTTTGCCTGGTAAAACATTATTGGGTAGATTTGGCCACAGGTTATTAGCTTGTTGAAAGACCCAATGGTGACCAGTTGTCTGTTTTCTGTTAGAGGCCAGCCAGGTTTGATAAAAAAATATCCTTGTATTTCAAAAACTTTAGAAGACAAACAGACCCACAGCATCACACATCCTCCGCTTAGTCTAAACACAGAGTTAATCCAATTCCACATGATTAGGATTGTAATAGTAGAGAAGGCTTTTTGGCGTCAATCAACAAGTTGGTATATAGATGACATCCAATGGTTGAGATGGATACTTGGTAACCCCAACAGTACTCAACAGTTAGCTCCCTCACAATTTTGCTGTCAGTTTGCAGAAAAAAATCTAAAAAAGGGTCCTCATTCAGCCTAGTTGTCAGTGGCTACAGGAAATAAGTCTCTCTGTCATGTCATATTTATACCCCAGAAAACATAAAGTAATGTAAATGTAAACAATAATGTAAAATGTAAATAACATTTTTTTTAAAGTTTAATTACTTTATGATAAATGGAGTGGTGGTGGTACCAATAACAACACCTTGTATTTTGTTGAAAAATAATTGTTTCTTATGTGATTTTTATTATATACTAAATATATGTGCTCAAATTAAAAGTTGGATTTTTCTAAACTTTTCTTTGAGGTAATGCTACAGCAATACAATATGAATACATTTTAGGTCTTCTCACAAAGTTTTCTAGGGGTGCTAGTAAATAAGTACAAATACATCAATTTACACATAACTGAATGTCCAAACACCCTCCTCCCCTTGCAACACTGATGTTGAAGCTACTTTATAGACTTCTTAATGCGTTTCATAGCTCTTGAATTAAGCAAATGGTGAGTGGTGCAAAATACAACCTGGTCTAAGGTTTTTCTCATCTGAAAAACTCCATCACTGTAAACTGAAAACATTTGTCTGTTAGACTATTGATGAACAAATAAAATTAAAAAAAGTTTTAAGTATTTAGCTCAGCAAAGAAATGATTGTTGCAGCATCAAACATGTCTACATTATTATTATTATTATTGTGAATGTATGGCACAATTCTGCCAGAACATATAATCTTTGTGGAGAGGCTTGTCATCTTGGCGTCATTCAAAGTGGATTAAGACAGTATTTCAAGTTCAACCTTGAGGGTTCTTTTAGGGCAGTGTGACAGCGCCAGAAGCCTGTTTCTAAACTAAAAGAGGAAAAAGCAAGTGGATCTGTGCAATTGTCATCTTGGGTACATACATAATATTAAATGACAATTGACCTTCAGTGTATCAGTGGTGACAGCAAACCTCAGGCACATATGTCAAAATCAGCCAGAAACCCAGCTGACTTATTGGCTGGTATGCAATACAAGTCAGATCCAATGAGCTGGTATAGAGAACACAGGTGCATCTCAACAAAACAGAGTATCACTAAAATTTAATTTCCTTTAAATCTCCAAATTAAAAAGTAAAACTCATATTTTACACAAATGGGTATATTTTTGAAGTTTGTCTTTCTTTTAGTTTTGGTGATTATATCTTAAAGCTAAAAAACGCCCAAAATTCAGTTTAAAAATCAAACAGTATTACCACTGAGGTAAAGTTCAGTACTGCTACATAATAGGTATAGAACAACATGAAATTTGGTATTAAAATTGATGTTCATAAATCAGCGTTATCAGCCAGCTTTATTAGCAATGACATTTAAAGGTTAGCCTCCTTCAACAGGGTAGTATGTTGTACTACTCAATCTAACTGGTAGCATAATTAATATACAGTCATATTCAGTATATTAGAATATGCATTCTGATGAGGCTCAATCGACAGATTAAAACTACCTTTTTGAAAATAACGTTTAAGAAGGTATCCAACAATTTTTTCATTAAGCCTTCATCTCTGTAATAAAAATGTTTTTATTGGTGTGATGTAGTATTCTAATCTTAAACATTTTGTTTTCATTAGATGTAAGCTGAAAATCATCATAATTACCAGAAATAAAGACTTACCAACATCAGTCTGTGTGTAATTAATCCATATAATGTTTCACTAAGTGAAATGGGTTACTGAAATAAATGAACTTTTCAGTAATGTTCTAATTTATTGAATATGACTGTATAGGCCAAAATTTCAGAGCAGTATTTGTATAACTCTGACTGTAATAGATGCACTGCATAAAAACCTGGGATGGTTTTTTCAATACTTTTTATCATCACTTTTGAGTTATCACAGTTAATAACATAAAATATGCTAAAACTGTAGGTCCATATCCCATCCTGGTTATTCCTGTGGTTGGTGCACCATTTTCTACCACATATTTTTTTTTCACTCAACTTGACCTTGTGGCTTGCCCTCTGTGTAAAGGTAAGGGATGGGCAATTATTGAACTGGTCATCATTTATAAACTAATTTATAAACCCCTAAAACCGTTGTTTCAACTATTTTCCCACTGTTGGTTCCATAACACCATGAATTAAAAGTCAGTGCATTAGAAAATACAATCAAATTAAATTCTTGTGTGCTGTTTAGTGGTACAACCGCATGACTTAATAGAACTAGTATATTGAAGTAGCCTAATTAACAATAGGTAAATTATATTTATACAGCAGGATTTTTAGGGTTGTGACTTTGAGAAAACTGTAATACATTTTAAATACTTTTTAGTCATCACTTTTGAGTTATTGTAATAAATACCACAAAATATCATGATAAAACAATAAGCCCATATCTCACGCTGTTGCTTGTGCACCTTTTTCTACCACAGTTTTTTCTTCCGCATACCTGTCTTTTAATATGCTTGGATAGAGTACTCTGTGCACAACCAGCTTCTTTAGCAATGGCTTTTCTAGTTTAACCCTTTATAAAAGGTGTCAATGACCTTCGACAGTCTTTGCCATGATTATGTGGCCAACTTCTAAGTGATATTCCACTTTTTGGAGATGCATCTATTAACTGTATTCTCATAATATTCTGGGTCAGTAGAAAATCTTAATAAGTGGTTTCTGATTTGTGGTCTACCTTCCATATGCAATCAGCTGATACCTTATCAGCTCCTAGTCGCATATAGAACAGTGTTGGTCCCACCATGTGTTTAAAGTACAAGGCATTATTGCTCGACCTTGAGCTGTGGCCATATATGCCATCTATATTCACTGACAACATCTAGTTTGTAGAAGATAATTGGATTTTGCTGCATGCTGTCGTGGAATTGGTCAGAGAGGATGGGGACATTTTTAGCAGGGGGTCAATCAACATTGCAGCTAGATCACCCATCTCCAGCTCCTATCAGCAGCTAACACATGAACAGGAGGCAGTCACCCATTTTACACAGACACTTACGGTGCCTTTCCTGGATAAATCTCCTTTTAATATGCAAATGTTGAGAACAGGGTTTAAAGGGACAAGGTTTTGATGTCTCTTTGTGGTGCTCTTGCAAACAGAGTTCAGGTATGATGTCTAAGTTAATGTGTAAAAGGAAAACAACATTCCCCCCATGCAAAAAAAGAACTTGAGAAATAGAATGACCGAAAGTAGAGAGGTCATACAATGTTTACTTAATGTGGACATTCTTTGAAACAGGAGCAAGTGACCAGCATCGCATAACTTTTTATCCTCACTTCGACTACGTTTCAGAGCTTAAGTCAAGGGCCCTTGGACAGAAAATCAATCAATAGCCCTTCACCTGAGACACAGCATCTGAAGAGGGCACATTGAGATTTCCCTTGTTGTCCCCTGCCAGGGAAAATGAGGTCTCTGTATCTGAAGCTGCTGATAAAATCTTTACCTATAGTCATTTTACCAGACTCATCTGCAGATATAGAAAAATGAAAGAAGAGCCTGTTTTAATTCTGGGATTTTATGGACATAAAATACAAAAAACACTCTACAGATTCCACATTGGCATTTTTGAATAAACAGATGAAATTGTTTTTTCTTTCTTACTTCTTTAGTCTCTTACTGGGTTGTGGAGAAATTTTGACCCAAACATTTTACAAAACTGCTTTTTTGTTTGCATGACCCAAATGTGGATGATCTTCAGGTGATGGACAGATGGCCTCACATTTGACTCTTCAATACGGTGGTTGCAGAGGAGTTGAAGATTGGCTGTAAACTACACAGGTCCCGTGGCTGCAAAGCATTGCATTGCCATTGCAACCAAGCCTTACATGGTCAGACCTCTGGTAAATTCACTTTAGTTCACTTGAGGAAGACTCACAACTGTCCTAAATGTCTTTCACTTGTGAATAATCTTTATTATAGATAGATGGACATTATATTATTTGTAAAGTCTTCCACTTGGCACTGTGGAACCAAAACTGTAAAAATTCCTGCTTTTATAAAAGTAGAACACTTGTTCCTTTATTGCTAAAGTGCTTTTGAGTGCATCTGGCTGCAACTTTCCCTCCTGAATCCTTTCAAAGCAACGAGGGTGTACTTAGTCTTCACAGACATCTTTTCTACTTTAGCCTCAGCATTGTTTTAAAAAATCAGAAATAATGACACAGTGGAATATTTAGTACACTTACATTTAAATAGCTGTAGTACATGGTAAAGACCTGATCGTTTTCATCATGTCCGAAAATGTAAAACCAAAGTATTCAAAAAGGGTGCACTTTCTTTTTCCCATCACTGTATAAAATCCTGTGAGACTTGAAATTCTCAATTCTTAATTCCACCACTTAATTGAGATTTTATTCATATAATGAGAGGATATATGAACATGAATCATAGAAACAGATTTAGCTTTTTTATGTGATTTAATTCTGAATTTCAAATGCTTCCTTTCATGGCTACATTATTACACCAGCAGCTCTGTTAAAAAAGACGAAGTATGAAAGTAGAAAGTGAAGCTTTTCATAAAACTTTGCTTTCCTGTGGCTATGTTCAACTGTATCCAGATGTTCCTACTAAACTGGTTCAGTCTTAAATGTTAATGGTCCTTCATAAATAGTGATTCCAACAAAAAAAACTAATGAAATAAAAACAATAAACAGAGTAATGGTACATTTTATGTAAGGCTTACCTGTGCCGGAAGTCTTTATTTCTTTTAAAGTTAACGAAAAGCAGTAAAAAGTGAGAGAGGAACAGAAAGGAGAGGAAAAGGTTAGTTGTTAGAAGAACTTAAAAAGAAGTGGACGGAATTAGGCAAAAGAAAGCATTGATTGAAAACATTTTTTATCGACACAAACCTCTCTGTGAAGATATTAGGAAGAAGAAAAAATTGCTGTAATGTTTCTAGGACACCTTCTGTTAAAGTCCCACTACATCATTTTAAGGTTCTAAGAAGGCCCAAACACCAGCTGATGCAGGTGAATAAAAGAGGCAGACCATCAGTCCTCTGCCTTTAGGGCATATCTGTCTATCCCAATTTAACTCAGTAGTTTCTAGCCAGTTTATAAGCCCATTTGAGCTGCTCATAGTCTTGAGCGGATGTTAGTAGGCTGCTCCTCAGTTACCTGAGCTCCAGGACGCTGGTGACGTTCCCTGTGATGAAAATCCTTCTCACATAGTTGAAGTCACCCACGTACAGACTTCCATCTGAGCCACAAGCCAGAGCCACGGGGGCCAGTAGTTTGTTTCCGTCGGCGAGGCCATTACAGCTGGGGCAAGAGATGCTGCGCCTGCGCCCATTTCCTATCACACTGCCGATTACGGGTGGCTGCTGGGAGATGAAGACATTCTCTCCGTTGCCCATGTGAAGAATACCTGAAAAGACAGAGGTGACATCTGCAAACCACTTTCAGCTTCAGTTTAAAGATATGTAAATATATGTTTTGCACAAAAGAGCAACAAGTATAAAGCTCTATGGTTAATGGATACATTCGGATTTTGAATGATACCTACAGTGCTTTGCATAATTGTCTACACTTTACAGCCACTAACTTGTATTTGTATTTTACTGGGATTTATTTGATAGACCAACACAGGGCAGTGCTGGATTATAAAATGATAAAATGTTTTTTTTTTCCAATTGTCTTAAAAGTTTGACATACTTTTGTATATAGCCCTCCTGAGTCAATACTTTCACTACAGGTACAGGTGCAAGTCTTTTAGGCTTTTGTCTAACAGATTTACATATCTGTTGTTATGAAATATCTCAAGCTCAGTCAGGTGTGATCTGCGAGCATCAGTTTTCAAGTTTTTCCACATATTCCTTAATGAATTTAGGTCTGGACTTTGAGTGGGCCATTTAATACATGTTTATATGTAAAGTATTAAATTTTAGCTCTGGCTTTCTGTTTATGGTCATTGACCTACTGGAAGGTGAATCTTCACCCCAGTGCCAGGTGTTTTGCAGCCTCTAAAAGGGTAGCTCCTTCCATCTTTCCATTAACTTTAACTGTTTCACTATGAGGATGGTGTGTTCAGGGTGATGTGCAGTGTTAGTTTACAGCCACATATAGCTTCAGCATGTGGTTGACTTCAACATGTTTTCTGTGTTCCCTGTAGTGCAGAAAACTTTAAATAAGACTTGAGACTGTTTTCTTTCAACAGTGACTTTTTTTCTGCCACTCCTCCACAAAGGCCAGATCTGTCAACAGGTTATCTCCCCTGAGCTGTGAATCTCTGCAGCTCCTTCAGAGTTACCATGATTATTGCTCTCCTTGTCCAGCCTTTCAATTTAGTTGAATGGCAATATCTTTCAATTCACAATTATGAGCTACTTTGTGTTGAGCTATCGCAAAAAATCCCAATAAAGCTTGTGATTGTAACATGAAAACGTACTTTTACACGGCAGTGTATACTTAATCTGCAGTGTAATGTTACTAATGATGCTAAGAAATCAAAATCTAATGAAGAAATGAAATCTCTAAATAAAATTTTTACAAAAAACATATTTGAAAAACGCTATTTATGCAGTTAATTACATATTTTCATTTGCAATTCATTACATGTACTATAATTAATTCCTTTTAAATCTAGACACAGGTAGCAGCATCAAGATTTGCTAGTATAAATTTCATCAACCGTTGCAAAATGCTAAGGACCTCAATTTATCCTGTTCATCCAACAGAAATTATTACTTATAGATTCAAGATGATATTAAACTGTGGCGAAGTTTGATCAGATCACGAATGTAAAAAAAAAAGAATGTAATTGAAGACAGAAGATGCGACTTTAAATAGGTTTGTATCTGTAGCTGAAGGTGTGGAGATTGCACAGCAGGTCTGTGTTTGCAAAAAGAGGTCATCTCACTGGATGAAAACACAGGCACAATTTCACGCCAAAATGGGGAGCAAGAATTGTGGCTCGAGTGAAATCTCTTGGAGCAATAAAAATACACCTCACAAACACAATCTTAAGACAATCTTGAGACAAAAATAACTCACACCTGCAATGATCATGCGTTTCTATCTTTAAATCCAGTTGTGTATATTCAAGCATTCAGGAACACACACATGTACAGCTTTGATTTTTTTACATCAGTGGCACCAATTCATTCTTGGAAAATCACCAAATATGTAAATGTAAAGATGTTCCTGCTGGTCTGTCAATGTAATCATATTTGAAATTCAGCATCTGGGTGTCTGTGGTGGTTTTTCTGGTTCTGATGGTACTCTGTGACCTGACTTCTTAGAGCAGAACAACATGTGGGCTATCAGAAACGATCAGCCAAGCATCTCTTTCCTGGGACGTGATTTAATCTTTGGGACTGCTGCTGCTCTGAGCAGCAGTCTGACAGCAATTAAATTAGGGATGATTTTAAAAATGCTGGGCATGGATAAGATGTGGCGGTGCCAAACATGGGAGGGGATGGAGATGTGAGGGTGGAGAAACTGGCAGTACTGGTTTAAAAATGCTGGGAGGCAGTTCTATCGATCCTCTGGACACCACGTCCAGGCTTGGTGCCTTAAAGATCAAAGTACCACCTTTTGGAGCAATTTTCAAGTATGCCTCATCTCCTTAGATGAGACTCTCCAGACGCAAAACAGACTGTCAAGCCTTGCTAGTGACAGGAGCTGCCAAAACGTATTCCTACCGCTGCCTTTGAGGAGTAATTGTCGGTAATAAGAAAATTGACCCACTTCCTCTTGAAGATGTGTGGCAGATATAAAAAATGAGATCTAACAAAAGCTGAATGACATGGCTGCATGGAAAAAGAACATCATATACCGAACAGGTGGTTAGTTGCTGTTGCATTAAAACCATTAGATCAAGCACATGTGGCAGATTCGGTCTATTTTCTGCGTGAGCAAAATCTGATAAGTAAAGTTAAACATAAAGTTTACAGTCCAAAACAGTGTTTTGCAAAAATGTTCATATTCCTTGACCTTTTCCACATTTTGTCATGTTACAGCCACAAACTCCAATTTGTGTAATTGGACATTTATGTGATAAACCAATACAAAATAATGTAAAAAAAGATTCAATACTTGTAGAGCTACAATTACAACTGCAACTGTCTTTAAGGGTGTGTCTCTGCCAGTTTTGAACATCTACAGAGCATCTGTGAACACCAATTTTCAAGTCTTGCCACAGATTTTCCATTAGATCTAGTTTTGTCTTTACTAAGTCGTCCCATTATACCTCTATATTTAGAATTGGTGTTCTGCTTGGAGGTGAACCTAAGCCCCAGTGTTAAAGATTTTCCAGCCTTTTACATGTTTTTTTTTTTTTTTTCCAGGATTGTCCTGTATTTAGCTCCATTTATCTCCGCATCAGTGCTGACCAGCTTCCTTGTTCTTGATGAAAAATAAATGATCCCACCTAAGCTGGGGGATAATCTGCAGCTCCTCTAGAGTTACTGTCTGTGCTTTTTTTGAGTATTTCTCTCCATGGCCTTCCCATCTGTTCAGATGGATGGCAGTTGATTGCACTGTGTATTACCTAGGCGTATCCAAGTAGAGTTAACACAAATTAATGGCACACTTTTAAGATTTTTTGTGGTAAAACAATTTTGAAATGAATACATCCTTTTCATTTTACTGCAATATTATGCGCTCTTTGTAATAAATGTGCATAAAGCAAGTGGTTATAATGTGACAAAACATTTTAAAAAGGTGTGAACATTTTTGCAAGGAACAGTAGGTAAAATCTGCTTGTTGTTTAAAAAAACAAACCAACCAAAAATGTATTTTTGCAGTGGTCTGAATTTTGGCAGACTGTGGTGGCACATGCTGTTTGAGTGAAATTGGTATAATGATTTTTTAATATGTATAATACGTGTAATATTTACGTAGGAGTTTTAAAGTAATAAGTTTATTTACCACTCTGGATATTTAAAGCATGATGCTTGTCTACTGTCCATCCTCCAAGTTTGGAGGCAGTTGTTTCGTAGCCTTGTAGCACAGCAGTCCTCTTCTCCCACAGAATAAGGTCTGGGCATGATTCATACTCAAAACCCACTGAAACTACACAAAAAAAGAGCGAAGATGGAAAACTAGGGTTGAGTAACGTGTTTTGGGTTAGAAAAAAACACCATATGCAACATATATTTCATCACTCACCAAAAGCTTCAGAGAGGCCGTGCACCTTCTGGCTGTAGACGTCCGTCTTGTCCCAAACAAAGTCATAGGAGAGGTTGGGAGCTGCGGGAAACCACTTTCTGAACAGCCGGCCTTCGACAGCCACCATGAGGTGAACCTTCATCAAGTTGAAAGGAATTGTGGAGTGCGTGAGGGTCACCCTCAGAATTGACTTATAACCTGGAGTTCTGCTGCTTAGATAGCTGAGCTTCATATCTGTCCCTGGTATAGGCACTTCTTCCTGTAGAGACTGTGGGCAAAAAAACACAAAGGAAAATAATGGAAAGGAAAGGAAAAAAAAATCATTACGGTCATTGGCAAATTAAGATTAATTAA
The DNA here is from genome assembly GCA_036173005.1 of Crenichthys baileyi. Taxonomy (NCBI): domain Eukaryota; kingdom Metazoa; phylum Chordata; class Actinopteri; order Cyprinodontiformes; family Goodeidae; genus Crenichthys; species Crenichthys baileyi. The sequence continues at coordinate 196,416 of JAHHUM010002317.1, forward strand.
ACATTTTTGTTATACAGTAGGGGTATTTGTATTGTATTTTTATCAAACCGTCATGGTTACTGATAGGCCAGGATGAGATTCTCACAGTATGTCCACCTTGACAAAAAATTTGGTTTCACAGTATTGTTGATCTACTGCTACACCTGCTGCAAAGACATTTTGAATACTGCATTTATAATTAGTGTAATCTTTAATAAGCATTTATTGATACTTGGATACATATATTTGGATACATATGTTTCTATAGTTACTCATTTTCAGCGAACTGACTAGTAGGAACAAGTACGGGAAGTCCAGCGTTGTGTTACTATCTGGTTAATAATGTACATTCAGAGAAACTTTGGTACATTTTCTCTTATTTCAAGTACTTTAAAATGTACAAGATAGAAGATAGCACATTTGATTGGTTTTAAAACTATTAACTTTTAAAACCTCTTCATCAGAAACCAGCCCATGCCCACTCACGGTACTGATGTCCCCTGCCGGTTTGTGCACCCAAGCAAAGAATATGTCAATCAAAAGTGATACCTACTTTCATTTAGAAAAGAACACATATTTTATTTTTGTGCTGTTTCTAAAGTGCCATTCAAAAAATTAGTAGATTAAGCAACTGTATTATCCAAAGCAGCGGTGGAAAAAGTCAGTCCTCAAGGACCTCTATCTTGCATGTTTTAAAAGGTCCCCTATTCAACACAACTAAACCAAATGACTGGCTTGTTAATACACCTCTGCAGAGTGAAGTGACATGAGGAGGTCATTCAGCCTTTTAAATCAACTGTGTTAGAGCAAGGATACCTTTCGCAATAGCATGACAACAAACCTGAAGAATGGAAGTTGATGCTCCTGATCTAAAGCACTCCACACCAAACTAATAGCAGACTGTCTGATAATAGTGACATGCAGGTGGTTGAAGATATGCTTACCTGTTTTTAGCAATGGAGGTATATGGAAACTCCAATGATCATATAATAACAGAGTAGGATGGCAAGCTAGGATTATTTTTACCTACTAGTTCACAACTTGCAATATGTGCTCTGCACTGTTTTTTATTTGCATCATTTTAATTACAAACGAATTGAAACCCTTTTGGGAAAAGTTCCTGTTTGAAATATGGCATATTCTATAGTGAAATTACCACTACACAAATCCTGCTTTGCTGTAAATAGCTTGCCCCCTTAAAGCCCACTTACAAGATGCACCAATCAATCGGCTATATATCCTGATCATTTAATATTCTGTTGATCAGCTGTGATTGGTGATCAGACGGCCAAATGCTAAAAAAAAATTAACACTGTTTCCTATTCACTAAATGCATCAAAACTAAATGTGTTATATTAATAAAGCATTCCTTCTTTTTTCAGCTGGATTGAAACTGGTACCTCTTTCGAAAACCTGGTCCACATTTATTTATTTATTTAATGTGTTAAGAGAAAAAAAGATTGGAATTGCTCAAAATCGGATTTGGCAGCTAAGACATTAAAGAAGACTGGAAATCGGATTCCACCAGGAAAAGTCGGATTGGTGCATCTCTACACCTTACAAGCAAGCGTGACTCATTTTAGTGTTGTTGATTCTATTAGGTGTACTCAACTTTTGGCATTTGCATTTGTTTCTTGTAACATATCAGTACCAAATCGCCATAAAAACTCAGGTACCTACTGATCTGGTTTGTAGGCTTACCTTTCCACCCCTAACAAACAGATTTCTACGTTACTCAGATGGTCAGAGGAAAGTCTGATATCTTGTGTTTTCATTACTTGCCTCAAACCTTATGTAGGCACCCACGGGAAGTTATGAAACACTAACCAGTGGACAATTATATCATAGATAAAATGGTATCTAAAAATACTCCAATGAGCATTTCAAAGAACTGATTTAATAACTGCAAGTGCTTCATTAGAACCGCAGTTCCCCCAGCAATCCATATGACAATGGCATATCAAGGGTGCCCTTGGGCTCTGAGTCTACACAGTACAATAACATATTTAGTTATAAATTTTGCTTAGTGAGAGACAACAGTATTGCCCTAGGAAATTTCCTCCAAGATCAGACCTTCATCAATCTCTGGATGATAGAAGCTGTAAATGAGGAATTTAATACAGTACACAGCACAGAGATTTAAGTTCAAAGACTTAAAGCACTGGTTTGGTTGGTCTGGTCCTCTCAACTAAAATTAAATCGCTTCTTGTCGCCTGTCTTCACAGCCCAAAACGACATGTAGAGCAGCAATAAAAACAGCTGCTCAAAGCGACATTGGTCAGAGGACATGTCACTTCTGATGTATCTATTTTTAAATGTTCACAGATTGCAGCTATTTGTGGTTGACTGATAGAAATTCCTTTTTGCAAGTGCAAATAGGATGATGTCCTTCTGTTTAGCTATCCGAAGATGAACAATGCTAAAGACTGGGCTGCTATAAATAAACTAAACTGACTACTAAATTAACGGAAATGTCATCAATAATATAAACAAGAGAGATATGCCTGCAGACATACAGAATCAACAAACTGAGCTGCACAGAGATGCTGAAGTGTGTGATTGCACCCACAAAACATGCAGATGTGGGCGGGCGACAAACAAACGTGTGGGTGGGAAATTTAAAAGCAAATCCTGGTGCGCAGTGGTCCAAACATGTGTTAAAGCAATAACCTAAAATTAGCTGAGTTGTTTCTCTATAAATGACCATAAAACATGAACTTTCTAATCAGGATTTTACTCATTTTTCAGGTCAAAACCATTTTTTGATTCAGTTGTTAATGAATGGGGGCAACTTTTAAAACATAAAGGACACCAGTCCTCGAGGAATGACTTTGCACAGCACTGCTTTATATAGTAGCTTAATCTCCCTATTCTGTCATGGCACTTAACAAACAGCAGAAGAATATGTGTGTCCCTGACTAGACATTATTATAACATAATTAAATGTTATATTGGATTGAAGGATGGAAACAACTTTTAGACAATAAAAAATAAATTAAATCTAAAAATTCTGACATTCTTTTCTTTTACCATACTTTTACAGACTTGGATATGACATCTTTACTGAAATCAAATTTCATCCTTTTCCAGACTTTGTCAGTCTGCTTAGGAACACTGCCTAATTCGGCCAATTTTACAAGAGAGATAAAAATGACAGTACAGCCAAGAGCCATGGTTCCTATTCCACTTTAGTTTATGAGTAATGTTACGATCCTCTACCAGCTGTTAGGCAAGAGTTATTTGAAGGAGAGACCCACTTAGGTTCTTCCTGCAGGGAAGTGAGGAGGGCGGGAGGCGCAACATCACCTGGATTTCGGGCACCACTGTCCCCCTTTCCGAACAGGAGCCAGCAAAGGCTGTAAGCGGCGCCGGGGACACCACGGGGCCAGGCCGGGAGAAGCTGCTGAGGTCGCAGCTCGGGATGTCATTTTCCTCGTGCCGCATGACAATGGTGTCCATGACAAAGAACCGTCCCCATGGCAACCACAGAGTGTGCTCCTGGGTGATGAATGGAGCGCGTTCAAAGTGCAGGGCTATGGCTATGCCCCCGTTGGTCACCAAGTCGAAACTGAAAAAACAGATGCGAACAATGTCAGAGAGGATGAACTGATTCACATTTTGTCTTCTATAATTGCTGCTGTTATAAGGAGTCAGTAAGTAATAAAAAGAATGGGTTAATAAATGAAGGCTATTAAAAAAGGATTATTTTCTGTATTAAGCATTATTAAGCAATCTCTCAGGCACACATGCTGAATATTCAATAGGACTTATATTGATCACAATCTTAAGAGCACATCTTTTCAGTATTACTGTATGAATATATTATTTTAGGAAAAGAAAATAAGAGATGTAGGCCCTAACTGTTTCATCTGTATATGTGTGCAATGCTGTGCTCCTCCGTTCGTATTTATATGTGCACAGAGAGAGCTTTGCACTGCGGGATGGAGGCAGCCGACACTACTTTATTGATCCCTTAGCAGAAGCCTGTCCGTGCTAACATCAGTCTAAAAGCCCTGCAATGCAATCCCATCTGCTGTTGCATTAAAAGAGCCTGTGCCTCTGCTCTGACCTTAGCCTCAGTAAACAGGCTGCACTGTGACAACAACATGGCAGCACCTGCGCTGGACTTCTGCAGCTCCTGTCACTTCTCGCTAAGAACCAATTAGCACCTGGTCACCTACGGGCCCCTGGGACGGGGCCATATCCTCCCGCATCCTCACACAGCAGGCACCTTTGCTAAATTACAGGTAAAGAAGTAGGTCCGAAAAGAAGCCTCTGAAATAGGCAGTATCCCTGTTGGTTTAAGGTACTATAAAAAGAAAATGCTATGTTGAGCTTCGCTTGAAGGTAAGCCTCTGAATGTTTGTGGGGATAAAAAATAGCTTGTTCTACAATTTGTGGTTTAACCTTGGCTGTGTGTGAGCGGCAAGTGCAGTCCGGAGGCTGCAGATCTACGCTGTTGTAATGGTGACAACGTAGTGCCGTGACCCATGGCAGACGCAGCCTGTCAGTTTGAATGACACTAGGCGGGCTAAGCACACACTCAACAAATACCCGTGGGCATGGTAGCCAATCAATTACTGGATTTAATAGACGTTATCAATCAACAGTCTAAAACCATGTTACAAAATGGAAAGTTACTGACAACCCGGTAGCTTTGGCTTACAGATCCTTGCTGGAGTATTCGCATAGTTTTTTTTTTTTTCATTTTATCACATTACAAACAACAAACTTTGATATAGTTTATTGAAATCTCAAGTGATAGACCAATTCAAAGTAGTCTATGGCTGTGAAACAGAGGGAAAAGATTATATGGTTCTCAAAAAGTTTTAGAAATCAGAAAAGTATGGCATTTGTATTTAGCTTCGCTGAGCCAATATTTTTCTCTAACAGCCTTACACATCTATATACTTCTCTGGATTTAGGTATGGACTTTGACTGGGCCATTATAACACAAAAATATGGTTTAGATCTAAAAATTCCACTGTAGCTCTGGTGGTATGTTTAGGGTTGATCTCCTCCTAAAGACTGAACCTTGACCCCAAGTTTAGATTTTTTGCAGCCTCTTAACATCTTTCTCCGTCCATTGCATTGTATTTAGCTCCACCCATCTTCCAAGAAAGCATGACATTGCTCTCCAGTTTCCAGGTCCCTGCTGAAGACAAGCATTCCCACCCCATGATTCTGCCTCCACCATACATATGTGTGATGGTCTCTTCAGGGTGAGGTGCAGCTTTACTTTTTTACATTAGTGAAACATAACATATTTAACTTAACCTTCAACCAGAGAACTCTTTTCATGTTTGCTTGGTCAGTCTCATGGCTTGTGGAAAACTGCAAACAGTGTTTTTTAACCGTTTCTTTCAGTTATTTGAAAAAGATGTTTTAAATTATTTGTCACTTTACAATTTACACAACTTTCTGTTAATTACAAAAAAATCCAATAAAATACACTAAAGTACAGCATGTTGTCATAATATGACAAAATGTGAAAAAGCTCAATGGGTATGAAAACCTATGCAAGGCACTGTACATATTTTGGGAATGCAAAATACATATTAAGCACACTCTTCTGTCAACTCTAAAATTGTTATATTGAACTGGGTAAATAACAAGAAGTGAGACACATACAGATTTATTTAATTTTAATTGTGACTCATTTAAAGACACACAATCCTTGTTAGCATTGACTGGCAAAATCCAGAGGAAGAAATGGCACTGCCTGGATGCTCTGCCCACATAGCGCTACAGAAACTACACAAATCACTTGTTTGGACCAAAAAACTTTTCGAGATAGCATTGGTAATGGGTAATTTAAAAATCTAAACCTTTGGAAAATAAAGAACACATCACAGAAATGAGTTGAGACAGCTTTCTCATTTCTAAATGGGTGAACAGGTGCGTTTCTGATTTCACGCTGCACTGAGCCTGTTTACAGTGATTGCAGGGGTAGTTGCAGGAGACTGGACATGTTTACAGGGGGGAACCTGGGAGATTGAGTAGTGCTTACACATATGCTGGAAGAGGGGAATGAGTATAGAGCTTTGCACGAGAAAAGCTGAGTGATGCATGGAGAAAAATGGGACATGCATAAATGTTGAGAAAAGATAAAGAGGAGAGGAGTGGAGTGGAAAGGACATACGATCTGTACCCAAGGAAGGTACACAGAAAAGAAAGGCTTAAAGCTATTGGGGGATTAGACAGGGGGAAAATGTGAACAAATGCAAGTCAGACAAAAATAAGTGAAGAAGTGGAAGTTGATGAGGTGAAAATGAGATTTTTTTTATATAAAAGGAAGTAATAGGGTGATAAAAAAAGAATGAATAATATCAAACATCAGGCAGATCTAAACATTTAGAGTCTGAGACTGATAAAAGTATCAGGAAGAAGTGGAGCTTGGAGAGCAAACAGCAATTCATGATGTGATAGGGAGGGTTGGTTTGCTACAAGGCCTTCCTAAAACAGAGATATAGGAGGAGGAATGAGTAAGCTTGTGCTATCCGATCTTAAACTATATGCCTGAAAAAAACAAAGATCTCAAAGTTTTCATTTTTTTCCAAGGAAAAAATTTAAGCCAGTCTAAAGGTTTATTCTGGATTCTTGTATAAGGAACTCTCAGTTTTACAGTGGATCTAAGAAAGCCACAGAGGAAGCATGGTCTTTCTACATAAGTTCTACAGAACAATTTATCTTTAAACTAAAATGCCTTCAGAGAGGCTGAAATGAATCAACAACAAGATAGACGTTGAGCTTTTATTTATTCATTTGAAACATTCTTTTTCCAGGCTGGAATTATTTAACAACAACGATTATACAACTACAATTAATCTTAAAAAATGATAATTGGGTCCAAAAATCTGAATTTAATGCAGATTTTTACTATTTCATACAGGATCCAATTTTATTTAGGTCATTCAATGGTAAAATATCTTCATGCCCTGCCACCAACATTTGGACACACAGTGGCTTGCGAAAGTACTCGGCCCCCTTGAACTGGTCAACCTCTTGCCACTTTTCAGGCTTCAAACATAAATATATAAAATTCTAATATTCCGTGAAGAATCAACAAGTGGGAAACAATCGTGAAGTGGAATGAAATTTATTGGATGTGTCAAACTTTTTTAACAAATAAAATACTGAAAAGTGGGGCGAGCAATATTAATCGGCCCCTTTACTTTCAGTGCAGCAAACTCCTCCAGAAGTTCAGTGAGGATCTCTGAATGATCCAATGTTGTCCCAAATGACTGATGATGATAAACCTGTGTGTAATCAAGTCTCCGTATAAATGCACCTGCTCTGTGATAGTCTCAGAGTTCTGTTTAAGAGAGCATCATGAAGACCGAGGAACACACCAGGCAGGTCCGAGATACTGTTGTGGAGAAGTTTAAAGTCGGATTTGGATACAAAAAGATTTCCCAAGCTTTAAACATCCCAAGGAGCACTCTGCAAGCAATCATATTGAAATGGAAGACCACTGCAAATCTACCAAGACCCGGCCGTCCCTCTAAACTTTCACCTCGAACAAGGAGAAGACTGATCAGAGATGCAGCCAAGAGGCCCATGATCACTCTGGATGAACTGCAGAGATCTACAGCTGAGGTGGGAGAGTCTGTCCATAGGACAACAATCAGTCGTACACTGCACAAATCTGGCCTTTATGGAAGAGTGGCAAGAAGAAGCCATTTCTCAAAGATATCCATAAAAACTCTCGTTTAAAGTTTGCCACAAGCCACCTGCGAGACACACCAAACATGTGGAAGAAGGTGCTCTGGTCAGATGAAACCAAAATCGAACTGTTTGGCCACAATGCAAAACGATATGTTTGGCGTAAAAGCAACACATCACCCTGAACACACCATCCCCACTGTCAAACATGGTGGTGGCAGCATCATGGTTTGGGCCTTCTTTTCGTCAGGAGGGACAGGGAAGATGGTCAAAATTGATGGGAAGATGGATGGGGCCAAATACAGGACCATTCTGGAAGAAAACCTGTTGGAGTCTGCAAGAGACCTGAGACTGGGATGGAGATTTATCTTCCAACAAGACAATGATCCAAAACATAAAGCCAAATCTACAATGGAATGGTTCACAAATAAACGTATCCATGTGTTGGAATGGCCAAGTCAAAGTCCAGACCTGAATCCAATCGAGAATCTGAGGACAGAGCTGAAGACTGCTGTTTACAAACGCTCTCCATCCAACCTCACTGAGCTCGAGCTGTTTTGCAAGAAAGAATGGGCAAGAATTTCAGTCTCTCGATGTGCAAAACTGATAGAGACATACCCCAAGCGACCTGCAGATGTAATTGCAGCAAAGGGTGGCGCTACAAAGTATTAACGCCACGGGGCCGAATAATATTGCACGCCCCACTTTTCTGTTTTTTATTTGTTAAAAAAGTTTGACACATCCAATAAATTTTATTCCACTTCATGATTGTGTCCCACTTGTTGATTCTTCACAAAAAAAATTGAATTTTATATCTTTATGTTTGAAGCCTGAAATGTGGCAAGAGGTTGACCAGTTCAAGGGGGCCGAGAGCTTTCGCAAGGCACTGTATGTCAATAACTAGGTTCCACCCCTACTACATAAATTGTATGGCCATCAACAAGGTCTGGGCATAGTTCTGATTAAATGGGTTAGTTTACTGGCACAGTAAGCATAGTGCAAAGACTTTCAGTAAAGATATTTTCAGGAGCATTGTAGAACCTTAATGTTCTTCCAAAACCAGCTTCCCATTGTTCCCAGTTATGTCCAAGTCCAAAGGCCCAAACCGTCACCCTCAGATGAAGGAAAATTAGTAAAAAAAAAAAAAAAAATTGGTTAGGATGTTTAAACATAACCCAGACACCACCAATCCATCCCTATAAGATGTACATTGGCATATTTATAATAGTTAATTAGGATTAGCTGGTTCTTGTCTTCATTTAGTTGAGAAAAATATAATTATAAATGTGACTTATTTAGCCTACAGCTCCCATCTAGACACAGAAACTGCTTTAAGAAATCAATAGACATCTTTATGTGGATATCTTTTCACCTTTCACTTTTCATCTACGGTATTACATTGTTAAGATGCAAGGTGGTGTCATATCTACTGTGCATCTATTCAGCTAAATTTTGCGAAGGGAGGATGCTTAAACATTATCAAAATGTGGATGATACTGGAAAGGAGTCAAAGCTGTACCAGATGTCAAGCCTGGTAGTGGCAATATCATTCCTTTGAGGCTCGTTTGCTACCACTGGTACTGGTGCATTGCACAAGGTGGATGGTATATTAAAGGTGGAGGACTATCTAACTTCTTCAACTTCACCATCAACCAAAAGCTAGCCAGTTGAAACTTGGAGAAAATTAGGTGTTCCAACAATATGATGACTCCACACAGCAGACTAATATTAAGTTCAGGTATGGCCCCAACCTAAATCCAATAGAAAATGTGGGCACTGTCTATAATAAGACATTATTCAATTTAAATTAAATCCATAAATTCTATGAAGAAACATAAATAAATATCCAGCCAGAATTATGCCAGAAGCTGGATGATGGCTACCAATAGTGTGTAGTGGAGGTTTAATCAATTAGAGGGGCCTATGTTCATTTTTAACCCTGTTTGCATAATTATGTCCTTTTGTAGATTAAAGAAAATCCACTATAAATTCAAACTTGTGCACCCAATTTATGTTTTTTGTTCAATTCACAGATGTTATGTGTTGAATTATTAGTCCAACCTGAAAAAAGATTGGCTTAAACTAATTATTAATTATTCAAAGCGAATCCTAAACATGACATTCATGCCAATAATTAACGTATGTAAACTAATTTACCCACACTTACAGTACATACGCAGGTTATATCTTCAATAAAGTTTTCAAACAACCACATGAATAAATAAAAACTGATATAGGGACTCACTTCACAAGAAAAAAACCCTTTAAAATTAATCTAAACTTAGTGAGAATAAACATAAAAAATGAAGTCTTAAGCAACTATGCATGATATGCTTCAATGTTTGATTAGTCCATCATCAAATAATATCCATCTGCACCGCATTCTGTGTTGGCACATGTTACTCTGCCACCTCTCTGCTCCAACCGTAGCAGAACTTGTGAGTGTACCAGACGGGCTTTGTTTGATTCCTCTGAGAATTGAGCCGAAAATTCCAAAATTGGACCCACCAAAAGTACAAAGCAGATCAATAGCAGCAGAGTTTGCGGCGGGGATTGTGCTTTTAGTCAATACAGTTCAGCTAAACCACATATTTTACAGCAACATAAATATCAATTACATATTTTTGTGTAAGATACTTAAATAGCTGTGAGTGGCTTTCTGTTGCATCCGTTGTTTCCAGCTTTTTAAATGTTTGCATGTTTGTGTCTGTGCTGAAAAAAAAAGCCAACGTTTACCTTCCATCCTGCCTGGTAATTGTGTAGCCAAACGCTGGACTGTTGATGAAGCTGACATTAACTCCAACCAGCGGGGTTCCATCCGAGGTGACCACCTGCCCACGAATGACACAAGCATGCCTGTGGAGGGGAGACAAATTGAAACATGAACACTTTCAGACCAGATATACTGTATAAAATCAAAACAAGACATTTTTCTCTATGTTTCTCTGACTTCTAGATGCTTGTCTGTATCGGTCTCACACAGAGCCCTGAGCACTACTATAGACAATTAGGCATGTCTTTGTCACAGTAAAACAATGTTTTAGGTGTTTTGGGTTGTATTATGCTGATTGTGGACGGCTTTTGATGGACTGGCCCTTTAAATGGACCTGAGATTGATCTGTTTGACTAACACAGGAAGGTTCCTGACTGTTGGGTTTTATATGCAGAGAGGATACTACTGGGATGTGTCTTAAAGCTTGAAGGACAGTATATATGCTTAAAACTGTGTCAAATCACCTGTCAATTCTGATTTTCTAAGGACTATAAAACATAAAACACAAAAAAATGTGCTGCAGGTTTTTCAAATATAACAGAAAATGAAGGAATTATGAGATTATCCAAAGTATGCATCAAAGCATAAGGCTCTAACATTTAGCTGTTTGGCATTAAACTAAACAGCAGTGCAACAAAGTACATGCTGTCAATTGATCTCTTCGTAGGACCAACATAGTGGGAGTTCATATTACTGATGCATTTAATCCTATAAACCAGGAATTATTTTATTAGTAGCAATTTAACCATTTTAGGAAAAAGGTTCTTTCAGGGCTTTGCAACATTGGAAGTTTCCATTCCATGAGAACCTCAGTTAAATTCACACTGGATCCAGAAGGCGCTCTTACACAAAGGTGGCTCTCTAAACCTTTAAAACATTTTTTTTCTATCCAGATTGGAGAGATAATGTGATAAGACAGCTTTACTTTGCCCAGGCTCTAATTTTAAAAAAAGATTTATCTTTCCCATTACCGAATGCAAAAGTGGAAAATAATAGGACTGCAGAATAGGGACGTGCTTGGCTTATTATCAAGACCTCGACAGATTCCCAGTCTAACAGGTCTCCAGAAGCTTCGTAAATTAGATCTGATCATCAGTCCCCACCAATCGATAGCGGGAAGTCATCCAAACTCACCTCCTAATCTTACTAAAGTGATGAGATGAGACCTTGCTGTCTCACATCTCCCCCTGTCAGCTCTTGTTCCATCATTATCAAGGCCCGCATCATGGTTGGCTGTGGTTTCTGTCGTCGTTGGCAAAAAAAAATAAAAAAAATCTGGTCCCCTAACAAACGTTGCTGTACTGTCACTTCTTCATTAGACCATGGCTATTTTTGATACGTTTGGGCCTTAAACACTGCCACACACTGGAAACAATTAACACCAGGATGTTAGTGGCTGCCCTTAACATGTCCTTACCAGAGGCAAGATCATTCACCCCACAGTATCCCAGTCCCTAGGAACCCAGTTTTATGTTAATTAGGCCAGCCCTCCTTGAGAGGACCTTGGATGCCCACTAGTACAACGTAAACAAGCAGGAGGACACTGCTATAAATGATTAGGCTCACACCTAAGGAACGTTTTGCTCATAGAATAACCAATAAAGTAAACACAGCCAAAGCCTAGGTGTCTGATTAGTCATCCGAGGTGTGAGTTTATTGTAGGGATTTGTTTGAAAAGGCAGTCATCCATGTTTACTTTAGATGAAGCCGTAAAAGATGAAGCTGGCTCCATGAAGCCCATGGGAAATGATTTCTCGGTGTCGGGAGAAATGATTTAAATATTGACATCAAATAGAGAAGAAATAAAAGTGAACATTAGAACTTTACTGCACATATTTCCTGGAGAAGATTTTACCACTTTGAGGTACCTTATGAAAGGAAAATCAGTGTCTACATTTTTAGCATCAGTGGGGGGAAATGCAAAGTTTTTTTTAACAAATTCACCAGAGGCACAATTGTTGCTGCTGGTAAACAGCCATTTAAAATAAGAAAAAATACATATATTTATACTTTAATTTTTTAAGTTTCCCAGTATTTGTAGGAGCTTCTTTTCATTTCCCTTGAGTATGAAAGATGACATGAGACAAAGGTCCATTTCTTTAGGCCAGTGGCACTAGGCTGGATGATGACATAAATGCAGTAAAGAGTGACATCTTGGAGTCACCAAATCTCGATAGCAACTGTTAAATGGTATCTACATGTAAAACTGATTGTTTGGGGGTCATTGGATTACTGTCCTACAGGTAGAAATGCAAACGTGGAATTTTCTGAACTCTACAAAGACATTGGTCAAATAAGATGAAGATTGAGCTTTTCCAAAGCAAACACTAAAAGAAGGTTTAAAGCATCTCATGTCCACTGATAAGTAAAGTAGATGATCTGTAATGCTGTGGGTCTTTTTCTCCTGCAACGCTCAAGATAACCTTGGCCCAGTGCATGGAATTATGAACTTTTAAAAATATGAGGACATTTATAAAAAATCTGGTGGCCTTTGCTAGATAACCAAACATCACAGCTGAACCATTATTCAACAGGATAATAATGAAAAACACACAGTCAAATCTACACAGAAATTGAAATTAATTCTCTCCTATCCTTCAACTGATTCCTAAAATGATAACTCATTGGGGTTAAGAAGCAGTATCTTTCTGAGGACATGACATAGGGTGTAATATACTTTTTAATGTTGACATTTTTTTGTTGAATTTTATAGGCAAAAATGAATGGACAGAGGCATGGATGCCATATTTAGACAATGGGCAGGCACATAATTTGAAAATATCTTTCCCTATTTTTCTTTTCTTTACTTGCCCAGACCTGGACAATACTTAAATCAAAATCCAAACTTTTCCAGACTATGCAGAAACCCTGATGAAACTGAATCTCACTCAGCAAAAAAAAAAAAAAAAAAAAAAAAAAAAAAAAAAAAATATATATATATAATATATATATATATATATATATATATATATTATATAGTGATGCTCTGAAGTAGAAAAAGTCCCAAATACAACATATTGTCAGTAAATTCTGAGTTTTAAAGCCTTTTATGAGAACATAATAGTGAGGGACGTACACATTTTCTTCACAACTGTTTTGCAGACACAATAAAAACAGCATGCCAGAGGTAAGTATAGAGAACTTTAACAGACTAAGCCTAATAAACACCACCATTACCATGGATGCAACAAAATATCACTATCAACACAAATGACTTGATTACAGGGTGAATCCTGATGCAGATGTTAGCATGTCACTGTGGATGCTTTCCTTTCCCTCTCTGTATGTTAAACAGCTTGCTCAGAGTGCAAATGGAAAACACTTTGGACTAATTTCTTTTCTGCAAACAATACTGCTAATAGCTGGTTTGGAAAGACTACAAAGATTTTATGTCTGACATTAATAGCTTAATGCTAAAAAGACTAGCTCTAAATAAAATGATAAAAGTGCCAGCTAGCAAATGGAGCGGATGACTTCAGCCCTGCTATTAGAAACCAGCCATCAATCTTTGTCCAAACTGTTCCATAGACAAAGTCCCTGTTTACTATTCTGGTCAGCATTGACTGCTGGGCCTCGACAGTTGTTGTATTATGTGTCTTGGTGGGGAATCAAGACATTTCATGCAGTGGCAGATGCTTATTCAGTGGCACCTCTGCAGCTTTTTGTGGACGGAAACATCAGAAATAGCAGTCCAACACGTCTGCTAGCACAAGGAAGCGGCCAGTGGATCAATAGAAAGAGGATCACGTGACACTGGCAAGCATTTCACAACAGAAAGGTGCTGAGACTAGGCCTGTCTGAAGCATACCCACCACCACCACCCCGTCATAACTGCTCAGATCTGTCAGTGGGTGGGGGAATGAATACCAGGCATGAATAATAGATTATCACCGATATTTTTAGGTGAGCCGAAGCCCCGCGATCTCGCAGCTCATCTCTGGATTCTTCATTTTACTTATTTATGGCCGCATCTTGTGTGAGAGACAAGAGTATTACTCAACCCTCCATGCCTCTAACTCTGTCCGAAGAGGCACTGCAAAATGCTAAGTGCTTCTTGAGAGCCAGAAAAATGTCAATGAGAGAAAATGTCAGAACACTTCATCTGAAGTAACGGCTGTAATTGTTGCAAAGTTTTAAAAAAAAAAGATGCATTTTATAATGTTTTGAAGTAATATATATTGGCTTGCATAAGTATTGGTCTCTTTCACTTCTTTGCATTATTTCAGGTTGTGACCACAATAACCGCATAATTGTCAAGTAATTTAAGTTTTAAAGAAAAATACCCCAAACTTTGAATATCTCAGCACTGTTCAGCCTATAATCTGAAAAAAGATAAAACTGCAAACCTACCAAGACATGGCCATCCACCTAAACTGACAGACCAGACAAGAAGAGCATTAATCCAAGAAGCAGCCAAGAGGCCTTTTGTAACTCTGGAGGAGCTGCAGAGATGCATGGCTCATTTTACATCTTTGTACTTCATAGAAGAGTAACAAGAAACCCACAGGGGAAATGAAGCATTGAGAAGTCCTGTTTGGCAAATAATAAACCTGTGGAAGAAGGCACTCTGGTCAGAGGTGACCACAGTTTAGCTTTTTGGCCAACATGCAAAAGTTATTTGTGGCAGGAATCTAACATTGCACATCAACCCAAAAGCATAACTTGTGAAACATAGTATTGTCAGCACAATGCTGCAGGGATGCTCTTCTTCAGAGCAGAAAGAAAAGTTGGTTGAAGTTGACGGGAAGATGTAGCTAAAAACAACGCAATTCAGAAGGAAAACCTGTTAGAGGCTGGCAAGGCTTTAGAATTGGTGTAAATTCATGATCCAACAGGACTATTCTGTAAAACACGCTGGTGGCAGCACAATGCTGAGGCAAAGCTTTTTTATTTTTAGCATTTATCTCTCTATCCAACCTGACTACCCAACTTAAGCTTTATTGTAAACAAGAGGTGTCAAAAATGTCAATCTCTAGATGTGGAAAGCCACTAAAGACATACCATCCATCCATATTCTATACCTGCTTATCCTTGCAGGGTGCGTGGGGCTGCTGCCTATCTCCAGCAGTCACTGGGCTATAGGCTGTGTAAACTCTGTATGGGTCGCTATTCTATCACAGGCATGTACACACTCACACAAAAGGGCATTTCAGAGAGACCAATAACCCTAACAGTCGTATTTTTGCACTGTGCGAGGAAGCTGGAGCTGGTAGAGACATACCCCAAAAGAGTATTGAAGTGTTGACTACAAATGCATGTCACATTTTTCAGATTTTATGTTAAAAAGATGGAAACAGGTTTGATGTTTACTCCACTTCGCAATTATTCCAGCTCGTAAAATCCATCTGAGATAAATTAAAGTTTGCAGGTGTAATTTGACAAAATCTGTGTAGGTTTAAGAGGCTTCAATACTTTTGCAAAGCAACCTTTCAGTACATTTCTTTTGTTTTCGACCTGAAGCTTTTTGTCCAGTTAATCCTGTTTCATCATGGATACTTAATTGTGACTTTGTTTAATAGCAAAGATATGTTTGAAACCCATGGCATTACTTAACATTAAAGAGAAGTAAAAAATAATACTAGGAAAACAAAAAAATAAAACCTTTTTTTATTTCACATAAAGCATTTAAGTGTTCACAGTCTTATCTTATTCTCTTCTAAGTGTATGTTAACTCTTGTTTTTTTTCTTCTACATTAGTATAATATACAAAGATGAGAGCGATACTTAACAAAGTAGCATGCAAATGAGCAACCCTGTCTCGCATGCGATAAAAAGATGAAAAGAAAAAGCGACAATGGAAAACATTGGAGCAATCTTATGGGATTCTGACTGCCATCCTGCCTGACATAAAAGGTTCTCAAATTCCACAGCTGGGGTGTCATGAGCTCTGCTTGTGGGAGTGGAGCCTCAGATAGATTACAGTAGAAGTAATCACAATACATGAATATGAGATGCCTTTCTTACTCAGCCTAGCTGCCTCCTTTTTGCCACATTCCATGTATTGTCCATCATCATTTGTCCATCATCCTTGCAGCGATGCATGCCGACACTGTCAATTTTAGCCCCCACTGAATTCAGCTGCTTCCCCTTAACTTCATATTTTAATCTGATATATATATATATATATATATTATATATATATATATTTTAATGTTTAAATAGCTGTTAAAAGAAGTCGAGTGTTGTTTTATAATTTGTGAATCTGTTCATGAGTTTGTGTCATTGCAGCAAAATGTGGAGCCAGATAACACTTTATCCAGGTCATACCATCGAAAACAGGCAAGTCTGTTCCTGTTTGTTGCTGCTCTGTGGATTTTAACAGTAATTCATCTTAAAATAGAAAAAAAATGATAAAATTACACATTTTGCAGTGAATTTTAAATTTAGGTACTGTAAAAAAAAGATAGCAAATACAGTTCTTTGCAAGGCACTATACAAACATGATCACATGGCTGGATTTACTGAGACAACAAAAATGTATATAATGTACATACTTATGTACAAATAACTGTGAATTTAGAAAAAAAATGGTTTCAAGTTTGGGTGTTATCTAATGAGAGTAGTTTGTCACTCACTTGCCATCGAAGGGGTTAGCTCCAGGGATGGTGTGTGTACTGTCCCTGCCCACCAGGAAGCGCACTCGGTCGTAGAACGTCTGCAGGTTGCTCTGTGCAGAGGACATCTGCGTCTCCTGGATGATGTCCAGTGGGTCGGGCGAACCCACGCACAAAGAGGTGGTGTGACAGGTTGCCTGAAGACAGCAGTCTGGATCCATACAGTCCACTAGTCCATCTGAGAAGGTCAAAGAAGTCACATGCAAACAGACTCACAAAAAAGAAGTGTGGATTTATACCTGGCAAATGCAGCATAGCTCACACAAAATGAATAAAATATGCTAAAATGCTACTGAGTACTGAAATAAAGCTATATGCTGTGCTTTACTGATAAATCAGCTAATGACCCAAATTGGACAAATTTCAATTTTATCGGTAGCCTCATACTATAGTTGCTTAAGTAAAAAAATCTTAGGCAATTACACTATGAGGTTAATGATATTTTTGATTAGTGAGCACAACATATGAAAGCACTACCGTGTGACAACAACATTCGACGGTGTGAATGTTGTCACTGGGTCTTCTCCTAGTAACAACTTCCACACCAACCTAAAGGCATTTTAGTTGTCAGTAAGGTATTTAAAATGAATTCAGAGAAAGCCAAAGTAACTTTATTTTTTATGACATGTCAAAACATTCCTGCTTTTCATTCAGGCTGCAAGAGTGTAGTGTAGTTTTCATCCTTTTTGATCTCTGTCATGGAAAATGCTGGATTTGGAAATGTTGGCTGCCTAATAGGAATGCCAGGTAAGGATCTGTTTTTTTTAGGTAATGCGCACAAGCTGCGGTTCCAGTAACAATAAGATGTTAAAGCACAGCATTTGATTTGTGCATCTCAACCTAAAACACAGCATAGAAGTATATGCAATGCTTTAACTTTTGCAAAAAGAAATATGAACATAATATCCAGAAGACGCATCCCTCTCGCGGTATATCAGATAACATTACAAAAAATGAGTGTTTCTATGTAATGTACTTTATGTTGCTGAAGTAGGTCATTGGTGTCTCCTAACTGTTGCTTTCAGGGGCACATCTGGCCAGATGGGGTGATAAAAATAAACTGTGCTGTCAGGAGTCAGTCAAGTCCCAGGCAGCACCCAGCGTTTGCTGTTGAGAGCTGTGTGCTCTCTGCTAAGTGACTGGAAGACAAAAACCCCTTTGTATAAATAAGGGAGGGTAGAGTAGGCTGAAGGTTCAGGTCTGGAATAAAGAAAGTCCCATCTCCCACCTGGAGTGGAGATTGGTGCAGCCTTCCTGGCTGGTTGTGTGTGTGTGTGTGTGTGTTCTAGCATTTGTTACAGTGTAAGGCCCATTTTTCAAACAGCTATAATGTTGTGAGGACCCACCCAGTGCTGTTAGGTTTAGGACTATGGTTGTCAATTGAACTTAGGCTAGATTTAGGGTTAGACCATAAAAATGAATGAAAGTCAATGCAAAGTCCTCGTAAAGACAGAAAGACAGTATGTGTGTGTGCTTGTGTGTGTAGGCGTGTATGTGTAAGTGTGTATCTGGCTCTGCTCAGAATTATTTAGAGGGAAAAGGACTTCCCCGTGGGGACAGTGACTGTTCAAGGCCTCAGAGTTAAAAAATATCAGGGGGCCTTACCTATTAATACTTCCGATCATGACTGCTCTATTTATTTGATGTAAGGCTTGTACTGGACATGCGCATGTAGATTGCATAATACTGTATATATGTCTGATATATAGAATATAATGACATCCCCTCCCTTATTAATTTTTTATGGCCTTTCTATTTTTTTGCGCGGAAAAAGACATTGAAAAGAATTTACTGAGGCAGACTAGAAAGTAAAATCTCAAATAGTGCATCACTACATTATGTATATTTACCTGTTATGGTTCTGAATGGATAGTTAGCTTCAGAAGAAAATCATTTTTTGCACCTTACATAAGTCTTGATTCAGGTTGAGTTGAGAAATGAACTCTTTTTTTTCAGTCAGAACCGCAGTTTTGGTACATATATGTTGCTTATTTTTCAGCTCTGCAATTTTGCTGTTTTCCGGATGTATTTATTGCGTGCAAGCTATTTTTTTTCTGGTCTCTGTGTAATGTTTGCTTTGGATTTTCATGTCTTTTCCATCCTTTCTTCCAGTTAAAAGCTAGCTATCTAATGGGATTCAAGGCAGTGAAATCTGTACAGCATCTCAAGACAATTTTAAATGCTATTGGCTCTATATAAATAAAATTGGAATGACCTACATAAAGGTATAGCAGAGCCTGGAAAGCTTAAAGCAGGTACAGAATGTCTCACAAACCCATAGGAGGCAAATTTTATTGTCAAATCGCGTCTGGTTCAGAGTCTGCGTTGATGTCTGGTCAGTGTCAGAAGGCATTTGTGATTTTACCTCCATCGTTGTCCTTGACATCATTGCAGGCAGTTTCCATAGAGGTGTCACAGCCAGTGCCCCTCCAGCCCAGCTGACACACACAGTACCAGCCGTTGTTACCCAGAGTGCACCTGCCATTTCCATTGCACAAACCAGGGCAACCCTCTGTGAAAAATAGATGAAGATAAAGACCAGACATCACACCAGAGTTTCAAAAAAGAAAAATGAATGAATAATATATAACACAAAAAATGTTGGTGCACAAACACAAAAAATGCTTCGAAAAAAGCAGTTTGTTGCTCATACTTTGAGTAGCAATAGACTAATGTTATGTCAGGATTGTAAATGGGCGAGAGCAGCTCTAATGACCCTCAGCTTGATTAATTTGATACACCTTTTGTAAAGCTTTCTAATATCCCTTTGCAGGGGAATCAGATAACAGGGATCTTCTGAATCAATATTCACTTATTACATTATTACAGTAGATTAGCCAGAATGTACTTTAGCCGTACAACAAGAGCAGTGGAGTTTATACTAGTGTTTCTGTGCCCAATCAGAATGATTTATTTTAAGTGATTTGGGATTTTAAGGTATTTTTCTTGATATTTGTAAAAGTACCCACATACCTTTAACTTTTCCACATTACAGACACAAACTTCAATGTGTTTTTTTTTTAGGACTTTAATGTGACGGACCTACGCAAGTTGGGTGCATAATTGTGAAATGGAAAGAAAACTCCATTGTAGTTTATGAAGTTTTTCATGTGGATTTGTATTCAGGCCCCCTTGAGTTGATACTTTGTAGAACTATCTGCAGTTTAAGCTGCATGTCTTTTAGAGAATACTTCTACTAGCTTTACACATCTAGAGGCTGAAACTATTCTTCTTTGCAAAATAGCTCCATCTAAGTCAGATTGGATGGAGAGCATCTGTGTACATTAATTTTCAAGTCTTTCCAAAGAATTTCAATTAGATGTAGATCTGGGCTTTGGCTTGGTCATTCTAACATTAATTTTCTTAGATCTAAGCCTTTACACTGTAACTATGGCCATATCTTTAGAGTTATCCTGCTGAAGGTGAACCTACGGCCCAGTCTCAAGACTTTTGCCGCCTCTAAAAGGTTTTCTTACAGCATTGCCCTGTGTTTAGCACCGGCCCCAGCTTCACTTGTTTCCTTACACCCAACTATTATATTTTACTTTTACATGACCAAATCTGAAAAAGTTCAAGGAATATAAATACATTTAGAAAACTTTCTACTTGTTATATGTGGTCTAAATTGTTGTCTAAGAAACTGTTTTTAACAATCAGTAAAATTATCCACTCAAATACGAAAGCTTGGCGTCTCTTTAGGACAAGTTCAAAGCTAAATTAAATGGATTTTGTATAAACTGGAAAAGGTTATGCTTAGTTGCTTTGAGTAGAGGTCGCCTAAATGTATTTCTGGGAGCTAAGCCCCGGGGGATCCCAGGCAGGCTGAAGCAGTGAGACAGGTGAAAGATTTCTCTGTTTCCTTTTTGATAGGTCTTCACAAGAGCACAGATCAGGAGATTATGATGCCAATTGTTCTACCCTGTTTGACATTTATCTGATATATTATGATATTTATCCCTTCGCTGAGGCAGAGGGTAAAATCTAAAGATATCAGATGCACAGGTCTCGTCATAGATTGTGGTGTTAGAAGGATGTCTTGATATGGAGAATGCTAAGCTGACCCATTATATCAACTGAAAGAGACTGGCTCATCTGTCTTTGCTGTGCAGTTCGCTTTCACATCACACAGAGAGAGAACCGGACTGGGGAATGGAAAAGGAAGAAAACAGGTGAGGCAGGTGTACATAAACGGTAATATTTGCATGGGAGAAAAGGCTGAGTGACGGATGAATCAGGGTTGCAATTATATGACATAATTAACAGTGCAGCTACAGTCTACAGAACATATTCTCTTATTTTGCACAAATATTCATTATAAATAGAATAAGGATACCCAAAAACAGAAATAAAGTTTCTAGAACAAAACTGCCAAGTATTTAAGATATCCCAAACATGTCTTTGATTTTAGTCTGCCCCCAGTTTATTACAGTTTTTAACACTATATTGTTAAGCAGTTAAATGTTTCATAGCTCCCTCCACAGTTATTTGCAACCCTGGTGAAGATGTTTAAAAAGCCTTATACTAAATCTGCCTTTTATAGCAGAAGCATATTCTCACACTGAAACATTTAGAAAATGCCATTCTGTAAATTGAGAGAAACTTCTACCTTGTGAGAATGACCTAGAATAAAATATCCAGTGCCACAAACAAAAGGGACTTTTAACAATTTCTAAATATAATTATAACTGAAACATTTATTAAATATATACTTCAGTTGTTAAAGAGATGCTTCAAAGTAATGCTGGAGACCAGAACTTAATGATTTTCAGCTTCATTTGAATTGACCTGCTAGTAAAAAACAAAAACAAAAAAGAAGAAAAGAAAATTAAATTTTTTTTCTGCCCGATGAACGTCAAATTGCATTGACAACGGCACTCTTTGTTGTCCGTTTTTGGGTGAGGAGGACTCCTAGTCAGTTATTTTCAAATCAGTAAATGTTTAAAATTAAGGCAAATGAATCAAAGAGGTTTACGAACAAACACCAGATTTTCTATCATATATCGGATCATTCAGGCTGTGAAAGGAAGACTAACTGGAGAGCAAAGTATTAATATAAGGTGCTTATGACATTTTAAAATATCAATCTTGTAATCATTTTGTGTGTGTTAAAATAATAATGCAACCCTGTTATACAGCAACTGATGTACTGAACACACGGTGTGACGTCACCTCTGAAACTAATGCAATTAATTAATGGTCACTCACAGCATGAAGGCTGCAAAAATATGTTTTATGGATTTCTTATATCTTCTTAATTATAGCTCTTAAAGAGAAATCACTATTGTCCAAAATTTGTATTAACAGGTCAAAGCCAGAGATTGGAAATCGACCACAAAACAGTTATTAATAATCCATGATTTACTGTTATATAGATATAATTTACCACAGGCATTTTTCTATGAGCCACAGCTCAAAAGGGGAAGACAAAAAAGAACATGCCATTCAAGTAAAGGAGCTATGTTGAGCCAGTTAGGAGATCTGGCCATATCTTAACACAGGCCAACATTTAAAAAGTTTAAAACTGTTGGAACTGTGACAATTTGTATAGTGTGAGATTTTGCTCCTGCAATTAAAGGTTATTAGTAAAGATTTTGTAGGTTTTGCAGATCTTCACCAGGGAGAGGTGTGGTCTTATACATACCTCTTCTGTTCATCACTTCAAGAAATTGCAACCTGAAATTCATTATCTGAGAAAACAATTGCAAGGAAAGCAAGCTCATCTAATGTGAACTTCTATTGAGAATTTAGATAACTGACAAAAAAAGAAAAAGAAAATTCTAATAAGTTTCTAGAAAAATGCAACCAAATTAATCTCTTCATAATGGCTTGCCTCTTGGACCATTTTGGCATTGGCTGTCTTTTTATTGAGCAAATGGACAAAAACATTTCTGGTTAAGCCAGTGGAGCGGGACGATTAAGAAGCTCAGAATGTTTGTTAGAAGGATAAATAAAGCTCAACTCTCTTTTGGCTTGGTTTCAACGTAACTGGCAGAATATATCAGAGAGAAGCTCCTGCAGAGCCCTGCCCGAGCCTGTCTGAAACAGCTCCAGACATGAGGACGCAAACCTTCGAAGAGCCCCTCTGGCAGCCACTCTTATGGCAGGTGGTCTGTACCCAAGGACGCAAGGAGGCTGAGAGAGTGCTGGTGGCAGACAGCTAGGGGTGAAACAAACCCACCATCCTCGTTTTGCCCAGAACCATGACATCTTTTAATTAAAGAGGATGCACCCTCAGCACCTATCAGGCTCTGCACAGAGCAGTAAACGCATCTATAATGCAGGGCACAGGTTATGAATCCCTCTTTCCCAGCGTCCCCCTACTGAGAAGGCAAAATGCACAAAGTAAACCTCTGATGTAAAGAAAGCAGCTCAGCTTGAATTGGGTGTGAAGGTGCTAAGAGGAGATTACTATGAAGCACTATGTTGAAAATATGATGAGAGGAGAGGATTTGTGCTGTTGCATCTCAATAAGTTGGGATATCATCAAGAGTTAATTTATTTCAGATATTCAGTTTAAAAGGTGAAACTTAATAATTTCACTGCACACTAAACAATATATTTCAAGTGTATATTTCTGGTATTGTTGATGATTGTGGCTTACATTGCTCAGTTTGTGGCTCTGCTGACATGCTTCCTGGTGGGCAGCTGCACTGACTCTGGACTTGATAAAACCCAGTGGACACCAAAAGATGACATGGCTTCCAAAATCACTTACAGACTGTGGAAACTTCACACTTTACCTCAAACAACTATGATGATGTGTCTCTGAACTTTTCCTCTAGAGTCTGGGACCTTGGTTTCCAAATTTAAGGTGTAACAAAAATGACCTTTTGAAGCTTATCCTCCTTCTGGAGGATGTCAGTGACTGTG
This sequence comes from Crenichthys baileyi, assembly GCA_036173005.1. Classification (NCBI taxonomy): domain Eukaryota; kingdom Metazoa; phylum Chordata; class Actinopteri; order Cyprinodontiformes; family Goodeidae; genus Crenichthys; species Crenichthys baileyi. The sequence continues at coordinate 220,317 of JAHHUM010002317.1, forward strand.
TGCTGGACAACTGTCAAGTCTTATGCTACAAATCTTTCTTTATTCATGTCATGTAATTTTCTGAGAAACCAAATGTTTCATTTCAGTTTTCATTTACATTAGATGTAAGCTATAATCATCCAAATTAAGAGAAATAAGCACTGGAAATATATTGCTATGCGTGTGTTGAATCTATTTGAGTTGTACTGTTTTAATTAAATTGCTGAATAAACTAGCTTTTTAACAATATTAAAACTTATTGAAATGCACCTGAAGCATGAGGAGCATAGTGTTTTGGATGGGAAAAGACCATGGTGTGTGTGCGTGTGTGTGCATGGCATGTTAATGCTGACTGGAGTTACGATGAGTTGAGGGCAGAAAAGATTGAAGGAGGAATGCCATACCTTTCACTACCTTATCCAGATAGTGAGCTTGAGAGATAAAAGACAGGACATATAAGGGAGGTTTGAACAGTGGCACTTCCATGACAAGACAGCAGGGCAGTGTGTTAGTTTACATTACAAGAAGCTATTAAAAAAAAAAAAAACACAGCCACAAAGCATTAAAAGCATGCATTACAAGCAAGACATCAAGCACGATCCCACACAGTAGAGGGATGGAGACAAAAGGACAACAAGGGGAAATTGTGGGACATGAAGGAAGAGCAAGAGAAAAGGCACAAAAAGTAAAACCCTCTGTTCTTTTTTTATTAAATGAAGGAAACAACTAAACATCTTAGGGGAGCATTTTAAAAACCTAGACACTGAAGAACATATTACAGTTCACAAATCTCCTTAGCAACATTGTGCAAGATGGAGGAAAAAAAACTCTTTTAATAATCATCTGCGGACGATGCGGTGTCACTCATCATGAATGAGACCAGATCAGACCTGTAGGGGCCTGTGGCCAACACACAGGGCCCTCTGTGATGAAAATTGATTTAAATTGAGATCTTTGGCATCTTAACGTACTACGCAGAGGAATATTCTTATTGAATCTGGATCTCAATATGGCCTTTATAAAAGAGCCATCAATAATGTAAGGGCAGCATATAAAACATTCACAGACTCGAAGCTCTGTTCTCAGGCAGTGCTGCTTAAAGACCAATGATAATACTGTGAGAAAATTCAGCTTTGTCTGTTATAAGCTTTTATTTCCGGTTTCATTTTGACTCACACACATGGGGAGTCAATGAGACGGCTGGAACAAAGATAGCCATTATGTTTTCAGTTTTTTGTATCATAAAGAGGGCAGCTACAATGTGCAAGAGCAAATGTCAAAAAAGCACTGGTCTTTTACTTGTGCTTTTTTTTCAGAAAACATACCATTAACAACGTGTTGGCTAATGAACTGATTTCCTGACATATTTGTTGTGGGTTTTTAATTGCTGGTCTTTATTCTACTGGGCATGAGTGTCATATATATTTCTTTGATTAGACCAGGTATGAAGTGCTTACTCTGAGATATGTTCAAACACAGAAAAAAGAGTAAGAAGAAGTGAGTGAATTTGCAAATAAAAACAGAACACCAGCAGACATCAAGCAACACATCCTCTTGATTATTTTAGATGTTTTGTTGAGGTTTGACAGAGCTGAAACACCAGCAGACATCACGAAGCATGAAACAGCCTCAGAAAAGTCATCAAAAGAGCTAGTAGTATGTGCCACATTCATTGGTACCCCTGGAAAAGATGTGTAAAAAGCGCACATGAACCAAAAAATCGGTGAGAGATCAGAATCTCACAATTTTTCATGTTGTTTGGGTGACCAGTCCGTCTGACACAGAAAATGTTGATATTTTTCTAAATAGCTAATGCACCATACCAATGCGCTACCATGTCGCAGCAACAAAAACACTTTTGCCTGGGATGCGGTTGAGCTTTCAACCTCTGACTGTCATAGGCAATGCTTTGGGAATGTTGGCATCCTTTTGGTAGCCTCAGAGTTCGGGTAAGGATCTACATTCTCTAAGAATTACACACAGAGACTGCGGTTTTAGCAATGCTAACAGCGATAACAGCACTAAGTACTGATAAAAGATCCTAAAAAAATGTATATATTTTCCAATTTTACAGCTCTAAAAGAGAAAGTCTTATTGGTGCATCTCTACTTTTTTATGTTGACAAATCTTAGTGTTAACTGAGTAAAAAGCCTTTCCTACCTACCTACTTTCCTGTCGTAAAATGTGTCTAATGCAATGCAAGATTATTTGAGATATTTTAAGGCTTTTAAACATTTTTACCAGGAGATCCAACAGATGTTTAGGGCATTTATCTTAATATAATTTTAAAACATGAGGATTTTAAAAGCATAGACAAAATGGCATCAAAGTGTCATCATCACACATCAGTGCAACATGAATTAAGAGGAAACAAAAAGCTGATACTATTGATATAAAGAAAGTAAAGAACACAAACAAGATAACAAAGCATATTCATTATTTATTAGGGTTTAGCAAGATGGCACAATATAAAACACTGGGATATTCCTTGCCAAAGTAAAGTCTGTCACAAAAAGTGCTGTTCAGTTGCTGTTGGCATATGTCTTAATGGTAAAGTAAATATAAGCCAAGCTAAATTTAAGCTGCTCCTTGGTTAGCAAAGCATACTTCAGGAGTGCTCAGGTGCAGAACTGTTGGGAAATCCTCATAGGCCCATCCTAATGGAGGATTTGTATACAATGCCTTGCGAAAGTATTAGGCCCCCTTGAACTGGTCAACCTCTTGCCACATTTCAGGCTTCAAACATAAAGATATAAAATTCTAATTTTTTGTGAAGAATCAACAAGTGGGACACAATCGTTAAGTGGAATAAAATTTATTGGATGTGTCAAACTTTTTTAAGAAATAAAAAACTGAAAAGTGGGGCGAGCAATATTATTCGGCCCCTTTACTTTCAGTGCAGCAAACTCACTCCAGAAGTTCAGTGAGGATCTCTGAATGATCCAATGTTGTCCCAAATGACTGATGATGATAAACAGAATCCACCTGTGAGTAATCAACTCTCCGTATAAATGCACCTGCTCTGTGATAGTCTCAGGGTTCTGTTCAAAGCACAGAGAGCATCATGAAGACCAAGAAACACACCAGGCAGGTCTGAGATACTGTTGTGGAGAAGTTTAAAGCCGGATTTGGATACAAAAAGATTTCCCAAGCTTTAAACATCCCAATGAGCACTGTGCAAGCAATCATATTGAAATGGAAGGAGTATCAGACCACTGCAAATCTACCAAGACCCGGCCGTCCCTCTAAACTTTCATCTCGAACAAGGAGAAGACTGATCAGAGATGCAGCCAAGAGGCCCATGATCACTCTGGATGAACTGCAGAGATCTACAGCTGAGGTGGGAGAGTCTGTCCATAGGACAACAATCAGGTGTACACTGCACAAATCTGGCCTTTATGGAAGAGTGGCAAGAAGAAAGCCTTTTCTCAAAGATATCCATAAAAAGTCTTGTTTAAAGTTTGCCACAAGCCACCTGGGGGGACACACCAAACATGTGGAAGAAGGTGCTCTGTCAGATGAAACCAAAATCAAACTGTTTGGCCAAAATGCAAAACGATATGTTTGGCGTAAAAGCAACACATCACCCTGAAAAACCCCATCCCCACTGTCAAACATGGTGGTGGCAACATCATGGTTGGGCCTTCTTTTCGTCAGCAGGGACAGGGAAGATGGTCAAAATTGATGGGAAGATGGATGGGGCCAAATGCAGGACCATTCTGGAAGAAAACCTGTTGGAGTCTGCAAGAGGACCTGAGGGCTGGGACGGAAGATTTATCTTCCAAAAAGACAATGATCCAAAACATAAAGCCAAATCTACAATGGAATGGTTCACAAATAAACGTATCCAGGTTTTTTGGAATGGCCAAGTCAAAAGTCCAGACCTGAATCCAATCGAGAATCTGTGGAAAGAGCTGAAGACTGCTGTTTACAAACGCTCTCCATCCAACCTCACTGAGCTCGAGCTGTTTTGCAACGAAGAATGGGCAAGAATTTCAGTCTCTCGATGTGCAAAACTGATAGAGACATACCCCAAGCGACTTGCAGCTGTAATTGCAGCAAAGGGTGGCGCTACAAAGTATTAACGCAAGGGGGCCAAATAATATTGCACGCCCCACTTTTCAGTTTTTTATTTGTTAAAAAAGTTTGACACATTCAATAAATTCCATTCATTGCATTTCACGATTGTGTCCCACTTGTTGTTGATTCTTCACAAAAAATTTGAATTTTATATCTTTATGTTTGAAGTCTGAAATGTGGCAAGAGGTTGACCAGTTCAAGGGGGCCGAGTACTTTCGCAAGGCACTGTATTGTAGCTGTCGGGCACCACACAGGAAAAAGGTTCAACCCATATTTTGAATCAAGAAAAAACTGCAAGAACCTCCCAAACAAGAGCAGCAAAAACAGAATGGCATCATTTTGTTGTTGCAGCTCTGGGAAAATTAATCAATTTCTCTGTTTTTGTGGAGTGCGTATGTCTTTACACTAGCATAAAAACTGCAATGTGCATGGTCAAACCTGGACTGAAATTGTTATACGCTAATTATAGATTCTTTAAAACTAATGGATGTGATTTATGAACCCCTCAGTGTATTCCTGAAAACAAATGAAAAAATGTTTTCCTTTTCCAAAAATATTACTGAAACCTCGTCTTGTCTGTGACCCAATATTGTGTCGTTTCGTGACCTTCATGCATAATTACACCCCTAATATTTATCCCAAACATGTACAAACAAACTTGTAATAAATTTGCAATGTTAGGTTTGTTCTTTATTGACTTTCAAATTTCTTTTTAAATTAAACTATGATCTTATGAAAGATCATATGAAATGGTAACCTTTAAACTAACTAACTAAAAAAGCGAGTGCTTTGTGGTTGTAGGAAATCATTTAACTTTATAAGCATACCTAAAAAAGTACATGAAATATAAGATGTATAACCGATTCGTAAGCACTTAGTTTAACCGTTAGCTGCAAACAAAAAGTTAGCGTCTAAAAGATAGTAATTAAATTTAAGTCAACATCTGCTTGGAGGCTCATAGAAGTGCTCAAATGAAGGGCATAAATATAACAGATTATTTAAAACACAGTTTAAAAGATTTATCTCATTGGTGATTGACCTGCACACAATGACTCACACGTCAGCATTTGGAAATATTGGTCAATGGAAAGGGAGCAAAGAAAGAGATGAGGATAAGGATGAGTAAAATGAAAAGACACCTTAGCACATTCCCACATTAAAATGCATGAAGGCAAGCCTCAGATCCTTGAGTAAACCTGTTCATGCTTTACTGAGTTGCACAAATTCAATTAAGCATGCTTTCCCCCTCTTTCTCCAACTGGATGCTTCCTCTCAGACCCACCGCTTACACACACAGACAGAGTGGTAGCCTGCACGTCTTTGTTGGTATCCCTTCCTCCCACTGCATCCTGATCAAACACAGACATATACATTGAAGCAGTCCCCCCACCCAAACCAAAGCCTCTTCTTTTCCTACCAATGGTGCAGTGTTCGCCGTTCCAACCAGGACTGCATTCACATTTGCCATCCTTGCATGTGCCATGCTCGTTGCAGCGCGGGTGACACGCCCTCTGGTCACACCCGGCGCCCATCCAGCCGTCGTCACAGCGACAGGTGCCTGAAACACAAACGCCGTGGCCTCCACAGTCGGCTGCACAAATCTCTGTGGGAGACAGGGACATAGAAGTAGACAAAAAAGACCGACAGAAAGAGAAGGTGGTGGGGGGAGGTTGTAGGAAATGGGAAGACAGGGCGGGGATGGGACAAGGGAGAGGTAAAAAAAAGAGACAAATCCAAAAGTTATTGTCAGAGAAAGGCGGCTACGCTCCACTACCTTGTCTGATGGCAAATGAAAAGAAATTCCTGCACCTCATAGGGACCATCCTTTTTTGACAATACAAATCTAATAAGTCCATTACCAAGAGGAGACAAGATTTGTGTGGCCTTAGCAGACTTATTCTTCCTCAACCCTTGTCTTCTTTATGGACTCGCCTTTTTTTACACTACAAAATGGCTAAAGAAGAAAAATTACACCGAAGGAATCTCGAAAAATGGTCTCAAATTCAGGACTCCATTAACAACCGCCATTAGAATTAAACTCCAAACATTATTCACTTTGAAATACATGCACAGTTAAAGGCATTGCCACATGTTTGACTATGGGCTGGGAACAGGAGGTGAGAATATGAGTCTGTGGACATTTTTTAAACATGTTTTTTCTCAAATACTTTTACATTGCTCTGTGTGGATTTAAACAACATAGTATTTGCAACTTTTGGCAAAGTTGTGTGTTTTAAGGCTCAATATTTAAAATAGTTTTGCTATACATCATCATTAAATACAGCACTCTGTGTCCCTTCTGTACTTTTTATGCGATGAACTCCCATTCAAAATGTATTTTTCAAAAGTAGTACATTTGGTATTTAATGTCTGGTTTGTTGTATTATTCCCTGGTGTTGAAATTGCATTTTATATTTTTCCTCATGGAGATTTTTTTTTCTTGTACTTTAAATCTGCAAATTTGCAAATATTTTATGCTAAGATGAAAAATAATACAATTCTTGACAACATTTAATGACTGTGCACAAAGAATGTAGATGAACAAAATGCTTATACCCAGTTTTGACACTCCCCCCTATATTATTATCCTCCCAGAAAATCAAATTTGCATATGTCAGATAAGAAAAAAATACGTGCTGTTTCTTTAGAAAACTGGACTTTAATCACTAATTGATTTATAAGGGGTCAAGATTTCACAAAATTCCTGAATATTTGGTAGGTTCAGTATTAAAGTGAACAATGGCATTCATTAAACAAATTGAAAAAAAATAATAAGCTGAGACAAAATATTTTGAGGCCAGCCTTTAAAACAACATGCCTCACTATCCTAATCGACTTGGGTAAAGCAATTGATTTATGAACAACTTACAAAAAGAACAACTGATCAGAATTAATGTTCCTAACTTTTGAAGCTCGGGGGCATGGCTAATCAACCCCTATACAGGCAAAAAGCAGAGCTGGTTAATGAAGTGTGGATTTTACAAAAGACAAAGTTAGGGCAAAGTTAGTGCATGCTATCTTTGCCTTTGAGTTGATGACATCACAAGAGGTACAAAAATGGAGTCGATCAGCAGGGGTAAGTAAGCATTAAAAATGACTTTCATTACAAAGGTTCTGATGATTCCCAAGCCCAAGCCAAAAACACAGACACAAACACAGGACTTAACTCATTGCAGATCAAATGAAACTCAAATGCATCCATATCTTTAAAAAGTTGATAATCCACTGTAATATGCCATAAAGCTGATTCTGATTCTGATAACCCTGATTCTTGTCTCTCTTGTGCGGTCATTGGTCCATATACCGACAAAGCATAATGCTTTATCTTCAGTGCGATTTTTAAAAACTTTTAAATTTTTCTGGTAGAAATTAATACTCCCTTACCCAGCTGTGTTTTAATTGGCAATTTACAATCATTAGTAAAACACAAATATACCAGTTAATAGTGTGTTTTAGGCTTGATTTCAATATGCTTTTTAAATTCTTTTTGAGTGCTTTGTCAGCAGAGGAGGAAGTACATTCATGGACTGAAGGAGAATGAAACAGAGAGCCACAGTCAAGCCTGGTCACACTATTGTGTCGCAGCTGAAAGACCTCCCTGACTGGGTGTGATAGAGTCCGGGGCATTATCCTCATCTCATGAACTCAAGGGAGAGAATGACAACCATAAAGCTCAAATAAATTAAACACTGACAGATTACTTCTGAATCTCATTGAATTGTTCACCTCTTTATTAACTATTCTGTGGTAAAAGAGGGCTTAGTAGTATGAGCAACAATGAACAACATTATTACTGGGTTCATAGCCAAATCAATTCATATATGACCACAGGGGACCAAACTGGAGGTAAAATCTTTTAATGAGTGAATTATAGCCCTTGCAGTGGCCATTTTGCCATTCTTACAAACTTAATTGAAGTGGTATTTTCTGCCAAAACCATAACATGGCATTACAGCGTAAAAAGCTTTTTTTTTTTTTTTTTTAAAGGAAGAACTCACTCTCCACTGCTAATTATAGAACAGCAAAAACTCAGCAAATCCTAATTTTATATCTGACCTCTGAAGTATTAAGTATGCTGGTAGTGTCTGAATAATTGCCTCCAAAGAGGTTTGAGTACAGCCAGTGCCCAAACAGAGATTACTGCAGAAGCAAACAGAACATATGGTACTGGTTCACTCATAAAACATTTACAACAACTCACAGAAACTTCCCGCCCCCTGAACTCTTCCACATTTTGTCCATTTCAAGTAGAAATGCACAATGTATTTATGTGGCCTTTATTTTTAAGTGAGCTGACAGAAAATATTGTGGAGAGGGGAAAGACATGCAGGAAACGTCAATGGGCCGGGACACGAACCCGTGACAGCGGCGTCAAGGACTACCGCCACCGCGCCCTTTTATTGGGATTTTATAGGATGAACCAGCATAATTTGTGCTGCAAAATTGTGAAATGGAGAAGGACAAATATACCTAGTTTAAAAAAAAAAAAGTTTTAACAATCTAAACTGCAGAGATGTATCCTCGGAGAAGCTTTTTTAAGTGGAATGAAGGCAATTTTTAGTGGTACCACTACATTAAGAATATATGAGCAATGACTTTTACACCACAGTGTAGCAACATCATCATCAGGTTACTCCCCCAGAAAAAAATATATCAAACAAATCACAGAACTTCTGACCAACATCCTGAGTAAAAACCCTCCTTAGGATTTTACGTTTAGCTGGCAATGGGTCCAAAGCCAATCTAAGGTTAAAAAATACACAGCAATGATCATATATATAAACATCAATAAAACACAAATTAGTAATGTTCAGGCCAAGAGAGAAATCAAGATCCAAGGTGTTGCCTATACCAACTAGCTGCCTTCCACACGCTCTTAAGGTAATATTATATGTAATAAAATGTGATAATGAACCAAATGAACATCCAGAGATCTCATTAACACATGCTTTAAAGAAAAGGCGAAAAAAAGCAGATGCTTGCAGTTCACTAAAATGGATACTGGTCAGAGAAACCAGAGCCAATGTGGTTTTCACACTTGGAACAAAATGGGAACCTTTAAAATAATAAAGATGCAATTACCACCTACAAATAAACTCTCATTATCTTTGGCCAGAGGACCTCACACCTCTGTTGTTATGATGGCTGTTGCACCAGAGGATTGTGTAAACAAAATTTTCTCTGGGTGGGAGGCTGGCAAAAATGGCTTAAAAGCACACATAAAACCTCAGGCCTACTCTCATAGCTTGTAACAGAATTACTACATACTGTTCCAAAGACAGTGGAGGAAAAAAAGTTTGTAATATAAAAGTATATAAGAAGGAATTCATTCAATTTCAGGTATACTGAAAGCTTTCTGTGTTTTCAGACATTGTGCAATGTTATATGCTGCTTTCTGCAGAACCCCATAGCATAGCTTACTGCTGTGTTAGAGCATAGAACGCTCTACAATGAACAGGATAAAGGAAGATAAACAGCCAACTCATCCTCGTTTACAGAGCCTGTTCTCTGCAAGGCACGCCCAGACTAACTGCCCATTCCCCCCCTCAAATCCTTAGGATTACCTAATAGGTCATCATGTCTGCTTGGAATACAAAAGGGATTCGTGGATCAGAGAGGCTGCTGTTGTACTAAAGCTCTCATTTCAGAATGAATAGTGTGAAGACAAATTAAAATAGACTGCAGTTGTAAAACTGGAGCTGCTTATCAACATATGAGAAACCTGCTGAGCTAAACATATCTGAGGTGAAAATCTGTAAGGTGAAAATCAATAATAACAGATTCCACATTAAGTATTGAATTGGCATTTATTCCTCAATTCACTGTCTTCTGCTTATCCAACATTGGGTCGCAGAGGTAACTGATCCAGAAGCAAAACCCAGACATCACTCCCCCCAGCAACATTCTCCAGCTCATTCTGGGGGAATCCCAAGGTGTTCCTATGCCAGAAGACAAAATATAGTCCATCCAAATGGCCACCCTACAGAGGAACCCCATCTCAGCTGCTAATCCCTGGGATCTCGTTCTTTTAGTCAAGATCGACAACGCATGACCACAGCTAAAACAAGAGTTTAGGTTGGAATGAAGACTTTACTGATACAGACCTAATCCGTGAATTTATTATTCTTCAACCTGTTTATCCATCTTCTTCACCATCATACCATCACCACTGACAGCAAAATACTTAAATTCTTCTGCTTAGCACAGAGACTGACCCCCAACGTGGATGGAGCAATCAATCTTTTTCCCATTGCGAAACATGGCCTCAGACTTTGAGGTAACCCTCATTCCGACTGTGAACCAAACTTTACTTCATGGGTAGAAGAAGCCAACAGAACCACATCATCCTGAAAAAGCAAAGATCAGACCCTGACCCTGACTGGTTTCTCACTGCTGTTTCTGTCCACAAATGGCATCTTGGCATACTCCCTGGTGGGAGGGGGTATTTTCTTTCCTTTCAGCTGGTCGTGAACATTCTCATTGTTGTACATGACACAAGTGACACATGGCAAACAAGAAGAGTGACATGGTAGAGCTTGTAAGCATGTTCATTTTTACAAGCCTATGCATGGTTGAATGTGAATACTGAGAGAATATATATTGCAAAATGTTATATAATCTTCAGAAAACACATAAAATTAACACTTCTAAGGACTTAGGAAGTCAGCAATTCCATGAGGTACAAGACCTGGTCCACTGTTCCACGGCCAGGATGAAAACCCAGCAGTTCCTCATAAATCTGAGGTTCTACTATCAGCCTGCATTTCAACATCTAGAGTAAGCTTTTCCAGGTAAGCTCAAAAGGATGATGCCTTGATAGTTGGAACACACTTTTCAGTCTCCTTTCTTAAAAATTGCCAACACCAGCCTTGACTGCCACCCCAGAGCTGTTTACCAGTCCCTGATGTGACACCGAAGAGGCGTGTCAACTGTCCAATAATGTTCAGCATCTTGGGCCAAATCGCATCATTGCTGTTAAGACATCTACATTTGACGGGTCTGTTAACAATCCATCGCTGAGTTAAGGGAAGTTCCAACTTTAAAAAAAAAAAATAAGAGCAAGCCCCCTGCGGTCTGAGCAGTTCCTTTTCATTCTTCTTCAAGTTTCGAGACAGAATATTCTACCCTAAAACTGTATTTGACATTCACAATTTTCTTGACTACCAAGAGAGAACTCTACCTATGGGCTTAATGAACACAATGGGAACAGTCCTCCTGAGCAGAGAAAAAACTATTCTTAGCTGTGAATATTGCACGGTTGTGAAGAGGGAAAGATGTTGAGACAGAGCAATAACTTGCACCGTTCCGCTGACAGTATCCCTGCTATGCTGTGCATCTTTCCTCCATCCACAGCTGCCAACTAACCATGCAGAAACTAAAAGAGGAAACCGTCCGTAAAAGATGTAAATTAAGAACAGAATCAACAAAAATGTGATTGCCAGCTTTGGACTTGCAACCGGTAATTAATGAGGCTTATTAATGCTTTTACGCAAGACAATTTTATTAAGAAAATCACCAATGCTCGCGTTTCTCATGAGCCTCGCAATTACCAAAGCTGATCTAAATCAAGCTGGGAGATAAATTTGGAAGCACAAGTGATAGAATTTTATAGAGGTGCTGTTGATGTTAGCTGTCAGTTGTGATGCATTCAAGTTCTGAACACTGAAGGGCAAGAGAAAAAAAATATTACACAAAACTCTAACCAGATTTGATTGCTGATTGTCAGCTGATTATTGATGGGAATCACTGAGGCATTTATGTGATCTTGAAAAATAAAAAAAAGGTTTACTTCAGACAAAGAAGCCTGGCAATTATTGAAAGAAACATGTAATCAGGCAGAGGAAATGCATTTAGACACAACAGTGAAGTTAATTAAAGATTAACTGACAGAGGTTTCTAAAATAATAAAGGTTGCTGCTGTTCATTCTTAGTTGTGATGAACGGCGCCCTAAAGGTTTGTTGTATATCCTAGTTAAAATGTGTAAAAAGCCTGAAAAACCAAAACCATTTTTTGCAGCAAATCCAAACATGTTAGTGAATTTATTCAGTGGGCAAAAGTGTTGCATTAAGAAAAAATTGTTTTTAACAAAATCTTTGGTACCATGATTTTAGAAGGTTAGAGCATACAGAGGGAGGGATTTTTGCACAATATGTCTGAAGACTCCTCTCTTAAGTTCTCTTCCCTTTAGGTCACCCCACAGGTTTTCTTCAGGATGGAGGTGGTCATAAAATAAGCCGGATTTTGTGTCTGCTGTGTTGATTTGGCCACATAACGACCCAGTGATGAACTATTTTCAATTTCCTGTTAGAGGCAACAAGATTTTTATTTAACATTTCCAGGTTTCTTTAAAAAGTGTTGAACATGTGAAAGAGAGAAAAGAGTTTGTGATGCCATGCACTCTAACAAGGCTCTCATGTCTTTTGGAAGAGAAACAGGCCCAGATATTATATTAAGTTGTTTAATAACAGATCCACCTGGAGTATGTGTTGCAAAAAAGCTCAATCTTAGTTTCATCTAATCAAAGCACACAAGTTAAAGTTCCAGTTGAGGTTTACAAATGACATCTATTAATGATTGTTATTATTATTCGGAAAAGGCTTTCAAACAGCCTCTCAGTGGTAGCTTGGGGACTCAAAAACGTCACTGCTCTCTAACAGCTTTGCAGTTATTTTCTTCACGTCCCTTACCATCTTCTTTACTTTGTGTGGCTAAAGGTTTACCGTGGGTTCGGCCATGTTTGTCACGGTTCCAATTGTTTTAAATGTTTTGGATCAAAACAAATTAAAAAACAATTATTTCCTAATCAGTGGATTTTATTTCCACGTTGAATAAATGTGCTCTCATTAAACTTTGGATTTTTCAGTGTAAGATTATGCCACTGCAATAAACGATTACATTTATTTTAAGGCTTTTTGCACATCTTTGCACCGGTTAGACGTTTCCTGGCCAATACGGATTTCCAGTTTTCTGACCAATCCATTCGCAGAATTTTAGCTGATTCCAGTTCTTCTTAAAGAATATAAGACATAAAACAGAACAAGTGAGCTGAATCATCCTGGTAGTTGCATTTATAGACTAAAAAAGGGGAGTTCTAAGTTTAAATGAATTTTAATGCATTTGACCAGATGGTCACCAATCAGAGCTGACCCACTGAAAATTGGCCCATTCTGATATGTGGCTGATTGGTGCATCCTTTTTACTAGTGCTTCCAGTAATTGTGGAGGGTGTTGTGAGAGTTCTGAAAGCGATAAGTAATTATAGTTCTCTGTAAAATATAAAGCAAGTGGCGACGGTGCATAAAGAAGAAATAGGAACTATAAAATGTGTAGATAATTTAGCAAGTACGGTTTCAATAATATATAAAATGAAATTTTATAAAAATCATGTTATTTCCTAAAAGTCCTTTTTTTAAAAAAATATCTTTGTTTTATTTTTGAGAAGCCATGGTTAATAATTGACAAGATAATGGCCTGATACTCACTAAATGTTTTTTCTACCTTGCAGCCCTAAAGAGGAAATCCTGCCAACGTTTCAACTCATTATGGAAGTACTTACCTGTGGCGCAGTCGTGGCCCGTCCAGTTGGGATCGCAGCTGCAGGTTCCGGTGTCTGCCAGAAAAGCTCCATGTCCAGAGCACTGGTCCATGCAGGAGGCCCTGGGGCTTTCACATCCAGGCCCTCCCCATCCGATAAAGCAGTGGCACTCTCCCTGGACACAAACGCCTCGGCCTGAGCACGTTGGATCTAGGCAGTCCACTAAAAGCGTTTTGACAAAAGGGAGAGTGTTAGACACAGCAGTCACCTGCTGTTCTCCTCTTTTCATAGGCATCCAGGCATCTTTATTTGAACCTGAGCAGAATGACATCTGCAGTAGGCTACAGCTCAAATGCAGCAGCAACCAGCTTAGCACATGAACAATGAGAGTACAGAGGGAACAGACATAAAATGCCATTTTTCTAAAAACTGGAGAAAGGATTTACATAGAAGCAAATTAAATGGCTGTTTGCTCAGTGGGTGTTATGGCACAAATCAACAGGTTCAGCCCACACTTCTGCTGGCATTCTCCATTTATTTTGTGTAAAAAAAATCCTCTGAAGGGGGAGCTTTGCTTATTAAATGCATAGCATTGATGTATTTTTCAAAGCTGGAAAACCTGAAGCCCACATTAACTGAATGAAAAATAAGCACCAAATAAAAGTTTGTAAACATTCTTCTAAGGCAAAAAACTATCTTGAAGTCTAGTTCATAGGTGCCTTTCACTGGCTTTACATTCCCTTACTTTTTACATTGCATTGGTGCAAACTACACTACCGGTCAAAGGTTTTAGAACACCTTTCTCATTTAATGCTTTTCTTTATTTTTAAGACTATTTACATTATATGTAGATTCTCACTGAAGGCATCAAAACAGTGAATGAACACATAATGAATTTAGCATCAAACAAAAAATTGCAAAAGATCTATAAATGTGTTTTATATTTTAGATTCCTGAAAGTAGCGATAGTAGTGATGACTGAAATATTAACCTTTGGCCATTGCTCAATGAACCTCTGAGAAGTTCTTTCTAGACTCTTTGGAAAACCATTTCAGGTGACCACTTCATGAAGCTCATGGAGAGAATGCCAAGAGATCAAAGCAGTAATCCAAGCAAAGGGTGGCTATTTTGAAGAATCTAAAATATTTCAACCTTTTTGTTAACTATATGATTCCTTGTCTGTTCATTCTAGTTTTGTTGCCTTTGGTGAGATTCTACAGTGTAAATAGTCACATAATGAAACAAGGACCCTAAATATAGAGCCAGATTAGTGTCGCTAAGCAACTTTGGGCCTGCTTTTTTCTAAAGTCGTTTGCAAATCTTGTGAGTCATGGGTTGGGGTTTTTTGGACTTGTATTTGAATGTGAAGTTTCATATTTGTGCTTTCCTTTCTGTCCGAGTGAACCCCTTGATTATCTCCCAGTTCACCACAATAAAGTCTTTGTCCTTCCACGCCCCTATTTCCTGGTTATCGTGCCCGCCCAAGTTGACTCAACACACCCTGAACACACTCACGCCAGAGCCCAGAATGACAGGGAAATGAGTGATGAGACAGCGTGAGAATGAGTTGCAGTATGTGGGGAAAATATATGGGAAAAACATAAAATGTTGTTTCTTTTAAACAGTTTAAAGAAAGCTTTTTGCTGTCATTTTGCTGTTATGTATGCAAAATGCACTTTTCTTTTTATCAGAGTTTAAAAGTATTCAAGTTATTCAAAGAATTTAAGTTATTAAAACATTTGTATGGGAAAAGCGAATAGCATATTTCTGCTTTGGCTTATATATAATGCCATAATAAATGTATACATTTCTACTGTTTACAAGCGGCTTCTGTTTTACACAGTGTGGTGAGTTGCCCATTGGGCTTCTTTTGGGGTTGTTTTCATAGAGCTGGTTGCTTGTTTCACTCGCGAGATCTGGCAACACTGAGCCAGATGCGTGGTTTAGATCCAATCATATTTTTGGTAGAATGGCCTTGTTTAAGTCCAGACTAAAATCTAATTGAGAATCTGGGACAAGACTTGAAAATAAATTGATTAACATAAGATGTTCTCTGCTCAACCTGACAATTCACAAAGATAACGGGCAAAATATAATATTTTGATCTATAAATCCTCTGAAAACCATTCATAATTTCCTTTCAGTTTAAAATAATATACTTCTTTTTGGTCTGTTCTATAAAATCCAAAGAAAATATATTGAAGTTTGTGGTTATAACATGAAGAAATGTGAAAATGTTTAAAAGGTATGAATATGTTTGCTATTAAAAACCTTTTTTTCGCCCTCACTCTATCACTGACATTGCCTTTTTTTAAGGGAACAACAGTTGCTGAAGCGTACAATCACAGCATCAGCATTCTCACTGCAAGTTATTTGTGCACACAGATGGCAAATAGATGCCAAGTAGGAGCAACGTCTAGCCTCTGAGAGCAGTAGGCCACACCATGGCAGGTCTCCTTTATCATGACAAAAACTGGCTATAAAGGCTGTTATAGCTAGACAAACGGGATCTCTCGCCTTTTAGCAGATGGTTTGGGCACAACACACAAAGATCAGAGACTAACTGACAAGAAACTCTCTCCTGGCAATTAATCATTGCTGCTGAAGGTCGCATGGAAGAAAGGTAAAAATGTTAAAGGGTCCTCATGCACATTCCCCTCCACTCCTTATGGCTAACACTCCACCTAAAATAGAATGGGGGCATATGGATGTCACAAACCCCATTTATCAAAGTCCCAGGGTCCATTTTTCATCTAAAAATGAGAGCCTTCAAGAGTTGACAAACACAATGGCTCCCTCAATCTTCTCTAGTCAAACCTTATCTAGCAAAAAATGAAGGTGGATTCCTCCCTAGATTAACATCAGACTTTATGTCTGAACTTCAGACAATAAATTCAGTGTATCTGATGAGAAGATTGCCTCATACCCATGATTTATACAGGCAAAGGCACATAGGATGTG
Organism: Crenichthys baileyi; assembly: GCA_036173005.1. Lineage (NCBI taxonomy): Eukaryota > Metazoa > Chordata > Actinopteri > Cyprinodontiformes > Goodeidae > Crenichthys > Crenichthys baileyi. The sequence goes on from JAHHUM010002317.1 coordinate 236,872, forward strand.
TATTTCAGAGAGCTATGTCTATTCACATAACTACTGAAAACTTCAAGCTCTAGCTTAAAGGTCTAGCTCTAATAGATTGATAAGATGATGTGAGCTGCAATCATGTTATGTGTAATTTTATTAGGTAGAGGCAAGATATAGTGACTTTCAAGCACCTTCTTCACAGTTCTCCCCCTTGTATCCAGGGTTGCAGATGCAGGTTCCCACAATGCAGGTCCCATGGCCGCTGCACGTGATGTCGATGCACTGGCTGGTGGGTACGTCACATTCGGAACCCTTCCAGCCGCTGTGGCACATGCAACGGCCTTTAAGGTATTGACCATTCCCACTGCACAGCGCCGGACAGGCAGCTGTGAAAAGGACAAAGAACATAATTTCATTTAAATGGTGCACTCACTGTAAAACAACAGCCTCATGTGACAAAGAGTCTGACCAAACTGGTAAAAGGTTTCTGTTGTTAGTGAAATATATCACAAATTGCTGATTCTATGTCAACCTCCTCATTGTGCATGATGGCAAAATTAACTCTGCTCTTTGTCCAGACCTGTTTGTCAAAACCCCTGTGATTTTAAACTTTTCACCTCGAAGAAATTCTATTTACTTCATAAATGTTGTCCGAATGCTATAAGCTGAATGCACATGTTGTTCTGCTATAGGAGATTAAATTGAAGCAGAAAAACAGTTGGACTATACAAAAAAGTTCAAATAAGCAAACAACTCTGTTGAAGTGTTATGCTACCAATCTGCATATCAGTGCATGAATGAATGAATGTATGTTTGTAAAAAATGATTGGGTGAATGTGGCTATTATATAAAGTGCTTTGGGTAGTAAGTATGACTAGAAAATGCTTTATCTATTCAGCCCATTTATATAAATGTTGTCCATTTACCATAAGTGTGAAATTTAAAAACGTCATTGAATACCTTAAAAAGGTAACATCATGCTAACTCTAGCTAATTAGATAACTTTAGCTAAAATGGTAAAGTTTTCATGTTTGCTCAGAAACGTTAACACTAGCTGCTAAACTACAGGCAAACCATGGGCTAGTATTAACTCCAACAGCATGTTAGCTAATGGTTTCTGCAAGTTTCATCAGATTAAATTTAGGACCTTAAAAGGGTATTAATGAATTATAAAGTATGAACATGAGTTATAAAAACACAATAAGACAATTAAAAAGGTATTTACTGAAGTACTTCTATTGAATTTGAACTTACATCAAATTTACTCTTTGATATAGGTTCAAGTTAATCACAACTTTGTTAACCACAATAGATATTAAAAACATGTTTTAGCCACCTTTTAAAATCCACATTTTTTAAGCTTAAAACTTTAACAAAAGAGCTAGTAGTGGAACAGGTAACAAGAATTGTTTTTATTTCTGTTCCACAGACAACAAAATCAGCTAGATTCATGAGAACTCTTTTTTAGACTTAAAGAAATGACTATCATTCCTTCCAACAGGGCTGTTTGCTGCTCTACTTCATGAGTGTAACAGTTTGGTCACAGCACAAAAACACCGTAATTCCTTAATCAGGGCTAGAACACACACAATGAATAACTGTTGTTAGTTGTAAAAAAATACAATTAAATAAACAAAACAAAAACACATTTACAAATTTTTATTTACAACCAAATTAAATTTAAATTTAAATTTGACCTATGTCAAACATTTTGAGCTCAGAAATTGAGATGAATGAATTAGGATTTTAGTGACTTTTTAAGACCCTTCAGAAACCCTGTAACATCTGCACATTTGCGAATGATAATGGTAATGAGATGTTAATATGCTAACATTAGCCATTTACCATTAAAAACGGTAAAAGAGCTGAATGGTGTTTTCATTGAAAGTAAGATAGGGTAAAAAAAAGCCTTCAGAGAAAAAAATATCTTTGAATGATTTAAAAGCATGTTTACGTTCTCAACAAAGGTAAATAGAACAGTAGAAAAGTTAAATAGGTATAAATAGCAGTAACAAAACTGCCATGTTCTAAACGAGCTGAAAGATACTTCAATATTGCAGAAGTATTCAAAGGCCAAAAAAACATACACAAAACGTGGCCGCAGCATTAGGAAGACACTATTATTGCTCTGACTTTAGAAATAGGCAAAATTAGGCAAGTTGCTGTTTTATTGTAGTGATTTATGAAGACCAACACAAATCCGCCTTAGTTAAATGGCATGTTCTCTTGTGTTTCCCATTTTGAGGAATAGCTAAGAGAATTTGACCTCTGTGTCAACTCGTACTTATACAGCAGGCAAACAGGAGGTCAACAAACATCCTTCCACATTCGTATCAACTTTAAAAAGCGAAGCATAAACTACAAAACCGAATCAGAGTTTTTTTTAAAATGATTAGGGATGCCAATAAGTCTGGAACTGGTAATTCTGTGGATTCCCCCTCACAAAATAAATGTTACTGTAATAACGTCCAAGGCATAATAATAGGCTTTAAGGCTTTAATAATAAAGCATTTAAGCAACTGAGAAAAACAAATCACCCTAATCATAACTCTCTTTTTAAAGGCAGAGGCAAAAATAAATCATGTGGCCTTGTATTGTAATATATGAGTTACAGTTAAATGCTACAATAAGATAAAGGTTACTTTGCCCAAATCATAAAAGCCATAAATTAGATTATCATGGTGACCTAAAATATATCCGAATGATGGGAAGAAATAAAAGTATGAGAGGAAGTGACTCACCTCGCCCACAGTCAGGCCCTTTGAATCCTAAAAAGCAGTGGCATGTTCCAGCAACACAGTCACCATTTCCAAAGCAGTTACTGGGACAGTCATCAATAGAATCTACAAGAGAGCAATCAAGAGGTTTTCTGAGTAATGTGATTTGAAAAAAACAAACAATTTTCACGCCACTCATTTCCTTCTGCTGATTATTTCCATTCGCTAATGACAGTGATGAGTACACGCTCCATCAGCCTCGACGTTTATATTTCACTGCATGCAACACGTTTGAGTGCTACTTACTGTATGTCCCACTCAAATGGGGAGGGCAAACAAGTTGTGATTACTTATGCTTCTGACCGAAATGACAAATCATTCAAATTCTTGAAATTTCCAAATTACCCAAATGTTGAACAAACGAACATTGGTAACATTTGAGAATCTTAATGTGATACACTGATTGCTAAATGAGGGCAGCAACTGTGGAACCTGCATGTATTCATCCCAGCGGTTTGTGTTTTTGTTCTGTTGTCAGTAAAGGTGTTTACATAAACACTGACAAAGCTGAAGAGAACACTTTGTATTCCTTTTTTCCCCATTCATCAAGTTCTGTAGTCTTTAAATGCAACATGTAAATCAGTTTAGCGCATGAATCTCCACAGGGACACATGGATTTTTCTTTGGTATCTTGTCTAATTGTAGTTGGACTGTTCTCAAACAGGTAATTTAAAGCATACATAGTAATTCATGCTAAAGAGAGCATTTCTACTCAAATAATAATAGCTTTCAAGTTATGCAGCAAGTCAAGAATGCAGTTGATGGATAAACCTAACATTTTAAAATAAATTTTGTCTGGAGATTAAATCAAACTACCAATGAAAGTTATTATGGAATGGATATAAATACAAATTTAAATCAAAATTTAAAAGTGTGTGTGATGAATATGTTTAGAACATTTCCGTTTTCCCTTTCATATGCTCCTGGTACTTCTTTTAAATGAAACTAATGTATATCTGATTTTGTAGAAGGTTTTAGAAGGCCTTTAAACAGGCCAAAATATTTCAATTTATGGCTGGCCCATTTAGTTTTAAGCACTTTTGTACATGGGATTTGTGTTACTCTTTGAAAGCCGATATTCAGGGTTCCTACATATTTAATGTCAAAATTCCAAGGTACAATATTTATATGGAAACTACAGTAAAACCACTTACTGACCGGAATAAATGGATGGATTGATAATGGTAGACTAATTTGTATTCCTTGCAATAGAAACAAAATCTTATAAACAAGGCCAAGTCAAGATTCTTTCCTAACCATTTCTAAATAGTCCTTTATTTGTCTCTCAGATTATTTCACATATACTGCCAGACAACATTTACTACAACACTGTGTGCTGACACTTCATTTCATTGGAAACAAGACCGACCAGTGATCTCCAAAGACAGCAGCAGAGCTCTGAAACATGATGCTCAGCGAATTAAGTCTGAAATGGTTCTGAAAAAATATCCAATCTTGTCCACTGCCTTCAGGCAGCAGAAACTCCAGGGCTAAAACTTATTGAACAAAGAATCTCTTGTACTACACAAAAAGCAAGAAACCCAAGCCATGGATTCAGCTTCCCTTTACCCCGGAGAGTCAATCATCACTAAGGATGCAATGGAAGACAGAGAGAAAAAGACAAAGAGAGGGAGCAGGAGATACAGGCAGACCAGAGACACACTGTAGAGGAGAGAGGAGAGGGGAGTTGTGTTATTGTGCTGTAGGCTTCCCTATGCCATCTTGGGTTAGTTAAGGGATGAAGGGAAGACTATCCTCCGGTGTGGTGGAGGAACTCAGCGGTTTAGTGGGCTTTTGATGGCCTCCAACCAAAATAAGTACACAAAGAGGTGAAGGATTTTTTTGCACAAACTCCAGAAGTGTCTGTGGGACACAGAGGTCATGGTTACAAAAACTTTATATGCTGCATGTGTTTTCCCAATCATTAGAAATTCCTACTTCTTATTGCAATTGCAAAAGTAATATTCCAGGATGCACGTTTTAACGCATGTACAGTGGCTTGCAAACGTATTCACAGCCCTTAAACGTTTCACATTTTGTTACTTTAGAACCACAACCTTTAAATTATTAAATATTTTATCTGATAGACTAACACAAAGGAGCAGAAATTTGTGAAGAGGAAAAAAAATTATACCATTATTTTCATTTTTTTTAAGAGTGCCGTGCATTTGTATTCAACCCCAACATCCTCACTCCAACACTTTGTAGTGCTACGTTTTGCTGCAGCTACAGCTGAAAGTCTTTTAGGGTATGTTTCTCAACTCTGACCTCCTCCCCTGTCTATGCTAAAGAAAAGCTTCCCTCAAGCATCATGAGGTGACCACCATGTTTCAAAGAAGGGATGGAACATTCAACCACACATGGCATTTTGCATTTAGACCAAAAACCTAAGAAGTCAGCTAAAACCCTTTAGGGTATGTCTCATAGCATCTGAATAGCAGTTTTCAAATCCTGCCACAGTTTTTAAATTGCAGTTAGTTATGGCCTTTGAGTGGGTCATTCCAACACAGGCATGCTTTGACCATTTCATTTTAGCTCTGACCGTATGTTTACAGTTGTCGTCCAGCAGGAAGTTAACCCCCCTGGCCCACTCTCAGGTTTTTCGCACCCTCAAACAGTTTTTTCTTTCAGGATTGCCCTGTATTCAGCTCCATCTATCTTACCATTATAGAACATTTATCGAGTCAGTTTTAAATTTCATTTGAAAACTTGTCCCAACGGAAGAGGAACTGACTAAACCAGCTGGTTCATTTAACCAGCTGGTCAAATGATCGTATAGGTTGATAGGGGAGTCCCAGATCTGGCTGGAGTCACTGTACACCAGATAACTGCAGCAACTGTTCAGTTCCATCTGCTGTGAAAACTGCCATCCTTTCATGGGTTCCTACTCTATCAGTCTTGTTATAGATATAAATTTCAAAGTATGATGACCAAGCACCACAGAAACTTGTCCAGGCTGTGTTTTTCTTTTTAAAAAGGTCTAAGTTGTATCACCATTTATTCACACTTGTTCTTAGTTTTTGGACCCTTTTTTTGTAATTTAGCCAAAATTTTTACCTTGTCCAACCTTGATGTTTAAGTATTTTAAATTAATCTCTTTTAATATTTTTAATCCTTAGATAAACAAATCTATGTGCAGGAGTTAATAAGGTTTTCTTGATTTGATCTTTATCTACTGAAAAAAGCCTCCCCCATAGCCTGATGCTGTCAACACCCTGTTTCTCCATAGACACAGTGTTCTAGTGTTGATCTTCATGATGCTGCTTGTTACGTACTAATTGTTAATTACTGACGTTATCCAGCAAACCTCTGGGCCTTTCTTCACAGAACAGTAGAATTTTACACATACTGGTTGCCCAAAGTTTTATTTTGGGGTATCAGATTAAAGGGGTACGACTACAATTTATGTCAGACTTTGAGATTTTTACTTGTAAAAAATGGAAAAAACTGCTTTTTTGCACCACTCTGTGTATGTCTATCGCATATAATCCAAATAAAACACCTTAAAGTTTGCGCTGCTATGTGAGAAGGTGTGAAATCGCTCAAGGTGTGTAAATAAGGTACTGTAGTATATAGAATATTCTTTTGTGAAAAACCCATCTTCAATCAGCTGAAACAATCATCTTGGGAACAGCCTGTATCAGGATGCGTCTAATTACTGCTCAACTATTTTGCACATTTCTATGATAAACGTCATGCAGCTTGTCAAACCTGAACTCATCTGTGCTTTTACTTTGAAAGCTGGCACAGTTTAGCAGATTACACAGCGCCCACGTCTGTTGGCTGTGATTCCTCTGAGAGCAAGGAAGGGAGGCCATGAATATCTCTTAGCCACACACTCGACATAGGCCAACGCATAAATCACGGATTCAAGCTGAGCTTCATTGAAATTCATTACCCTTCATATCAGGGGAGCTAACTATTGTGAGTCTCTCCAGTCGGCGAGGACAGAGTCTGGTGCAGGGGCTGCCGGTTTAATCAGCAACTTGCCATAGTCTCAGAGGATGCTCAACACCTTTGAAAGACGGTTGGCAGTAGACAGAAAAAACCTCAGCAATGGAGTAAGTCAGGGTAAAAAGACAGACATTGCAGCTGGGTTTTTTCTTCTTTTGCTTTCGACAGATGTGTAGAGCTGGAGCACATCTGGCACAAGCAAGCAAGGACAAATGGCTTCATGCTCCAGAGGGTTGTGACAAAAAACATTCACTGGAACACATTTTACATTGGCAAGTAATGAGGACCAACCCCGATTAAAGACGTATCAATCAGATATACAGATGTATATAGGTAAGAAACTTTTGGCTCCTTGTCAGACATTAAATCAGGCTAAACCACACCAAAACGTTTTCTATGGGAAGCAAAACTATCCTTCCTGAAGTATGTGACAGTTCGACCTTCACATGGCATGCATAGAATTGTTTGAACAGAATGTGGCACCTTCAGGCATCTGGAAATTATACCCAAGGAAGAACCAGACCTGTGGAGGTTCACAGTCTTCCTGATATCTTCTCTGATGTTTTTGGATTTTCTCATGATGTCACACAGGAAAAACTGTGTTTGAGGTGCTACCTTAAAATACTTTCAGAGCTGTGGCTCCGTCTAACTCAAACCTATTTTATTAACCTAATCATAAGCTTACAAATTCAGGAAATCATCACACGGACTTTCCCAAATTGTTAGTAATCTTAGGGTATTAATACTTCACTCGAAAGAAAGTAATATTAAAAACATTCATTATTCTGGCATTCAGAAATAGAAAAAAATTTGCAGTACTAACTGACCTGAAATGTTTAGTCTGATTTATTGTCAGAAAGTGAGAAAAAAGGGATATCTGGTTTCAACTGTATGTTTTGTTATGGTGGTAGGCACCGAGAAAAGCTTCCATCTAATGCATGTAACGAGCAAAAGGTTGTAAAATGACACGTATTTCCTCCCACCGCTGCCAGAGACACTAAAATTATTTTACTGTGAGTGTCTTTTAAACAATGCTCCTTGTGTTTCACCGTCTGCCTGTTCTGGATATTGCACACATATATTTCTATACCTGGGCTGCTCTATTTGAAGGTCAACTTCATCCCTCCACGGCTCAATACGATTCAGGCAGGCGGTGGATACAATTTCTGCTGAAGGGCACTTAACCAGTGACCCATTTTAGAAGGGAACCTCTGCCTCCCTCCAAGCTTCCGTGAGCAGGTCAGCTCCTATACAAACGAATAGAGGCAGAATTCCTGCTCCAACTAACTCTGCCCCACCCTATCCAATGCGCTGAACACTTTATCTAACTGTGTTTTCTCTGATCCAAACCACAGGAGGGCTTTGCGTGCATCCAGTCAAGACATAACTAAGCAAAAGTAAACCCCCCTTTCTTGTGTCGTATCATATTTTAAGCATCAAATTACAGTTGTTGTTGGCACAGCAGGAGCCCAGTGCATCTCTTGCTTGTCTTCACTCGAGGACAGCCTCTCATCGATCTGCTGCCTGGCACAGCCACTGTCACATATGGACTGTGGCCCGAGAGCTTTTAATTAAAGAGCATGTGAGAACAGCTCCCAGCTGCCATCCCTGTGAAAGTCGACACCTCGGCCCTCTCACACCTTGCTTGATACAGCAGCGCTAATCAAAGGCGCTTAAGGGAGAACAAAGAGCGACGTACAAAACGGAGTCACCTCCACAAAGAAGGACATGCATGTGAAACACAGTTGCGTGCCACTCCAGAGTCAGAGCAGAGGAATATCTTTCCGTCTTTGATATATGGTAAGCAGATGGAAATTGGAGCAAACCGTGATCAAAAAATGGGGACTAGCAGGAAGGGACAATCATACTTTGAATTGTATGCAAATGTTTCCCAGACGCTGGACCCCTGATTTGCTTGAAAGACACTCAGGCTAATGAGGATATTAAGATCTCTCAACGCCCTTCTCAGTGGCATGGCAGCATCCCACTGATGTCCTGATTTTGTGATATTCCGTTTCACCTTGATTAACCCCAAACTATCCTCAGCCACTAAAATCTAGTTGTAGCTCTTATTTTTGCCCCAGTTCTGCAATGTTGGCTGCGGGGTGCTGCAGGCGGGTATTATAGGGATTAGGGATAGCTATTACAGGTTTCATTAGCAGGCCATGCCCGCGGCACTCACCTATGGCAGTGGTGAGGAAGGAAACAGTTTCGGTTTCCTTCCCGTCGTTGTAGACGGCCAGGTGCCAGATGCCCGAGTCCATGTACTGGATAAAACCTGTGTCGTGTGTGGTGATTGGTATGAGACTTCGCTGCAGAGCTGCAGGCCCCTCCAGACTGTGAACATCCTGGGCCAGGAGCCGCCGCCCATCCAACAGCTCCACAAAGTCAAACTGCAGACAGAAAGTGAAAATGAACTGATGTATGGACCACGGACACGCCATTAGGAGTGACACATGAGACTCTAGTGCTTTCAGCCCACTTTATAGCAGAGCATCATTTGGTGTGCATGAATAACTCATCATTCCAGAGCAGCCTGAGTTAAGCCTTGACACAGCTCAGCTGGATGGGCTGTGATAATTTCATAGTCCAAATATCTTACATGAAAGTCTTGTTTGAAATTATTAAACTGAAAAACGGAAAGCTGGCGAAATTAAATGTAAAGTTAGTGTTTACCAAAGAACATCTGCTCTGATATGCTTCATATCAGTGGAGAGTCAATGAATACCAATGAGGCCGCATTTCGTTTTCATCCGCAAAATGAAAGGAATCGTGACTCATGTACAGCCTTTGGATGAATACTCGACTCTGGATTATTTTTTTCTGAAGTGAAAATGGAGGAAAAAAAGCCAAGGCGGATTTTTCAACTGAAAAAATCATCACATTGGACATTTGTGCAAACAAAAATCAGGCCATGTGCAATTTACTGAACTTGCAATGCATTCAGAGCCGAAATTTGAAGCCTGTGAGTAGGAAGTCAGAAATGATTAATACAATAACACACATCTCATTCTGTGCTACACATAGATGGGAAATTAGTGAAAAGAAAAATCTTCTTTTCTTGGCCTGTGAGTCCAGTATCTTTGTGTGATTCAATGATGGTACTGAACCTGAAAGAAAATTGCCATAAATTTAATCTGCAACAAAGAAGGTGTATCATACGATACAATGGAGAAATACAACAGAGAAATTTATAAAGCTTTTGCATTCATGACACGCTCCAACATGGTTGGCCCTTTTTTAAACAACATTCCAATTAGTTTTCTGTGGATGAGGAAAAATGGAAACGAAGAAGAATCTCACACTGCGTGGCCCTTATTGTAAATATTTTTTACAACATGGAAGTATAATTTACAATTGACCATATAAAAAAAAAAAAAACACAGAACTGGTGCATGAAATACTTAAATATGCCACATCCAAGCTGACAGGAAATTTTTAGGCCTTGAAAATCTAACATTTAGAAAAAAAGTAGTAATAAAAAAAAAAGTAGTAGTAATAATAATGTTTAATAGAAATAATAATGTCTAGATAGCACAGTCAAAGGCCACTCTAAACAAATAAGTTTTTAATCTTGATTTGAAGCAACTTAGGGTTTCAGCGCTTTTACAGTTTTCTGGAAGTTTATTCCAGATTAGTGGAGCATAAGAAATAAAAGCTGCTTCTCCATGTAGGTTTTGGCCTTACTCAAAAACCAAAATCATGAGTTTGACTTTCAGATTTGATGTGGTAAAATTAAATATGGACAACGTGTTAATACATATATGAGTCAATGATCGATGACACTGAACTAGAAACCGGTGATAGAGCCTAATTATCCAAATTCCCACTGACCACTAAAGTTAGACCTTGCATTAAACCACATTAACCATCTTTCAATTTGAAGTTCAAAAACCTGTGGACTTGTTAACCGGCTATTAGCAATGCTAGCTAATGCTAATGCAATCAATGTAGTTCAGTTGTACTTTCAACTATTGTAGCTGCATGTTCACTACATGTTTTAAAGTACATTGTCTATGTGAATGAAATTTTCTCAAATGAGCGTTTAAACTGCTTTTTGCTGCAGTTATCACTATGTTTGCAAGGGAGCCATAATGTGTGTTGAGGTTGAGGTTATTGAGACACCTCAGACTTACCTACTTAGAATTCAGACTTAATGGGATCTTTCTGTCAATTCTTCGAACTTGGTGGCTTGAAATGGCAACTTCTAAGTAAAAATGCAGCACACAATTAAGCTGCATGCTTTAACTGATAAAATGGCTATGTATTACCAGATTGCCAGATGAACTGTACTTAACTGTTCTCAATTGGACCTATCTAAATAGGTCCAATTTGAGCTCTTCTTCATTCAAATGAAATGATGCAAGTTAAATTTAGCCCCTGTAAAGTAACCAAACTAGTCAGGTAATAACAACACAGGCAGTAAAGAAATTTGGAGATTTGATGTAAAAAAAAAATAAGCTAACGTCAGCAGAAATGAAAGAAATAGGACCACTCCAAAAAACCCTGACTGTGCTTACAAAACTGAAAATATTGCCTGGGGTTGGATAACCTTAATCAAATAACAGCGGACTAAGGCAGCAACACTGTTTTTTAAGATGGAAAGATTAAGATTTTTAAGTTCAAACTGAGGCGTAAGGGGAAGATACAGTATAAGCTACACAACGCTTTATCGGGATTGAGAGAAAGAACACATTCTGGTATGTTATCAGAAAAACATTGGAATAATGAATAAAGTCTAGAAAGACAGTCTTCCAAACATATCCAGAAGTGCGAAATAATGAAATTATATTCTATACTTTTTTTGACTTCTCAAGTCTGCCTAATAAACCCATTAAAGGAAGTAACAAGCAAAAAACACCACAAAGCATACAATAGATATAACATATCAGGAATATGTTCATATTTCCCACCTGTGTGTGTGACGGAGGAAGGCCTCTTCTTCCATATATTCCTACTAAGGCATCTTTGCTGAGTGACACGTTAAACTTTAGGTACATGGGATGATCGATGAAGACCTGGGATCTCCAGAAGATACCGGGAGGAATCTGCTGGGCGACCTTGCGTCCCACGTCAATCTCCCCCATATCTATATAGCTGTCATCTGGGAACAAGCTGTCCAATTTGCCTGCATTGCACACAGAGTTAATCGGTCAAAGAGATCACATCATTAATCCAGTGAGTGGAGGAGCGGTGAGAGTCGGTCTGCTGAGGCAAGGGTCTGACCATATCACAGACATTTAATCACATTGCTGACAGTCAGAGAAAAAATGCAATGAATGATCTCTCTGACCACTGGCAGTGATTACCAGTTACACAGGAGGAGAAGGACAATAAGTCAGAAATATCTGACAGAATTTAATTTTATACAGTGCCTTGAAAATGGTGTCATACCTTTGGACGTTTTCAACTCTCTCAACACAAAGGAGTGTGAAATGGGAGAAAAATTACATGGTTTTCAATTTGTTTTACAAATAGAAATCTAAAAAGTGTGATCTAAACGTTTTAGAAATATCTTTTGCTGCGATTACAGCTGCAAGTTTTTAAAGACTCCATCAGCATTGCATTCTCAATTAGATTTAAGGCTAGAATTTGACAAATTAATATGATTCCACCTAATCCATTTCATTGTAGCACTCGCTGTATGTTCAGGATTCTATTCTGCTGGAAGACGAACCTCCCCTCCAGTCTCATCCCATCAAGTCTGACCACCTTCCCTACTTCTGCTGAAAAAACATCACCGCAGCATGATGCTGCTACCACTTTTTTATTAAGAGGATGGAGGTGTGTTGATGCTCTTTCTGTTATAGAACTTCTGTTCTATAATAAGCTTCTGAATCTGTCACAGAACAGCTACATTTATACAAACACAAAGGTGGACTCTACAAAATTGTTTTTTAAAACAGAATAGTATGCATCCGTTTACTTATAGTAGAGTAAAAGATGCTGAATACAAATGCTGGACACATCTCTCTACATCTCTTTATTTGTGCAAAATTTACACACATATAATCCCAGTAAATGCCTTTATGTTTGTGGTTGTAATGTGAAAAAATTTGAATAGGTTTAAGCGGTAAGAACACTTTGCAAAGCAGCGTATCTGAGTTTACTTTTATTAAGTTATTTAATTGTTTTTAAACTGGAAAGCCAAGATAACTATTTACAATAAAAGACAAACTTTTAATATTTTGTTTGGGTTAAAAGATTAATATAATACCGGGTAGAAATAAGGACAAACTGGTAAAAAAAACCTTTTTAATACAGAGAAGTGAAAACAGTAATTATAGTAAAGAGGGAATTTAGTTGCTATTACCTGCTTGGGTTTTAGCACATTTACCTGCAAAAATCCCCCATATGCTCCATAACACAACTGATATTGGACTCAGCGGAAATGGCAACATCTGTTTGACTGTGTAGATGAGCTAATTTCAGCAGCAATGCCAGCTACAGCAGACATCCATACAATCTCCCCCCAGGACATGGAAGCAGACACGGCTTTAGGTTACACGTGGCACTCCAGATGGAAGTCTTCTCAAAAGTCCATCAGTGACAATGGGGGTTTATCAGAGAAGACAGGGCACACTCCCTGACTCCCCGATCAGGGCTTTACATAATACTACGGCCAGCTAGCTCAGTTTCCACATGTGGGGAAGGAGTTTGTGTGTGGGTGTATTTTTGCAGCACATTAATGGTGTGCTCATCAGACTGTTTAAATAAATTATAAGGCGAGACCAGTGATAATGGCCCTCATAGTTAAATATTTTTTTTGTTTTGCAAGCTAAACTGCAACATAATGCCCACATGGAAAGAAAATGTTTGAAGAGAGTGCTCCATGCTGCGTGCATGTGTGTCATCTTCAGAAAACATTAGGTAGTCAAGCATTGTTTCTGGTGAAAGCAGTGGAAAATGAAACTATTAAAAAAACTATGGCTATTGATTTCCTATCAGCAGTAGCTGACCTTTGCTTTAGTCATGCTTGTTGTTAGCTAAACACACTTTCTGCTGTCTGGTAAATGAAAAAGACAACTCCTGGATTCATCTATATGGTAATAACCCCATCCTCTACCTATTGTAGTCTGCCAGTGGCAAATCACATGGTTTAAATATGGGCCCATTTTCTCAAGAGTGGAGTAGAGAAAACTTTCCTTGACTTGAGCAGTTGGTACCATAGGGTGAGCTCATTCTTTCTTTGGATGCCAAGAAAGGCAGTCCAAGCTGGAAGATGAAAGGATCACATCCGTTCTAAAGGGGACGGAGTGGCTAATCCCCTTCCAGCCCCTGGATACTCCATTCCTTAAGCTGTCCCATATTCTCCCTCCAGGAACAAATAACACTTTCCCACTTACAACAACTTTTATGGGATTACAATGCAGATCTCTGCATACCATGGAGACGGGCGAGCGCAATGTGAAGCTGGATGACAAAATAGTTACATACTTGCACAAGCTCTGAAATGCCATCTGTAAACTGAGATGTGAGAAGTTTGTTTGCAGTTTAGTGTTTTTCTGCAGTGGGTGCAGCTGGGAACTGTGCCAAGCAATGGAAAACTGCAGATGAATTTAGGTAGCTTTATACATGGCATACGGTGCCTTGCAAAAGTATTATAGAGCTTTTCATGTTTTGTCACAATACAGCCACAAAATTCAATGTATTTTATTGGGATTTTATGTGACAGACCAACAGCAGAGCAGTGTATACTTTGGAAGTGGAATCAAACAGTATATGATTTAACTTTTTTCACAAACAACAATTAGAAAAGTGTTGCATGCTTATTCTCGTTTTTCCGGATTTCATTAAGGGGTATCGGAGTAAAAGGGGCTGAGATCATATACAGGACATGGTTTTTTTATTTTTGTTTGCAAAAAAAGAAATTCTGTTTACTTTGCTTCCATAACTATGTAATATTTTGTGTTTCTCTATCACATAAAGTCCCAATAAAATAAATAAAGGTTTCTGGTTCTCATGTGAAAAAATATTAATACTTTTACAAGGCACTGTATATAAAACAAACAAAAAAAAAGATCAGGAAAATGTATTTACTGTCATCTTTTCCCCTGCGATCGGATATCTCCAGCCCTGTGTTGCCTAGTGGTGGTAAACTCAAGTCTGTAGGGAATGGCAGGCCACTTGTATTGTCTTCTGACAGCTGGTACATCTGTCTCTGCATGGGTTGGAGGTGCCAGTTTAACCCCAAAAGGTGAATGGCTGGAATAATAAAGAAAAGGGTTAGAAATAGATAAAATGCATTTCGCATTTTCGCAACAGTAAAAGATAACCATCCATAAAATGAATACTAGTAGATGTGATTTTACTGACAAAGAAAGTGTCACTTGGTTTAATGGTTAACGGCACTTTTTCTAAAATGCTGAGGACAAACATCACAGGATGAATTGCATCATGAGCCCATTGGGACAACATGTGTCTCACCACACCAACACTGGCATGGTCAATCCTTTGTGCCTTGTCATTTTCCCAGCCCTATTACCGTTATGCTTCCCTACAAAACCTAAGGACAAACTGGAGGGGAAAAAAACGCATCAGCAGCGAGAAACCTGGACTGTTCTGAGCGAACAAAGCAGATGAATCACAAAGATATTTTACAAGGTCGACAAAAGAAATGTCCTTTAGAACAATGGTAGCAGAGCACAGCATGGAGGAGGAGGGGCTGACCATGACAGATCACCAATAAGAGAATGGACAAGATGAGCTTAGCGAGGCAAAAGCCAACCTAGAAGGCCACAGTCAGCAGAAAAAGGCCAGGCACTCAATACAGCCATTTCTTTGTTTGACTGCTTAACTTAAGCTTCTAAAGCAAATAACAACAGAATTCAATTATTAAAAAGGGAAATTACTAAACAGCTTAGACTAAAGCTGAGACACAATAAACATCTACAGTTGAGTGTTACTTTCAAAACTCTGATTTATCACTTACAGTACTTCAATTGAAAATACCCAAGTAAAAACTATATGAGCAGTGTGATATCACTTCTGTATTTGAATTTTCACAAATTTCATATATAACCTCAGGTAAAATCCGCAACAGTAACTCATATGTTGATCGAGGCATGCAAAACAAAGCAGGAATTCTTGCAGCCTGCAGTATACTCATACCAACATGTTTTTTCTCACCAGAAGTAATATTAACATTTTGGAGTGTACCAGGCAGAGTCCCGACTTGAGCTGATAGAGCATCTGCTGAGCTAAAGATTAGGGTGATGGCAAGGAGGCCTTCCAACCTCAAAGACTTGGAGCTCGTCAATCAAAATGCCAGTGAAAACATGCAAAAAGCAGGTCAATAATTAAAAGAAGGGTTCCATGCTGTAATGCCAATAAAATGCTTTCACTGAGAAGGATATAAATGAATTTTGAGATGCCGGTTTTTATTCAAATATACATTTTAAAACATAAAAAATATATATTTTTAAATTTATACTCAGTTTACATAATTTTACTCTCTTTTGAGATATGCCCGTCTCATTTTCAATCAGAAACAAACTTCTATATAAACTTCTATATATGATGAGACCTCTTCTCTACAAGACATATTAAAACACTACAATATAAAAGTGGCAGTTAGTGACTTTGTCTGGCAAAGTTATATTAGGAGCCCTTGAGGTGAAAGTGAGTGCTTTATGCTTGACATCCTGTACTTATGTGTAACACTCTCCTTTTAAAGAAAGAAAGGAAGTAGCACTTAAGCTGTTGCCCCGTTGTGCAGATGGAGTGGGCTAATAAAGATGTAAGCTAGCTGATAACGCGCAGTTATAAAAGCATTTTAAAAAGCCTCCCCCATTTTTTAAGGTCTATCTGGCAGGGTCTTGGTAGACAAAAAAGACACAAATCAGAGGGAAAGACAAGATTTGACCAAACTGTTTACGCTGCGGAATTACTGCAACTAGCTAACCGGAAGTCGCTGATGATGCTAAAGTAAGCGTTGGCTTCTGCATTCTATTGCCGCCAATCTAAAGAGTCTGGGCTGCATTTGATCATCTCTAGCTCAAAATCCAAATTAGTTGGACTGGTCAAGCCTGACCTGGATAATTCCACATTGAACTGGTATTGTTAACAGTTTAAGATAAAAAAAATCTGTATTCTATTTGTGAAAACATAATAAAAAGTGAGTTATTTCAAGTTTGTTTTAGCATTAGGACGACCTTAGAATTAAACAAGCATTCAAGATGGCAAGAAAGGTGAAAAAGTCTCCAAGGTTAGCTGTTGGAAAAGTGAAAATAATATTTTAGTCCAAGTCTCTCTGTTTCAATGAAGGATTAGTTTGTTTCAAGGCTTTTTACACATCTTTAGGAGGCGTGGCAATAATTGTGGCAGTTGCTGCATACAGTAAAAAAAAAGAAATATTCCTAAATAACAAAAGAAAAAGCCTGAATTCAAAGTAGTTGTGTCCAGAAATTGACGTGTAAGTGTGTTTAGTAAACACAACCATCCTAGAGACAACTGTATAATAAGTTATTTGATTGTAAGCTTTCTTGTCCAGCTTCAGCTATGTGTGAAATTGAAAGTGTCAGGAAATCTAGAATCATTGACTGATCAAGCAACATTTTGCTCCCTATGCATATTCAAAAACACTACAAACCATATCTGATTTCACATCGTTAGGTACAAAGTAGGTTGGTGCATATTTATCAATGAACCAACTTTCCAACACAACACTGAGGAGTTCAAACATGTGGGTTAACCATAGATCTCAAGGGATATGCTGAAGGAGCATCTGTATATGCTGGCTGCATTTTATGTGCTGTGCCTGTCAAGACATATCAAGCGTGATGTCGAGATTGTATACTGGCAACGCAGAGAAGTGACAGATGGTGTTGTTTGTCATTTTGTAAGCTCCCAAAAGATATCCCATTTGATCTGTAGGATTACATTGACTGACAAAATAAAAATAAAGACTATGTTGCTGAATGACTGCAAAATCACCAGGCATGTTGTCATTCAAGATGTCCCAGCAATCAAGTGTTTCTGAGTTGTATTCTTTATCCCTTTCCTCCCTGGCGCCTCTAACGGAAAATGCTTAAAGAGAGTACCTGTCTGATTCTTTAAGACTTATGTCAGTGCCTACACTGTATTTATTATCAGCAGAGCATAGATGAGAGCCAGAGGAGAGCAATTTCTCTTAAAAGTTTGCAAACACCACCAAGCCCTCAGATGAAAGCGTTAAATGGATGTAATATCAAGACCGACAGAAGGCAATAAAAAGCTGCCTGAGTCAGGAGGAGTGCACTTTCTAGCATCTTCTCTTTTGTCCTGAGAACATGTTGTGCCATCCTTTCGCTTATCTATCGGCAGGAAGTTGGGTCACGCCATGTGCCAATTATGGAACAAAGGTAGTGTAGTTGGAGACTTCTAAGTCAATCTGAGAAAGTCCGAGCACGGGTCATCTGCCACAGCAGTAAGTGATTCTGTTTCCTGTTCATGGCAGTTTTTAACTGGTACACAATTCAAAGGAAGCAATGATCTGGAGAAACTTCCTTGTCATCTTACAGGTCAAAGCCTAAAAGCATTGCAGTCATCTAATAATGTAAATCAAAAATTCAAATCTCTTTTAACCACATGCAGTGGCAATTGCTCTAAGACTGCAAGGGAAGCTCAGCTTCCCCTAAAATGTCAAAAAATAAGTGATCAAATAAATACTGTTGTGTGTACATGTCATTGACTAAATATGCGCTACAACGCGCTCAACTTTTGTTCAGAATCAGCTTCTTATCACTGGTAACGACGCGGCTTTCCTCTCACTCATTCCCGCAGCTTCACAGTGCTTTAAACAGTGAGTTCAATAGCGAAGCAAAAATGCTGGGCTTTGTCCCGCCCATCGGACGCTCAGCGTCGCTGGGGGTCTATGGGGCAGCCTCGGCTGCAGCAAAACGAGACGAGTCACTGGATAAATGCTGGGCTTTGTCCCGCCCATCGGACGCTCAGCGTCTCCCGGGGTCTATGGGGCAGTGGGCTGGCCTCGGCTGGCCCGGATGCTGAGCTTCTGCATGATGATTGGATGATCTGTCTGAGGCTTAATCCCTTTTTGATTGACAGTGAAATGAGTGAATCAGCGATCTTGAAATTGAGCTTCCCCTCCTTGAAAGACCAGCATCCGCCACTGACCACATGGCTTATAAATCTAAAAATTTTAAATTACATGAGTTCATACACTCGATTGGCATGTGTTGTTGTGCTACTTCATAGAATATATGAGAACCAGCCAATTTTGCTTCAGCTTAAGAATAAATCAAATCAAATGTTAGCTGTAGACTATAAGAGAAATGTTGAAAAATTCAGATGATAAATTCCTAATTATTCGTAATGAATAAATACATTTTTTACCATATGAAAGTCAGAATAAAAGAAATAACCTTCCATTCAAAAAATAATATCTAGAACAGAAACAAAAGGTATAGACAAGTAATAATATATAAGCATTATGGTAATGTCAAATTTTTTGTTTAATTAAAAAATATACATATTATTTCATGTTTTTGTTGAAGGTACAGCACCCTCGACATTTATTGATACCCCTGGTAGAGATGCAAAAAAATCCAATAAATGTAGGTTTCATTCCAGTAGCATTATTTCACACAGATTTCTTAGTTTTGAAAACCCAATCTTTAATTTTAATACATCTATTCAGAGAAGACAAAATCCCATTTAAAGTAATAAATGTTTTAACAAAATTAGTAGTGTCACAATTAATCATCCCTACATATTATGACAACATATTAAGAAAAAATCCTAAAGTTCTGCTTACAAACAAAGCTGGGGGTGTTCCCAAGCTCATCTTGCCACCATGCACACTGAGGAAATAGGATAAAAAAACAAACTCCAAAGCCCAATCTAAATCATTTTTTAAGTTCAAAATGATTTCACTGCAATAAAAGCAGAAATTATCTTGAGGCTTTTTATACATTTTACCGGTAGTGCCATTATATGTGGAGGACGCTGTTTGTAATTTCCTTCATCCAGCAGTTTATAGGAGGCAGCAACTGCTGTGCTGTATTTCTGTCAAAAAATAACACCAAACCAGTAAGAAATTGCCTCTATGACTTTCTTGAGTTTAACCTGCATTCATGCTTTTTTAAACATCAAGCAAAAGTGTATGAATAGTTTTATACGCTATATTTAGTGTATTTAGCCTTTTACTTTGCTGCTAATATACCCGAATGTCCCCACTGAGGCACAATAAGGGATATTTTTATTCTATTCTATACAATACTAACACCTAGGTTTAATTTAAAGTTTGATTCTACTTGTAATTCTGCTGTGAGAAATTACTCTTTAAAAAGGAACAACTTAAATAGGAAATTAAAGGAATTGGATTGACCTACACAGTTTGGTCATTAGTATACTTAGCTTACATGAATATTCCACTGGATTCCACCCAGACATCAGTAATCAATATGCTTGTCAATGGACAATGGAGAACCTTTTATTAAAATGCAGCCAATGTCTTTTCACATCTCCACAGTCACACTGACACCCAATTAAACTGCTATAATTTAGTTTCAGTTTCGTTTTTATTAATGTTGAACATAGTATTGAACAATTGCATTATTAGTATTGGTGCATCTCAATGGATTACAATATTACCAAATCATATATTTATTTAAGTAATTATATTGCCTGCACAATCATGGATAAGACTGCTGACTTGACAGTTGTCCATCAAACCGTCACTGAGATGCTTCAAAGGAAGGTGAATCATAAAAGGTCATTGCTAAAGAAGCTGGATGTATAGAGAGAACTGTATCCAAGACTTTTGATGGAAAATTTGGTAGAAGGAAAAAGTTTGGCAGAAAACGGTTCACCAGAGAATCTATGCCGTATCATCAAGAGAAGGTGAGGTACTGACCGAATCATGCAAAAATACTGAAGGTCACTATTTAAGCAACCTGGTACCTTAGCAGTGCTATAGGCTGATCACCTCAGTGCCACACTGTATAAATGCAGTTATTCAAAAATGGCCCAAACCAATAGGGTATAGTACATGCACTTACTTTCCAGTAAACCCACACATCTGTATTATTTATGTTTACTGGTCATTTGTAAGATCTAAATTTTCTGACAATCTGAATTGTGGGTTTTGATTAGCTGTAAGCCATAATCATCAAAATCAACAGAAATGAATGCTTAAACCATATCCGTCTGTCTATAATGAATCTGTACAAATGTCACAGCTACCATGGTCATTAAACCCCTTTTTCTTTATGCTCAACTTTCCAATGAAATGTTTGAATACAACACTCTGTAAACAGCGAGCTTCTACAGAAATTACTTTTTCTAGCATACCACCCTCTGTGCAGGGTTTAAGTTATTGTCACCTGGATAACTGTGAGGTCAGCAGTATACATCATGATTGTGTAGACCATAACACAGTCATACAGTGAGATGTATCCATAAAAATCGTTTTTCAGTGGGTCATAATTAATATTAAAATTTTCTGAAAAACTGAATTATGAGTTTTCCTTAACTACAAGCCATAATCATTTAAAAGAACTCAAATAAATGGTTGAAATATGTCACTCTGTGTGTAATGAATGTATATATTATATAAGTTTCGCTTCTTGAATTGCTTTATTAAATTTTGGCAAAACTAGATAGACTAAATAGAAAAAATCTGCTACATTCTGAAATAATGGTGGAAAAAATGTAAAATCTGTGTTGGAAGAAATGTTTTATGGGTTTGAGGATCACAGAGGCCCAACCTCTTTGTCCTTGACTGGATACCCACTGTGAATGAAAGTGAACACAGGAGGATACTGATGGCCTTAAAATGAGGAACATATAACAAATGTGCTAATGAGGAAGCAACCACAGAGAAAATAGTGCCATCAAAAAACTCCCGACCTTTTCTGCACTTCAAAATGGGTCAATTTACCCAGCTGTGTGGAAAAAAGAAAACCGTGCTGAAGTCAAAACATCTGTCATGAGCTGTAAGTGGCTTTATTAGACATCTCATCCAGAGTTCCCCATTACAGGCCTCAATAATTAACTGCACTTGAAATGAAATGTATTTTCTCATCAGCCTTTAATTAAAAATGCCTCTTGTTCTTGATTGAAATTTCCAATCTGAGTGTGGGGTTTGGTCTCCAACGTGTTTACTCGTGCTGTACCAGGAGATGGTCGAGGAATAATTGTATTGTCTGATTAGGAGCTGTCAAGATGATTTGGCATTTGGCCAGGTCACAAGTAGAACGTGGAAACTGGATCTCTAATACAATAATCATGTAACACTACTGATCCCAAGACCAAGTCAAGCCAAAACTTGGTAACATCTTTTGTTTCTAATTAATACATAGTTACCACAAGACGAAATGCATTGGTTCTGATTTCAAATTGTAGTTTTAAATTTCAAATAAACTCTTTAAATGGCTCAGACAAAAAAAAAAAACGAACAAGATTTCAGCTCATTTGGCCTCAAGGTGAAGCAGAAACGATAGCTTTTGTAAGTGTTACAGCCCAATGAATATCTATAACAAATGTCCTCAAAGAAGAATTAATTTATCTCCCCGATGAAGGCTGTGACGAGGGATCTGCCTTTTATTTCCCTCATGCAAATCAGCTCCGTTCATGTCATCATTCTGCTACTTAAATTCTTTCTTCATCTCTGGGAGACTGAATTCAATAGTGACACCATTTATATGTTAAGAAGGCATTCACTATGAAATAGATGCACTGTTATAGCATGTAATGTATTAAAAGGAAGTGGGAACTGTTTTTATGAGTTTACAACAAGAGATCCAATAGAACTTTAATTACTTCTCAAAAAAGCAACATCTTTTCCTACACCGCATATTTAGTCACAACTGTACAAATGAAAAACTTCAAAATATAAGAATCTTACGATAGTTTACTTGAAAGCAGTGCTCTGCAGGAAACAATAAAATGAAATCTTATCCATACTGATTTTGAAGGTCTGTTTTTTTTCATCCTGCAGATATAAATCAGTCATGATGTTTGCTAGAGATACAAAGAAGTAAAGACTTTCACAAAACGCAAAAGTCACATTTTTCTTTGAATTTGGACCCGTTCGTTGATATTTTCTATCCAACAACACTGTTACCACAAAGGCTGGAGTTAGATTGCTGCAAAAAATCCACAGATCTATTTATACTAACAGAACGTACACTGTCCTGGAAAATCAGGTCTAATTGGTTAATACCATCTGACCCAAAGTGTCACATGTAAATGAAAAAAATTTCGTTAGGCTGTTTAAGAACAGCTAAAGACCCATCAATGTCCAAGATAGTGTCACTGTCCAGGGTGAGAGAAGCTCAACATCAACATGGATTGAGAGTCTGGCCACTAAGAAAGACGTGCTTGCCCACAGAATCTACTCTTTCAAAAGGCTGAATGAAATGTGGACTTACTAATATGGTTATTACATTTTTTTTTCAGGAAAAACAAATTTTATAGTCAGATGTTCAATATTATTATTTAATACCTAGTAGTGGGAAACTTTTTACATGTATTTTTCTATTGTTTCTTATGTTTTTATGTTGTTTTTTCCTATGGCTGTTTTATTGCTTGTGTTTTATGTGTTTTATTTTATTTTACTCACAGTAAAACACTTATATATTATAGGGTATACTAATAAATTATTAAATTATTAATTAATACATTCATTCATTTATTCATCCAGTATTAAGCTATAGTCAGGAGCTCAAAATTGATTCATCCGGTGCCAATTAGAACAAACATATTTGGAGGAGTCAATCTTAGAACATAAGAACACTGTACCAACTATGAAGCGTGGTGGTGGGAAAATCAGGCTAAGGGTCTGTTTTGCTACTAGTATTGTACTGTAAGAATGCTGGTGAAATATTGAAAAAAGAGGAATACCTCTAAATTCTTCCACTTGACTTTAAATCAGCAGCTACATGGTTGAATGAAAACACAATTAGGTGTTTCAGCAGGGCAACGGTCCCAAACACATATCCATTGCCATGGATAAAGCAGGCTAACATTAAGCTTATGGCATTGCCCTGACCCTAACTCTATTGAAAGTGTATGGACTCTGGGTTGATGTCAAGAAACCAACCACTTATCATAAACTATGCCATTTCTTTCTTGATAACTATCAAACGTGTGTAGGTCCTCTGTAACTCCCAAAGGGACATTGAACCAAATATTATAACTGAGTTTGCATGGATAATTTTAGTAATTTGTGGGGTGGCAAAAAAATAGAATGGATTCAAACTATTGTGTTTAGTCATTTGAACATAAAAATTAGTTTAAATGCACAACTGAAAGCCAAAGAGTAATACCATTCAATCCCCTGGTGAGTATGTAAACTTTTGACCATCACTGTATAGGCTGCCATGTAGAGAAACCATGTCAGTATAAATCTATATACTCTTAGATTGTTTGGACCTCCATTTTTTTTAAATAGACTTTGTTTCACCAATACTAAAGACCAAAAGCCCCTCAGTAAACGGATCACACAGACAAATTGCACACTGTATCCTCAGATATGAATATCAATCCCTCGGAGGATGAAAGCAGACAAATTGAGCAGAACTGATTTAATAGCATAACTTAGTTGATGCTTCTAATCCAGCTGGGACCTGGGAGAACTGGTCAATCACACCCCGCAAGATGAATATTCTGAACTCACAGCCGCTCTCTCTCGTGTGATGGCTGATGTCTTTTTCATTTATTTCCTTCCCAGCCTATTCACGAGAGCAAGACGCTCAGTTGCCCATCTGCAGATTCAACCGACCAAATCTACAAAAGATAATGTTTTTTTTCTCTCGACTTGTGTAAGTAAGGTCTCAATCTATAACTCCCCCACATAACTGGTTGTAAAGCTCTGGGTGGAGACTAAATGCCATTATAACTTATGATGAAACATATACAGCAGAGAATGGACTCGTCTTGGTCAGTAAAGACACGTGCTGTGGTGAAGAAGAGTTTACACATACTTACCAACGAAGTAGGCTAACAGGAGAAGCAGGGTCACTGAGATGAGGATTGCACTGAGAGCAGCACATTTCCAGTTGCAGTGCTTGTAGGGCTTCTTCAAGCTGAAGGCAGGTCGAGAGAAGGTGTTTCGAGGTAAAGGGCGTGGGGGAGGTGAGTACACTGTGCTGGAGGTCAGAGGGTACCCCGGTGAAGTTGTGCAATACATTGGTGATGTTCCACCTGGTTTGAACAGGAAATGCCTGAGAAAAACATATTTTTTTCTTGTTACTATGATAGAAACGGATAGCCAAGGATGCCTTAGAATGAATATAAACCTTTTAGTTTCGTCATTTTGTTTCCAAGTGAGGACACTAAGACATAATGGATTATTAAATCAAAAAATGTGAGTATTTTTTCCAGTCTTGCAAAAGTATTTAATCAGCTGAACCTTTCTACATTTTATCACCTTACAACCACAAACTTCAGTGTATTTTAGTGGGATGTTTTGTGATAGACAAACAAAGTAATAGATGCTTATGAAGTGGAAGGAAAAAGATCCGGGGTTTTCCAAATCTGAAAAGCATGTTGTATTTGCTCCTCACCTAACTAACAGTCTGTAGAACCACCTGTTGATCAAATTCAGCTCCAAGTCTTTGAGGGTTTTACTTTATCTGACTGCACATCTAGATACTGTAATGTAAGAGTGGCAAGAAGACAACCACTGGTGAAGAAAGCCATACGAGGTCCCATTTTCTGTTTGCCACAAGCCATCCAGGGGACTCAGCAAATATGAAAGAAGGTGCTCTGACTACTTGAGACCAGTTTGGCCTACATGCAAACTGCTATGTGTCATGGAAACTAATATTGCACCTAACCTTGAACAAATCATGCCCCTGATAAAACCTGGTGGTTGCAGAATGCTGTGCAGATCTTCTTTTTTTCAGCAGGGACCGATTTAGATTTTCCTTTATGGTACAAAAAGACTTGTAGGTATAATTGGAGCAGAAAGGGGTTCTTAAATGTAAAACTAATATTCACCCTGAACACACCACCCCATGGTAAACCACAGTGGTGGTAGCATCATGCATTTTTTCTGCATTTTTACTACTTATTCAGTTTGACCTTATCTCTGTCTCTAGATTGTCAAAGACATACAACAAACATCTATAATTGCAAGAGAGGATTGTTCTACAAAGTAATGTGTCAAGGGGGCTGAATACACTCACCACACTTTGCAGATATATATTTATTTGCTGGTCTAACCACATAAAATCCCAATAAAATACATTGAGGTCTGTGGTTATAATATCACAGACAGTGAAAAAGTTCAAAAAGTAAGAATACTTCTGCAATGCACTGTAATTTTCGCAACTAATGACCAAATTCAAGGAAGTGTGAATTCAGGTAAGCGTGGGGTTGTCAAGGCTGTCCAGAGGGGAGATAAAGTATATAAGGCTGCAGAATGGTACGAAGCAGATTTATTCGCCCTTGAAGAGCATGGCTGACTATCTCAGGAAAACATGTGTAGCTCTCCGTGTCCAAGTGCCGTATGATCAGCCCATCAGAGAGCCAGTGACAGCAGCACTATTGTCAAGGCCATTGCAGTGACAAGTTTACAAGACGCTCCCGAGCGACAGTGACATGAGTGTGATTGAATGTGATCTTACAATGTGTGATGTGGAAAGTCAAAGAGACCATACTTTATTTGTAAATCTAAAAGATAAATAGCTTGAACATCATATTCTAGCAGTAGGACTTCCATAAAGCGGTCATGTTTAACATTGTTCCAAAGCAGTACAACCCAACAATGTGACTTGATGCAAATTAGGTGAGTTGCATCGCAGCTGAAAACACAAACACACCCATTCAAGCACAACAGGAGACACACACCAGTGATTGACAGTATTTTCAAACAGGGGAAAGTTGATGGAAAAATAGTACAGACATGCATTGTTGTTTTGGCAAAGCAGATTCTGAGCCACGTAGCAAGCATGCAACATACCCGTCGTTGTAAGAGGCATCGTGGCGTGCTGATGCCAGAATGTCCATCTCAATCAGGTTGTCCTGCAAAGTCTCAAGGAATGTCTGCTTTGCTATGTTTCTACACACAGGTGGAAAGATGGATATGAAGCTAGTGTGAGACATGCATGCAATAAAAACACAGAAATGCCTGTACAGAATGTGGTCAAGAGGCGATATCAATAACAGGTAAAGACAGAACGGCACAATGGATGGCGTGGGATAAAGAAACCAAGGCCCTTATGGAACTACTTCTAAAGAAGAGTGAGACGAATGACATCTAGCTCTCTTGCTGCTCTCATCTGTACACTGCCATACCTTGTTTTGTTTGAGCCCTGTCCTTCTCTGCAAGCGTCTTGCTCTTCTCTGATAAACATTAGAGTATTCTGGCTCCTTTAAGGTTGTTATTGGAAGAAAAAAATGCATCACTTACTGTACATATAAAACGTTTACTTTAGACAGCATCATTTTTAAGTAAAAATTAATATGTCATGTAATGGACTCTAATCAGTCGAGATGCACTGTCTAGCAGACAGAATTGGCCCATTTTAGTCTCGAACATCCCTGATCGACTGACAAAAGCAATCTTCGGTGTAAAAGTTATTACAGAATGAAGAAGACTCGGTTGGCTATTTGTAGTATCTTTGAGGTCTTTAAAAATAAAGTCAGAAGAAGCCAAAAAAAGGAAGAAGCTTCCAGAAAAACATCTGCATTGTCCACTGGAGGCATGTCGGTGCTGTCTTTAGACAGCTACTATTATTATTAGCTTTCTATCATTAGCAAACAACAGGAATTTAAACAATGATTTCATTTCTGGTCCTAATATAAACAGTTAATGACCGTTCACAACGGAAAGGCAGCTTTATTCTCCTTTGCAGTTGCAGTAAATTATTGCACAATTTAGCACAATCTAACACAAAAACAGAAATTGATTTCTTTTCTTTTAAATGTACCGTTGATAATGAAAGTCTACACACCACCATTAAATGGTAGGTTTTTTTATGTAAAAAATTAGAGCAAATGAACTCATTTTTGAACATTTTCCACCTTTAATAGGATATGCATCCTGTACAATTTAATAAAATCAAACTTTTCAGAGAGGGACAAAAATGCAGATGCATAAGAGTTCACACCCTTAAAGTAGTACCTTGCTGAAGCACCATTTGAATTTATTACAACTGGCAAACAGCATGGCACATCTTGACCTAGGAATATTTGTCCACTCTCCTTTGCAAAAACAATCCAAATCTGTCAGATTTTGAGGGCATCTCCTGTGCACACCCATGGCCTGATCACCCCACAGATTGGATTCATGTCTGGGCTCTTGTTCTGGTAATGCCATTCTTTTGTTGATGTGGATGTATGGTTTGGGGCGTTATCGTAACGAAATCTTAATTTTCTGCTTTCTAGCAGAAGCTTGAAGGTTGTGTGCCAACATGCACTTGGGTTTGGATCTGTTCAGAATTCCTTACACCATGACTAAGGGCCGTGCTCCAGCTGAATAAAAACAGCTCCAAAGCATGATGCTGTTACCACCATGTTTCACTGTTGTGACATTACACCGTGCTGTCTCTGCATAAAACAGACCTTTTGCAATTATAACCAAAATGTCATCTTTGATTTCATCTGAGCATAACAAATTTTCCTATGTGCTTTTGGAACACTTCAAATGTGTTTTTGCACATGCCTGACTGACTTGTCCAGTCCATGACCCATGACCACGTCCAGTTGTTGGTGATGTTACTGATTAGAAGCACTTTAAATGATTGCAGGCATGTGTTGACTCCCATTAAACTGGCAGTTTATTGTGAAAACAGCCTCGTACCCCATCAAGGACGGGTGTCTAAAGTTATGCAAACAATATTTGAGTTATTTCTTGCAACCAGAAACAACTCGGTAATGTGCTCTTTTGAGAAAGTCATTGTTTTATTTAACTAGAAACAATTTATTATTATGACAAATACATTTTTCAGAATGCAGGAAGTAGAAAAAATATTTAGTATTTAGTCATTTTAATCTATCAGAGAGAAATCGGAATGGACTAAAATTGGTATCTGACATCAGAGCTTTACAAAATAACTAAGTGGAAATCGGCCACAAAATCTCTGATCTGTGCATCTCGACTAATTAGTGATTATTACTACAGTTTATTGTTAGCTGCAGCACTGTAAATATTACATGTTAAGTTCATATCTAACGTATCTAGAGGCTTGTGTCTCTATTATCCCCATAAGGATAAGTTCCATAAGGAAGTACTCCTCCAATGCAATGGAGTAATGAACTGTCCACATGCAATGGGAAGGCTGAACACGTTCAGCGGTCCAAGAGAAAAGGCTGGGTTTTGATGCATGCCCTGTGGAGCTCAACACTGGACTCTCCTCAGCTTCAGCTCTGACGATAAATGCATATAAAGACGGACAGTTGCTTGGCAAAAACTCTTGAGAAAAAAACGGTGAGGGTCAACAGAGCCGAGCAACTACTGGCATCTCTCCTCTGGTAGACATCGACTGATGGAAAAAGGCATTAGGAGCTTTTAACTTACCAATGTTATAACAATAAACCAGTTAAAAGTAAAATGAAATCCTACAGGGTCCATGAGGATATGACTAAAGAATTTGATTTTATTACTTTGGAATTTGATCTTTTTTTAAGGCTATGGGTAATGAAAACTCACTGTTTTCAGTAGAACTCTTTTTTATCTCCTCACCATCTGTCTTTTGCTCCGCAGGGAATACCTGTGCAGCATTAACTAGAGCTGGATGATGTGTAATCATTCGTTATACTTTATACTGCCCCACCAGCTCAAACTGATTCTCATTTTCCTGTTGAGTGAACCGTCTCACAACAGCTGAGGGAACAGACAACAAGTCTCTTCGTGACTGTTTTGTTTACAGTTCTGAGAAATTAGCTATTAGTATTTTTCCCATTTGAAAAAAAGGTATATTTACATAAATGTTTTAAAATGTTTTTATGAGTTCTTTCCCAAAATATTAATAAATAATAAAAATAATAATATTAAATGTTTACAAGTGCTGCTATTTTCCAAATTTGTCTCAGTACTAAAGGAAGGACTGAAGCCTCTGAATATGGGTCACGCGTTGTACCCCTACGCCATTGCCACGCCCATATGAAAACATTTTAAAAGTTATGTTGAATTGTTAAACTACTACCTTCTAAACCACCTGGGTAGATATCTCTATGCACTAAAAATCAAAAGGAGATAAATAGGTTTAGCAGACATCAGGAAGACTAACTGGGTTACAGAAAGTTTATTTTATCCTTCTGAGTTTTTAAACTGCATCAACCATGGAGGATGTAGGGAATGTTGACAGCATTCTGGAAGAATTTGATGAAAGATAGGGAATATTTAAAATCTAGAAAATACACAGAGCAACTGCTGTTACAGGGCTAACTTTGAAAGCTTCAAAAAAAGTGTTGCCATCACATTTTCTTGACTCTGTCTGACTAAAAGCAGAAGCTCTTACTTTATTAAGCTGTTTGGTGCAACTTTCCTTAATTTCTTGTGGTGTAACAGCAGCTCTGCTGGTGAATAATTAATTACATTAATAATGAATTAATGAAAGGCTAATATTAGGTTCAGAAATGCACTGAGAACTGATCTGTTGACCAGAATTGGCCAGTTTCCAGCTTGACTGGTGATCGGCCGGTCAGAAACTCAAAAATATTTTTACTGAAAAAATCTCAGTAAACCCTGTTTTACTCCAACTACTCTCTCATGAACATAGGAACAAAGGCATGAGGGGTATAACATCTTTTCAATGCTGTTTTTTCTTTCTTATATTATAGTTCTTAAAGAGAAATAAAAATCTGTCAAAATAAATATCAGCAGGTCAAAGCTTTATGATTACTGAAGATATCAACTTGTCCACAAGATTTGGATTGGTGCATTTCAAATTAGGTTAAATTGCCCTGTTATCAGGTAATTTAACCCAACAACAGTCTGTAGTTTATATTTACAAAACAGGACAAAATAAAAGGAAAAAACTCTAAACTCTTAGATAGTGTTTCTACGTACATCTATATGGCAATGTTGCTGCCAGTTACATGTTAACACAAAGCCGCCATTTGTGCCAAACAGGCTTTCTTTGCTCAGAAGCTTTTTTAGCTCAAAATTCAAAGGAGAAATTTGACATGGTGAGAAATGGAGGAGGAACACATCTCAGCCTTTACCATCATCACTTCATGTTACTGAATTTGAGCTTACCAGCCAAACTCAAATCTGTTTGAACAGTAGTACTTTGATTACAGCTTTGACAAAATGGGTATCAATCACTGTTCTGTGGCAGTTTTACTCTCGCTGAAACAAAAATCGTTTTTTGAAAAAGACCACCTGTCAGAAGTGTAGACTGAGATTATTTGCTTTTCATCCCGAGAGCATTTATCTCAAGCTTTATAAAATATAAAGAGAATAAATGAGCATAAATGAACAAAGAATTTTAGTCACTACTGTGGTGGGTAAAACTGTTACTGTTGAACTGCTCTGACTCAAGCCTAATCATCAAATCTACAAAATGAAGTGAAATTTATTCGCAATTTGAAGCTTATTAAATAAATTATCTCAGCTGGTAACCTGGCTACAGCCATTGCTGTGCTTTTCTTTGTGAATATTATATACTACCATGAAAAAAAGGAGATTATTAGACAGAAATAAATAAATTTGCCATGGTATTTTTGACAATACCAGTAAAAGAAATACCAACAGAAATTTCCTTAGTTCCATTAATACTTGACAAATCTACTTCACACAAGAGCCCTCCTATTGAGAACAGAGCATTGATTAATATGAAATAAATACACACCAGGGCTGAAGTGGAAGAACTATGAAGACTGCACAGTGGAGCCTGGATTTTTTTTGCTTTTTCTAACATGATTATAATTACCCTGCCAGCTAAACTCAGCCGATTTGGCTGGAAGTCTGCTAATATTTGAAAAGCAACCAAAAGCAGCACTTTTCTCTTGTTTTCCACAGAAATCGTGTTCGTCAAAAAGTTGAGCCTTTGGCCCCAGCAGTTCACATTTTCTTGCTCTGCTCCTTGTTAGCTCTGTGGTAACATAATATAGAGCCGACAACATGAAAAGCTGAGTTCGATGGCAGAAGCTTGAGCTCATTCCTAAAGATGCCAACATGTCTGCCTTGCACATTGTTAGGGAGACAAGTTGCATAGTACCTTGTTTCCAGTGGGATGTTGCTGTTGAGGAGCCAGTTGTCCTGCACACTGCCAGAATGTTGACCGCTGGCAGGACCATCAGGGGGAGCAGAGCTGTCTGTGGGCGCTGGGCTGGCGTTGCTCCGTGGAGTGTAGCTGCTCCTGTTTAACGAGTTAATAGAGGCTGCGTGGTGCTGATGATTGGGAGAGTGAGAATGGGAGAGGGGTAGTGGAGGTGTCCGGAGCCGAGAGTTATTTTGAAAGGCTCCGTCTGAAAGCACAGAAAAAAAAAATCAGGAAATAAATAAAACATGAAGTAGAAAGCATTTACCTGAAAAGAATCCAGTCATTAATCGATCACTCTGATGAACTTTTTATTCCTTTCTACCTTTGAGGTTACCATCAAAGACCGACTCACAATTTGTTGGCCAGCAGAGCTAAAATCCAACTGATCTATTGAGGTTTGCATTTTTTTGTTTTGTTTTTTAAGCTTTTTAGGAAAAACCTTTTGGTGTTACCCTCTTAGGATTATCATAAAGAATTTCCAAAAGGCTGTTCTGATTGAATTTCCATCCCCTAGAAAAAGTAGACAAGGCACAGTTTTTCTAATGAGAAATGCTATACATTACAACTGCTAACACCAACAGAGAATATAAGTATTTTAGTGAAAAGTTATTATCAAGGTCTTTGATTAGTCTGACTAGAATCTAAACATAACTAAAAACATTATTTAAATACATAGGACATAAAAGTAAGTAAATGTAATTTATATAGCACAATAAATAGTTTTCACTGCCCAGAATGCTGTATGCCACATTAAAAATATTTTAAAAAGACAATTTAAATAAGAGAAGCAACAAGAAAATTCAAGTAACATTAAGCAGACCATGTTAACATTAGCGTGACAGAAATTGAAAGGAGCACACTTGATTTTAGAAGGAGAAAAATTACTGCAGAATTTGCCACAAAAAAGGAAAAGTCATTATCCAAAGTTTATTGTTAAATGAATCATTAATCCCAGACATAATACCTTTATTTTCACAATTTTACAGTTTGCAATGTCACACTGACTGCAGTGGATTTTATTAGGATTGAATGTGATAGACCAATTTTTACAAAGAGAAAAAAATGTAGGAATGTATCTGTGTTCAGCTCCCCTTACTCTAAATCCACTAAATGAAATGCAGCCAACTAATTGTCTTCAGAAGTCACATAATTGGTAAATGGATGTCTAAAAGCATAAACACAGCTGGTCTTTGAATCTCTCACAGAGCACCGTTCAAACCATCATCTGAAAATGCAAGGAATGTGGCGCAAGTGCAAACATACAAAGACACATGGCAGTCAACTGGTACTGAGCAAATTCAGCAGCCAAGAGGGCCATGGTAACTCTGAATGAGCTGCAGAGATCCCCAGCTCTGGTGCGAGATTCTGTCAACTGGCAACTATTAGACATGCAATCCACAAATCTGATCTTAATGGATTGCTAAATGGTAATTGGTCAAAGTAAGCCAGTAGAGGTCCTGTTTGTAGACTGCCACAAGCTGTGGTCGAATCAGGCCAAAAGTGAACTTTTTGGCCTACATGCAAACTGTTATGTGTGGCAGAAAACCAACTCTGCACATCACCCTGAACAGTATCTGCCCACGGTGGTGTCAGCATGATGCTGTGGAGCTGGTTTACTTCAGCAGGAGCAGGAAAGCTAATTAGAGTTGATGGAAGATGGATGTAGTTACAATGGAAGGGTGTAGATGAAATCACACCAATCTGTTGTAACTGAACAGTCAAATTCCAGATCATAATTAAATTGAGAGTCTGGGCAAAAACTTAAAAAATGATATTCACCAAATATGCTCTTTCACCTGACTGGCTGAGGTTGAGCCAATTAATGCCACACTGTTCTGTTTTTTGGTGAAAATTGAACAAACTTGAATTTATGGGGTATGAAAGCTTTTGCAGGACACTGTATTGAGTGTATGTTCAGCCAATCAACTAATAAAAACAGTTAAAACTAAAGTTTGAATGTTCCTGCTGTAGCACCAATGAAGCCGTTTTCACACCAATAGTTTCACTAACAAATTAACACCGAAACTTACAAATCCTTTTAAATGACAAACTACAAAGACCTCACATGAAACACGGTACAAAAAAGAAAAGCCCTCTCCTGCTCATTATTTCTACTAACTGATCTCCACCACTGTGTGCTCTCTGCCTCCCACTGAGACCGGTGCAAGTTTACTTAGAACAGACACAGACTGGCTTGTTTAAACAAATGAGCTGGTCTCTTCCTGAAGTTGACAAAGTCTTCCAGCTTTTTAGGACACTCATTTGGGTTAGGGATGATTGTTTGAGCATTTCTTTCATTAAAAATGTATGTTTCACATAATTCATTAGCAGATTTAAGATATGAAATTATTTCAGCTATAAGGCAGTAATCAGACTTTCACTGAAACCTGGTTAGAAGTGCCAAACTGGCTCTTTCTTATTTTGTCGTTAGTAGAGATATGAACCCCTAGAAAAGGAGATGATATCCTCTGGGTCCATTCTCACTATTTGATACGCTGCACTCCAAAAGATAGAGGACTGATGTCCTTTTGCTCTCTGTAGCCATTTATTTCCACATCTTCTAAGCCATTCATCAATCAATGAACTCCTGGCTTTACACAGAAAGGCTTTTCTTTATAGCTTTGAGCCTCCTTTATTTCACAGATATCCTAAGCACTAAATTGCGAATATACAGCTCAGAGAACAGAATGCAGGCACAGAGAGGGCTTATTTCCTATAATCAACCCCCATATTAAAGCAATGCCGACTCATATCAGTTTTGTCAGCGACAAAATACAGGCTTATGTTTCAATTTTGACCTTAACGGAAACAAAGAATGTTTTACATAAGGACAAATATGATTATTTAAATAGTTTTTTTTCATTTTGGCTGTTCTCTTTTTTTTATTAAATTTGAAAATTGTGGATAATCTTATGTATATGATGTCCATAGAAGCAGGCTGCATTAATTTAAGTATTTTATAATCTCCTGGTTCTCCCTCAGGCTCCCCTTATGAACGGCAATGTTCAAAGCCAAGTCACATCCGTGTTCTCCACACTGTTTTCGGGTGTACCACTTCGCTTGAAAAGAGCG
Source organism: Crenichthys baileyi (assembly GCA_036173005.1). Lineage (NCBI taxonomy): Eukaryota > Metazoa > Chordata > Actinopteri > Cyprinodontiformes > Goodeidae > Crenichthys > Crenichthys baileyi. The sequence goes on from JAHHUM010002317.1 coordinate 271,799, forward strand.
GATTACCTTTCTTCCACTTGTTTGAAGCAGATCTTTTGGCTCCAGAGTTGATCTTCCTCTCTCTAAAACTCCTGTTTCCACTAAAAATTTAGTTTAGAAAAATCCTTTTCCAGTTTTGAGAAGTAATCTTCCATTTTGTTGGACCAAATTTAAATAAGAGTATGGTTACAGGACTTGTCGGTGAATAACACCGACAAGAGTTCGAAGCGACCTGCCGTTAGCTGTCTGTGCCCATGGGGCTCAACACTGCCCCCAATCAGTGCATTACGGTACTTTTTGCCCCACCCTGTCCATTTTCACTGTGCATACATGGCCGACTACACAGATTAAATAAATCACACACGTTTATTAAATATATTAGACACACTATGGGATGTCAGATTGTTTAGTACATGTGTAGTCCAGCATGTATATTGGTCATATAAAGAGGGACAGCAATGGGCATGCACCAATTGCCTGCATCAGTCAGTGTGTGTGACACAGCCCCATCAGTGGTGAGGCACAGCTATTTACTGCCTCACATTGTCTTTCTCCCATGTACTTGAAGTGGAAATGCATAAATTCAGCGATTCTGACCATAAAATGGTTGAAATACATCTAGAAAACTAATTTGTAAAACAGTCAAAGGGACAAATTGATTTTCTCTTATCATAGCTAGTATTTTACTTCTATGATGACACCTGCGTCCCATGACTGCACGTCACTGCCGATAAACCTGATATAACTTGGCCAACAACACGCTTGCATTAAGCTTCAGTGCCATTCAGATGCCATTGTTAAAAACAGAAACAGAGCTGTTTGTGTTAACAGGCAGTCTGCTAATAAAGCAGCAAGCAAGATAAAATGAAATATGCTGCATTAAATCCTCTGTTTTCAAGCCTAACAAACATTTTAAAGGTTTATTGTGCTCTTTAAAATAAAACAATAATTTTAAATTTACTGATTAGTTTCAGATAATTTCTTACATTAAGGAAGTAAATCTTGTCTTTGAAGAGATGATTTATTACTTCCAGCAGTTCAGACACTTAATGTATACCAGTGTGAGGTAAAACCACACAGTTCTTGGTGGCCTCCCTCCTGCACAGTAATGTATCTGATCCCAGAAGCCATTCATAAGGTTATGCTAATTTTGTACAGAGATGACATAGAAACACAGCAAAATATATCTAAAGGACAAATGCATTCGTGCTCCAGAAAGCATCTTTAGCAAACCAAAACAAACATTTAACATCCTGTCCATTGAGCGATTGCAGACCATTTTTCTTTATTCTATTAAAATTGCAACATTTACTGATCTATGTGTTGCAAATTTACAAAATTCATAAACACTAATATCTATAAGAAAAATTTCACTTTTTTAATCAGCTATTAGAACAGTATAACAGCATATTAAAATTATTTATAGTTTTATAATATTCATGCATAGTGGAACTTCGTTTTGTAATAATAATTTTTCATATATGTTATTTAATCTCCCAGTATTGGTTTGAGAAAAAGACAACTCTTCTCTTGTGCTGATTTTTTCTCTTTTTCAAGTTATTGCTGCAAGTTTATCTGCTGGTAGATATCCATTCTGTTCCCTCTTTGTTAGTTTTACTTTGTATTTTTCAAAAACTTGTATTATTGTTTTTGCTGAAGGAAGTTTTGTTTTTAACTTTTAATAGTAAGTTTTCCAGGAATGAATGTTTTTTTCATTTGTTTGTTTCCATTTCCTGTCTGCTCACTCCCTTTGAGGCAGATAAGCACCCCAGTAGAATCAGGTTCGGTTGGAGGTCTTTTCTTGTTAAATAGAGTTCTTCTCTCCGCTGTCACCCTCCATACATGCTCAGCTTGGAGGCTTGTCATTTTATCACTTTGCAGTTGTGGTTGCTTTGTAATCGACTTTTTCAGGTATGAAATTTGGCTGTCTACCACAGGACGTTTCGTACTGACTAGTTTGTACTCTCCATGGGGGCACTTTTTTTTACCCACTTTGACAACCTATGATTTAAAGAATTTTTTTAAATTCTGTTCATAGCCTGCTGTGAGAAAAAGTGTGTATATGACTAAATGGACAGACAGACAGACTGTTGCCCAAAGTATTGGGTCAATTGCCTTTACACACACAGGAACTTTAAAGCCAGCTATTTATATACAAATACCTTACTATGATGTTGATACACCCTGCAGCTGCAAGAGCTTCAACTCTTGGCTCTCTACAGGGTTTAGGAGAGTTTGGATTGTTTTTTTTGAACAATCTTCCAGGAGAACATTTATGTGGTCAGACACTGATGTTGGAGGGGATGACCTGGCTCAGTCTGTGCTCCAATCTATTCCAAATTTGATCAGCCAGGTTGAGGTTTGCACTATGTGCAGACCAATCAAGTTCTTCCACATCAAACGTGCTTATCTACTGTAAGTCTCTATGGAGCTAACCTTGTGAACTGGTGCAGTCAAGAGGATTTGGGTGTCCCCAAACTGTTCACATTAAGTTGGGAGCATAAAATTGTTAAACGTCTTGTTATGTTGATGGATTAAGAGTTCATTTTACTGTAACTAAGGGGGTGAGTCCCACTCCTGAAAAACAGCCCCTCTTCATAATCCCCTTTACAACAAACAAAACACTGTGTCAAGTGTAGTCATGCAAGTATTGTTCTCCAGGCAACTGCTAAAGCAAAACTTGTCCATTGAATTGGCAGACAGAGAGACATGATTCACCACTCCAGAGAATACTACTTTAAAATCCATGTGGTGGTTTGCTTTACATCCATGCATCCAACACTTTGCATTGTACTGTGTAAAGTGTTGGTTGCTGCTGCTCATTCAGAGAAACCCATTCCATCTAGCTCTCTCTGCACTGTTTCTGAGAAAATCTGAAGGCTGGATGAAGTTTAAGGATCTGTAGCTATTGGCTCTGCAAAAGGCTGCTGACCTCTGTGCACCATGCGCCTCAGCATCTGCGTACCCCCCTATGTGATTTTATTTGGCCTTCGTAGCTGAGTTGCTGTGGTTTCACCTCCAGTTGAATGTGGAATAGTTAATACCGAGGAAATTTCATGACTGGATTTATTGCACAGGTGGCATCCTACTTAGAATTAATCAGTAACCATCCAGCATTTTAAGCCACAAAATATTTTACAAAGTCTGCATTACACTTTTACTGCCTGTTCAAAATGAGAAACTGGTCCACTTCACTGATTTGCAGACTTCCACCATCAAAATGACCATCCATTTACAATGCAACATCCAAAAAAACAACATAAGAAGTTCGTTGTTATCAACATTCACAGCCTGACAGTGGAAATACTTGTCCTTGCAATAAAATAAAAAAATGTTCACAGTCACGTAAATACATGCTAGTCTTGTAACAAAAAATATATAAAAAATGAAAAGGAATTAGAAATAAAACGTATTTGTGGTACAATGCACAGGGCAGCATGACCTGCGCACATGTGGTGATTCAGCAACAATTATTCACTACTATCCAAGGAGAAGAGAAGAGAAAAAAAAATGAATGGTTTTCTATTGACCTGCTTTGCACACCAAAATTGCCAAGAAAAGGAGATTCATTAGTTATCAGAAAGACAGAGAATAGAGACCTTGGTACAATAGCCAAACATTCACATCGCCTTCAAAGCAGAGGCCTGATGATATCCATTCAGTCTGGGGAATGTGGGGTTTCATTTTTCTTCCTAACATATGCGTGTACCGGTTAAGGCCTCCTGATGGTTTTCGAGACAAGTAATTAAGGCAAATCCATTTCATTAGCTAACACCTCATTCCCCACACCAAGAAACAACAGGAATATCAGTCTTCTAGCAACTTGTCATAATTGCTCACAAAAAAATGTCCGGTCTGTAAGGAAAAGCTCCTATTTAAGATATATTTTGTAATCCAATAAAATAACTACCAATAAATTCTAAAAGACATCTGAATATTTGATATGCATGATGCAGACATATCTAACTGCATAGAAAACAAGTTGGTGTTTGGCTTCTATAAAACCCCCTGCGTTATGTATCTAATGTCTTTGTAATAATCTGAATATTTTAGCAGTGAATTAGACTCAGTTGTAAGTTCCTGAAATGTGTAAACATCTTTTGATATTAATATGCAAAATTTTAGAGGTACTTAACATTTGTATATAAACACCCTTAGCTCTGCCAGCACACTTTGCTCTGGTTTGTCCTGCCAAATTTTCCTTCTAAAAGGTCGATGCTGAATGCAATGAATGTGATTCAAACACCCATAAAATTGTCCAAATTGGAAATGCGACTATGCTGAATTACAGTGACAGCGCATCATGATAGAAAACTAACATTTGCGTTATGAAACATTATTCTTTTTAAAACAGCCAATTAAAACATCAATTAAATTTTTCTTCCCTGAACCACATTTTCTTCTTTTTTGAAGACCTCCAATTTTTTACAGATCGACTGGAACAAATTATATGCGGCTAAAATCAGCAATGGACCCGTCCTGGAAACAGTTACATGCACTGTAATCTTGCAGTAAATCAGCCTTTTGTTAAAAGGGTTCAAATTTAATCAGACACTTGGCTTCCAGATGTTAGATTTCGTAGGGAGACACTGCTATAATTTCCACAGCAGGAGTAATCAACAACAGCATAAACACCAATCAATATACAGCGATGCCAAAAAGCTCCATGCAGGGCTGCGTGCTCGTTGAATTGTTATACATTTAGTCTGATGCTTTTATTTGTTAAACTCGATAAACTGCAAATACCAAGACTAGGAATATTTCAGTAAAATACACATCATATGTAATATGATAAACACATGATAAAATACCTACATTAATTCAGGATGAAAGGAAATCTTCCAGTGATAAGTTTTATTATTTTTTTGCTTCATTTAGTCTGAATTCTTGACTGAATTTGACATTTTATGTAGAGTTTAGGGAAATGTGTATTCCGAAACAACATAAGTAGATAACATCCACAACACTGACGGTCACGTCTGATGATATAAAGTGATAGGATATGCCCTAAACATCCACTCAGCCCACTGGGGTGTGAACCCTTTGATGGAGAATTAATCAAAAGTCATCCAGCACCAATATAAATCAACAGATCTCGCCGGCTTAAGCCACATCCCCGATGGCTAATCACAAAAGCAAAATTTCCGGCTGAGTAAGATTTGTCTATAAAAATACAAATAGAATTTGTCACAAATGCAGCGAAGCAGCACAACATAGTGGCTCCGTGGAGCCTGTTTTCTCTCCAAGCCCTGCTGTTTCTTACACCATTAAAAAAATCTGAGGGGAAGAGACATGTGGGAATTCTAGCTGTCTTCCAAAGAACCATTTGAGAGGTAACAGGTACCACAAACAACACACTTCTCGGCTCTTCACTGGTTCTCCCTTAGGGAAAAACAAGTTCGTCGAATGCAAATAAAACTTGATTTTTATTACCAACCAGAAGAAGACAGATGTGCTGTTTTAGAAGAAGTAAAACAAGCTGCCGCCAGGTTTCACAAAGGACACCAATTTATAAAAACGATTTTAAAAAGGCCTGCCACACTTTTCCACCTAAATCCATTAAGACCAGTGCTGGCATATGTTTCACTCGGCCTTCCTTAGATCTAATGGATTTTCTGTCATTCTTTGAGCTGCCTTAGCAAGAACAAGACAAGTGGTTATGTATGCTCTGTTCTGTACGTCACTCTGCTACAAATCCATCAAGAGGCTAGAGATTTTGTTAGAAGGCACAGATGGTCCGCAATTATCATACAATGAAGGTGATGCATCTAAATTTACGTCAAGGGAAAGAAGATATGTAGGTATTCTGAATGGGTTACTGTGAACTGACGAACAGCAGGCTGAATATAACTGGACAAATTGCCTGTTGACTTCACTTTACTGATAACTTGGAGTGCTTTGGGAAAGTGTTCAAACCCCTAGGACCGTTACCATTTTCTCATTCAACAACTTTAGTATATTATATTGGGTTTTTGAGTGATAGAATGACACAAAGTCAGAGAGCTTTGTGAGGAGTAAAATACAGATATGATTTTAGAAATTGTTTACAAATAAATTCCTTGGAAGGAAAAAGTAACTACACAGCCCCATTTACTCTTTTACCCCTAAATAAAATCTAGTGCAGCCAAAAATATGGCCTTAAATGTGGATAAATTGTTGAAAGAAACCCATTAGAAGTCCACTCTGCAGTTTCCCAAAAGCAATGCAGGAAATACGCAAACATGTGGAAGCTGGTGCTCTGATCAACTGACATCAATGTTGAACTTTTTGGCTTACATCCAAAACTACAGTTAATCCCCAAATTATTCATACTGCTGACATATTTATATTTAAAGTAATCTTTTAATTCAGCCAACATCTTTCTTCTGTGTAGAAGTAATATTGAGGTTTAGGGTGGACCAGCCTTAGTCCTGACTTGAGTATGATAGGAAATATGTAGAAGGAGCTAAAGATTCCTCTTAAAATGTAAATAAAAACAAACAAATTAATTTCTTCAAAACTAACACTCATTTTATATTGTTTCTCTTACATATTTTGAGACATTTCTGTAGCATTTCTATTTAGAAACAAACTGCTTGGCTGAATGAAATTATTTTTAAAATCTAAATCTTGCAGTGGATGATTTTGAATCATTTTGGACTATATTGTATGTGTAGCAGAAAATGAATGCCCTGAAAACAGCATCCTCAAAGCAAAACATGGTGGTAGCAGCATTATGCTGTGGTGAGGTTTTTTCTTCAGCGGGAAAAGAAAGACAGTTATGCTCTTCACACGTCTGGCATTTATGGAAGAGTGGCACGTAGACCAAAAATTAAGTTTTTGATCTACATTTAAAAAGCTGTGTGGCAAGAAAAAAAACAAACTGAACACAACATCCACACCAGAAAACATGGTGGTAGCAGCATAATATTGAGGATATGCTTTTTCAGCAGGGGCATGGAAGTTGGTTAGAGCTGATGGGAATATGGACGGAGCTAAATACAGTAGAGTCACGGGACAAAAATGGGCTGCAAAGGACTTAAGAAAAGGATAAAGGGTCACATTCTAGCAGTGAAACGACCTTAAACACACAGCCAGAGCTGTAGCCAAATACTTGTTTTTTTTTATATCAAAGTTAATGTGTTTGACAACCCAGACCTAAATCTAAGCACGAATCTATGGTAATACTTAAAGTTGACACATGCTCTCAATCCAATCTGACTGAGTTTGAGATATTTTACAAAGAAGAATGGATAGGAAATTCTGACTCTAGATATGTAAAACTGGCAGAAATTTACCACAAAAGACTTACAGCTGCAATGGAGACTAAGGGGGGCTGCATGAGCACATCACAGTAATCACATTCACAATTATGCACTAGTTTATGTTGGATTGTCACATAAAATACCAAGAAATTATTCTAGGGGTTGTGGTTGTTAAGTGGCAAATGTGAAATGGTTTAAGGGTTATTAATACTCTTGCAAGGGATTGTAGATACAATGAAAATGAATTCTTCATGATATCAAAACTAGAGTCAGAAAAATCAGGGTGCCATGTGTTGCTCATGAAATTATTATTAAGCCTCAGATAGTTTTATTCCTCATGGTGTCTGCGGCTAAATTACTTTCTGGCGTGACCTCTTTTAACCACATTTCTACCCCGTCATTGCAGACTCTGGGGGGCTGATTAAGCAGTTCAAATGAAGACCTATTTGAACTCACACGCGGCTGCGTCCCTGAGCCTTCTGCTCAGCACAGCATTCCTGCTTGGTCAGCTGCGAGCCGCTCAGTGTGCCGGCCCTTTTCACCGGGGTGTCCGACCGCACTGAAAGCCGATACTGGCCGACCCCATGCTGCTTCGCATTAAGAGATGCTAATGCGGGGAGGCTGCAGTGTCTGAGATCTTGCAGCTCAGCATGGCAGCGTTCTCTAACTGGCATTCACCCCAGGAAGAAGACCCTCAGAGAAAGCCGAAGGCCAGGGAGAGACACATGCTTGACAATAGGAGTGCAGGCTTCAGCGAGCAGCCTCATCAGCCTTAGAGGAACTTTTGCTTAGTCTTCCCAGAAATAAAAAACAGGACTTCCCCCCACACTGAAAAATAAAAAAAAAAAACAAACAGCAGCCTTGGAAGCTACTAATGTGTATAATGATATGCCACTGAGAGCTTTCACTTGTTCAAAATCCACCAGAACATTTTAAGTCCTGCATTTGGGCTTGAAGACGACCTTGGGCGAATGTAATCGGAAAAGATAAAAACCACCTGTTTTTCTGTGGAAAGATTCCACTGTGAAATGATTATTGGAGGCATAGATATTCTTCCTCCTTGTTTACTGACAATAAACATATCTTTCCCTTTTTCTTTTCTGCTCAGTGTAAGCTATGGTGATATTTTGTCAAGCCTGGCATATCAAAGAGACCTGATTTGGAATTTCTGTCCTTTTTTGCCATTGTTACTTTTAAATAGATGATTTTTGCCATGTAAATCCTGCACAAATCTTGCATGCATGCTTAATTCCCATTTACATTTGGGAACATTTTCTAAAAAAACAAAACAAAACCTATTTCTTCTGAATTGTTAAAAACAATCTGGTAATGTGCTATATTTATATTATCATTCTGGCAAAGACATCCAACACCTCACTCTCATTTTGTCACCTCTCTCTACTTTTTGTCACCTTGTGAATATTAGATTTATTTAGCTCTATGTAACAATGTCACACTGAACAATTCCAATCAAGTCACTTCATTCTGCTGAAACAAACCCTTATTGATAGTTATTTAGCTATACATTATTTTCCACAAAAAGACTGAAAGTTGTGCTGTTCACTGGAGTGAAAGAGTCAATTTTTTCCAATTAATCAAAAATGAGAGATACCCCAAATGAAATAAACAAAGTCACCAAGCTTGCTAAATATTTGGATGAGGGGCTGAAAATGCAAGGAAAAGAGATACAGAAAACGCTTATCTGACTTAACTAATTAAACAAAACTTGGAGATGCTTTGCTATTTTTCTGCAAATTTTAATGAGTCTTACTCCTAAGAAAAAAATTCAAGTTATAAAATGAAACATAACATTCCAATAAAATTGTAACGAACAACATGAGATTTCAGCAAGATTTTAGGGAAAACTAAGAGTGTGCAGGACTGACTTACTGATTTTACTTTACCATTGTTTTTGTCAGTAGCATTGCCCCTGTAAAGAAAGCATAGCAGTATGTGCAGAGCCATGTGGTATGCTGCACTTTGCCACTTACAAAACAGGTCCTACAAAGCCCTAATGATAACCAGAGGTAGCAACTCGAGCTGGAAAAATTCCTCCTTATTCCTCGTCCTGACAGCCTGAGGCTAAACTAAATGATCTACTCATGCAAATCACTTTCATTGTTGTGAGAAAAATCTGCTATGGTGAAGGCCATACCCCCTCACCCATTTCGCCTTAAGCCAATCATGCCACTGCTGGGTGACCACTGTGTTGCTGCAGAGGAATTAGCAGGGAGATTTGCAGTGGGATTAATAATTCATTCTGCAGGCGTTCTGAGAAAGCAGTCAAGGCAATTTGGAGTTTCATATAATTAAACCCTTTGGCTAGTTAACTTCTGAGCTTGATCAATTACTTAAATCATTTATGTTGCTTTAGGATTACTCCACCAGTGAAGGACTGAGGTACCAGCTTGAGTTTAAAGGCATCTATGATAAAACACTGAACAACTTTATCCCGAATGCAAATGCTGACTTGTGGGAAATTAGCTTCTATAAAACCCAAATGATTTTATGAGAATGTTTTATATGTGCATGTAGCTGGATTATGCATATGACTGCTTTTTGCATTTTTAGATTGTGCATCTATTTTCAAGCTTGATAAAATACCTTAAATAGTATAAAAGTAAGTCATACCAAAGTCATAGAGATGAAATGAGCAATCAACCAGTAATTTGGATGTTAATATTTGCTAATTGATCAGCTCTGGTCAATGATTTTCTGGTCATTTGCTGAAAATTAATATTTTTCCACCTATTCACCTCAACCATCAAAAAGCTCCCACTATTTTTGGTCAACAAATTCAACAACCAGCAGCAGGTACATACATAGTAATGCATAAATGATGATGATTAGCATGCACCAATTTGCAAATTCGGGCCGAAATCGAAATTGGATAATAATATTGCTGTTATTGCCAATAACGGATATTTACCGTATTATATATATATATATATATATACATACATATATTTCCCTATGATTTTTGACACTGTAAAAAATAAAATTACCATATACATGACATTGCTTCTCTGCTTCAGGTAAACACTCCCCACTCCCCGTCCTGTGCTGCATCACTATCACTGTCACATGATGAAACAAATATCACATTGGCCAACCCCCTCCCCTACCCCTACCGAAACACACACTAAAAAGGCAACAAGATTGAAATAAACACAGGTTATTAATACTGTTGCAGTTTTACTTATGGGGCCGATATCAGTATGTGTAAAAACTGACAAACAGCTAACATTAAAATACGCTACCAGTCAAAAGTTTGGATACACCGTTTCATTTAATGGTTCGTCTACCTCTTGGAACTCCGTCAAGACTGTTGGAAAACCATTTCAAGTTTCTACCTCATGAAACTCATTGAGAGAATCAAAGTAAAGAGGCTATTTTAAGGAATCTAAAACATAAATGATGTTTTGTTGTTTCAAAATGTTGTGTTTGCTACATAACACTATATACTTTTGCTCAAAAGTTTTGACGTCTTCAAAATGTATCTACAACTCAAACTTTTATACTGATAGTGTATATTGGCATTAACATGTTAATGCCGATATATCGTGCATCCATAAAGGTAATGTTGTAATTATTTCTTTTTCTATTGTATTTAATATCAACCTCTACTGAAGAAGCTGCAGCACCTTTTTCTTTTATGTTTTGTATTCCTTAGAAACAAATCTGGAATCCATCGGAATCGAAACTAGAAGGTCAGACTACAAAGACAAATGGAAATAGGTATCCACCAAAAACTGCCTGACTGGTTCATCGCTGCAATTTCTGCTCGTCATATTTTTTTGCAAAAGAGAAGACAAAAGTATTGAACATAAACCTCATTAACAATAACTAATGTATTCTTTTAATCTCTGAATCTGTTGTTGATTCCAGTCAGTATATAGCAACAAGAAAAAAAAAATGGATAGCCTATTAAAAATATTATTTTACTCTTGCTTGATTTTTTTTATTTTAAAAACTCAAGCATGTCTGAAAGCACAACTGAACCCAACGAACATCCTACTCAGAGTAAAATCAATAAGTTAACTGCTGATATCATTTGTGACACATGCTACATCCTACTTGGTAAACATGCAGCTTTACACTCTGATTTTTTTTTTTTTTTTTTGTCGACTGTCAACACTGTGTTAGCACTTTGAGCTGAAATGTCATTCTGTCAGTCTGAATGAGTGTTAGGGTACCAGCAGGAGACTACTTTTCAACATAAACAGCTGATGTTTTTTAATGAGAAACCACACAGGGAGTCCACCAAACTTCATACAACTCAGAAGAGAGGATGTTACACTTATGAATTACGACACGACACAAAAGACCTACATTTCACCTAGTATGTAATAACTTTCCTTTGTTTAGTTGTTTATTCCCTATGTGAGGTGTAAAAGGTTCCATGCAGGCTTTTATTATGAGGTATGCTAGATGGTTACTCCCACCAACATAAATTGAAACTGAAAGAAATATCAATGATAAAGCTTTCCTACTGAACCAAAATTGCCCATCTCTTTGCTGTGAACTTTGTTGACCTCACTTCAGAGAGTTCTGCTCATTTCCTGAGGCTACATATCGACTCCAAGTTTCAACTCTCTCTTAAGGTGCTTAAATAAAAAAAATAAAAAATTATCTTGCCCATAGACATCTGAATGACCTGCAACACAATACATCTAAGAGAACAGGGGAAGGCTCTCCTCTAGAAAGCAACAGTAGTGTGAAAACCAACTCACCATCAGCAGTTGCAGCGGAAGGAGCATACAGGTTCCCTGAGCCAGTTTTAACTAAGAATGAATTGGGGCCAAACTCATCCTCAGAGTCAGAGTCCTGGGCTGGCTGAGCCGCACTGTTACCTAGCAACCTCCCCTGGTTCTCATTGGCTGCAATGGAAGGGGGAGGGTATGGGAGCTGCTCAACAGGGGAGGAGGAGGCGGATGAACAATGCAGCGGAGGACCTGTGGACCACAAACAGAGACAACACATGGGGGGAAATGAAACACCCAAACACAGGCATCATCACACAGAAGCAGAAAACACACACACACACACACACAGGCAAGACTTAACTCTTGACACTTCAAAAACAAACAGGGACACATCTGCTTTTGTCTCCGCCACATCACCCCAGCTGGGAAGAACAATACAAACAACTGAATTGACTTTGAGAGTGAACAGAGAAGACATATGCCTGGCACCACTTAAAAAAACAAAAACTACAAAACACCTTTTAGGATGTTTGTCTGCAAGAAAAAAAAAACCTAGCTCCAATGAAAAAAAGCAAAAAAATACATTTTACATTCAAGTGCAACGTGTAAAATCATAAAGATAGCAATGAAATAATTTAACTTTGTGTAACTTCCTTTGTCATTTTTATAGACAAAATATATATTTATTACATTTTCATGTCGTATTTATTTCTCTGACTGTATATATGTGCACGTTTAGGAGAGTAGCTTCTTGATTGTAGTCAGTACTTGACCTATGCAGATTACCTTGCATCTGCCTTACACAATGGCATGTTTTCTGGTCTTTCCTATTTTAAAGAGTGACGACAAGAAATTTTCCTCTGCATGCTGTCATATTTAAAAACTAGGAATCCAGATGTGGAAATGTATACTGTGCTGAGTTTCTCAGCCAAAATGTCACACCTACAAGGGTCAGGTTGCTCTGGCATTGAACCAAACTTTGAGATCTTCCAATTGAACTAAGGGAGTTCAAAGCATGACGAACAGAATAACGATGTATTCATATGTACATGGATATCTTGGCTGTGTTGAAAAGGATATGAAAATCATTTGATCCCAAAAAGTATCTGATGGCTTTTAAGAAACTGTGCAATTGTTAAGGTTTTTTTTCTACTGGTCTGTGGTCTCCTATTTAAACATGTAATAAATCAAAAATGATAAACCAAAATGCAAAAGAGTGAAATGGCAAAGGGACAAAATGACCTCAATTTAAAGGTAAGATCTTTCAAAAATTTTCAGCAAAATTAGGTTAATGCAATATAAGATGAATTCATTTGGAGGATTTTTATACATCTTCCCTGGGGGATGCAATTATTTTTGGAGAGTGCTGTATGAATAATAATCTCGTTCACATGGTGTTGAGTGTCACCCACTTGTTGTAGGGTGCCCACTTTGGTGCACACATGCGTATAAAGACCCTGCCACAACACGACTCCATCATGAACCGGTCCTTTGTGTTTCCTCCATGTTAACTCTTCACATCAGTTTTCCTTCTTGTCAGATACCTACCCCCCACAGCGCTCATACTGCCTACCCCGACTTAAAAGCACATCATAAATAATTTGCAGGCATGATTATCAGCAGCTTCTTTCTGCCATTATAAAACTTAAATCTTCACTCTTTTAAGGCTTATTGGTTTCAATCTCACACTGTTAGTCAATGTTAAATCTCCACATAGAGCTCCGTATTACTGTGTGATTAACTTCTGAAGCAGCTCTGCACCATGCTGAAAATGACTCTACTTAAGTTACATGACTACGGCGCGAAAAAACCATTAGTTCGGAGCTCTCCTGCATCTTCCCATCAGTCCCTCAGTCTTGATGTTAAAATTCCTGCTGACCCGACTGTCATTCATCAGAAGTGATGAATTTCTTCTCCTTCAGTAACGATCCCCGAAGAGTATTAAAACACGACTCACTGACTCGCATCTAATTAGGCAGCAATTAGTGATATTACCATATCAGGCGCAGCCTTACACAAGCTGTAAATGTCCACTGCCACAGAGAGTCACAGTTTGTGCTTTACATAAGCTTCAGCAGACACTTCATTTCATTCTCAGTTTGTCTAATGCTTAATGGGCACGGGGAAACAGAAGCCCTGCTGTGGGTTAATGACTGTGACACTGCTATTGTTGAATGTAAACTAATGTATAGCCAAGAGAGGAAGAGGCATTTTTACTGTCGATCCCTTTTTCCCTCGGATACATATCAGGCACTTCATTAATTTGTGACAAAACAGCAACACTGCTGGAGCCTCTCTACATGCTTTCATCCACCGCCGTTAAAAAGTAACAAGATTGTTCTTCGTGACGTGAAATTTTTTATTTTTTTTTGCTCATTATGGGATACAAAATATTAAGGTCCACTAAAATGGGCAATGTCCTAACCTAAATGAGGTCAAGGTAGTTAAGTCCTGCAGCCGTTAGTCTCGCACACAAAGGTTTTACTGTCTCCCTGTGTTTAATTAATGCTGCCTTGGCCAGTTCATGCCCAAGCCACGTGCGACCTAAGGCGAGATACTGTGTCTGCGCAGGAGGAGAGAAGATGGCCAGAGAAGTTTCTTACACTTGCCACAGTTAATTGCTTTCGCCTTCACTCACTGTATTACAGCTGCGAAGAGGAATCTTTACTTAGAAGTCTTTGAACCGTGCATGACTGCTTTAGTTTCTGACAGTTTTGGGAAGAGCCTCTAACTGGCTGTTGGGGCTCTGGTGTAAACACAGTTCTCCTCCCACTGTATTTAGGGCATTGATCAGCTTATTAGTTACCCAGTTGAATAAACAGACAAAAAAATCTGACTGATTTGTGGGGTAAAGAAAGGTCTACTAACGATATTGGAGAATTTTTTTATTCTTTTTGTTCGTTTCCCTGAAGACAACAAAGAGATGTATGCATTTAACCTCTTTTCTGGAAATAAAATAAAAAAGTCACACTACAGTAAAAACTATTAGAATATAAACTTATATATTCCATTTACTTAAAAATAACTTGCTTCAGTGCCTTAAGTTAAACAACACAGCAGCAAATAAAAAAAAACTATGCATATTAGCATATTAATAGAAGGTTTAGTGGAAGGAAAAAGTGTGGCGGAAAAAGGCACACAAGCAACACGGATAACCACATTTTTAGAGGATTTGAAAGCAAAACCTATTCAATTGTTTCGGGGAGATTTAAAATGTGTAGACTATAGCTGGAGTCAGTGCTTCAAGAACAACCACATATCTGGGACATAAACTACAACTGTGCAATTCCTTGTGTTAAGCCACTACTGAACCAGAGACGACTTTAGAGAAGCTTTATGGACATGCGGAGTTTTTTACCTGCAGGATTTGACATCTCCCCAAACTCCCAAATTCCCTTGAGGTTGAATAGCCAGCAAATTACCCTGACCATAAAGGCAGTAGAGAATCTATCGAATATTATCAAGAGAAGGATGAGAAACACCAGAACCAACAATGCAGATGAGCTGAAGGCCGCTATCAAAGCACCCTGAGCTTCCTTAGCACCTCACAGACCCACAGGGTGATCACCTCCGCACCATGTCATGCTGATACAGATTTTTTTCAAAAATAGCCCAGACCACTTTTTGAGGGCATATACATTACATGGACATACTTTTCAGTAAGCCAACATTTCTGTATTGAAAAATCCTTTATTTAGATTTTGGTCTCATCAATTATTTAATTATTTTCTGAGAAACTTAATTCTGACATTAGCTATAATCCATAATCCTCAAACTAAACAGAAATAAACACTTAAAAATATCACTCCGTATGTAGTGGATCTATATAATATATCGGTTTTCCTTTTTAAATTCAGTTACTGAAATCAAATACCTTTAGTGATATTGTAATTTATTGAGATGCCACTGTAAATGATGTGCATTTGTTCTTGCAAATATGTGCAGGTGATTACTATAGGGTTATCTTATTTTGACTACACTAAGTGGCTGCAAAACAAATCAAATATAACGACCTATAGCGTGTCCCAGTCTTTGTGCAGTAATGCACAGAGCACATGGGTAAAAATGCCCCTGGCGGCTGAGCTGCAGTTTTATTCCAGTCGGCTAAATCAATACTGCTTCTGCTTCTCTACAATTCCTATCTATCAGTTTTAATCCTGTCTAAAAGCAAAGGAATTATCTTTCATTTTATGTTTTATAAAAAAATATGGAAACATATTTTATTGTCATATGAAGACATAATGGCAGATGGATAAAAAGAATAAAGTTAAATCATTACCTTCATATTATAACATATGCAAAGTGTTATTTAATTGTTTCCTCTTATGTGAATGCATTTTTATATCTCCTGAACCAATTCTTACCAGCTTATGCAACGTACAAGTCAAGTTCTGTTGAGTAAAGCTCTGGTCTTCATTACCTTACTACACTGTGACAAATAAAACAAGGAAGTTAGTCAGAATTAGATGTGCTGTTGTCTACGCCCACATGTTGATGTTCCTTTCTGACCAATCAGAGGTCTGCAGTCTCCCCCCATATCCATATGGTACCACTTTGGCCTAGTTAAACCTTGACTGAGGAAGTAATAAAAATCTATATTAATTTCTGCTGGGTTCTTACTATCTCCAATGCTTAACCTAAAAGAAAATTCAGTAACTTACTGTTCCATTCAATGCAGGAGAGCCATAAAGATGACTATAACATTTTAAACTTCAGAAATAAGATTTAGTCATACTTTTACACAACACAATGTCTTCATACAACTGTTTTTAACATATCTCAGCTGACAGTTAGCTATTATAAGCTATAATAGGCTAATATGCATTTGCTTCACATCAGTATTCAACCATTTCAGTAACTAACAACCATTCCTGTATCTACCGTAGCTTCCAAAAGTTTAGACACCCCTTTTAAATTCTAGGTTTGTGAAGTAAAAATTTGACTTTTATAAATTATACAATAGATTTCATATATCCTGTACAGCTTTAAAAAATATTTAAAACAAATTTAAAACACAATAACATGGTTACATAAGCGTCCACAACCTTATGCTAAACCCCTAAACAGACTGGATCTGATTAAGTATATGATCCGACAAAAAAATCAGGTTGTATGGGGTCTGTAGCAAAAAGAAGACCGGGAATTGAATAGGGCCAAGCAGACTGTGCCTCCTACTGTCCGACCAAGATAGACCAGCGGTCTATTTTGGATGGACCTACGCTGCAATTTGACGGGAATGTCATGAGTCAGTCAGCAATGAGACTAGGTGGCAACTTAAAACACAACCGCTTTGGGAAAAATACAAACGAAAATGGTCAAATCATGACGTAAACATTTTGGTTCGCAAATAGTTTGGCTTGGTTAATTTCCAAGATGGACGACGTGTAACTGATTTTCGAAAAGGAAAACAGAAAGACACGACACACCCTTCTTACAAAGACAACAGCCAGGAGGAAAAAAGCCTGGATGGCGATAGCAGAAGTTTAAGGAATTAATGGTCAGTATGAAATATTAAGATTAAAATGTGTCATTTATATTACCATCGTATATGTATTTCTGGTACAAAATCTTGCGTGAAAACTGGATCTCGTGAGTCCGATAGTCTGTCAACGGACCTTAGTCGGACCCCACATGTTTTGATAAAAATCGGATCAGAGCCAGAGTCGGTCGCAAGTAGTGTATTTTGGGGGAAAATGCTTTAATAATCATTCAGTCCTGAGTTCATGCCTGCCATCAATTATAGTAAATGTGCTGGTTGTGCGGCGCTTGGCATGGCGATAGAGTGCGCGAGCCATATACAGAGCCTTCGGTCCTTTATGCAGCTGTTTCTGGTTGGAGTTCCGACCCCAGCAACCTATGTTGCATGACTTCCCCCTCTCTTCACCCCGATTCCTTTCTGCCTACTTTAAACAACAAAAAATGAAGGCCACTAGTGCTGCAAAAAAAAAAAAGTATTAGTTTAATAGTGTGCACACATTGTATGCAACTGAGTAATTGCAACTTTTTGTATTTTTATTTAGTTTTACTTCAAACAGATTTGTTAATTTTCAGTTAAATTGTACAAATGTCATATCATATGTGGTCAAAATTTTGAAATGATTTATCATGGGCTTATTTTTTCACAAAATCTGGAATTTTAAGCAGGTTTGTGTAGAGATTCACTGTTTTCTTAACAATAAATGCCTCAATGTTAAAAGAAATGTATTTTAATTATTATTTGTGTGCTAAGGACTATAATAGCAAAGTTATCAACTGACAACCACCAAAACAGCAAAATCCTCATCTCTAAAAATGAACACACTTAACTTTGGACATTAAATTACTCAATTTGTTTATGTTCTAGTTTTTGTTTTCTCGCACTCTGATCAATCTATTGCCCTGCCAAAACCAATAACAAATTACAAACTTAAAAAGGTGCTCCATACTCTTTGTATATTCTCCCTTTGGGTATGCAAAGCAATGTAATGAGTGGAGACAGTGCAGTTGTTTACATAGCCATAATAACTCTGCAGTCAGAGTGATGCAACATTACATAATGGAAACTATGAAGCTAATCACAATTATCAAGTTCGCTCATGCACAAGAGGCTGAATTAGTCATTATAATACAAATAAACACTAATTTTATTAATTTTAGACAAAAAAGATGAGACTAAAAGAGTATACTTTAAATAAGGTAAATAGTGATTATAACTGACATGGAAGATTTAATCAAGAGAGAAAAGAAAATGAAATCATAAAAGTCAACATCTTTCCTACATAGCATCCTAGTTTTTAATTCTTATTTTTTCCTTTGTTGCTTTAGATACAATGGTCTTAACTAATTGCACTGCACACCCAAAATAAATAAGGACATTAGGAGGGATTTTGAACTGACAATTACAGTTCCATACAAAACTATTTATATCTTTTGAGAATGTTCATGTTTTGCCATGTTACAATCATAAACGTTACCTTTATTTTTTATAAAACCTTTTATGTTATTGATGACATGGTTTTGAAAATCTTTTACAAATAAAAATCTGAAAAGTGTGGCATGCATTTGAATACTTCATAGAAGCACCTTTCCCTGCAGTTACAGCTGCCAGGTCTTTTGGGGAATGTCTCTGCCGGCTTTGCTCATTTAGAGAGAGATATTTTTTGCCAATTCTTTGAAAATCTTTTGAGATCAGTCAGATTTGATGGGGAGCATCTTTGCATAGACGTTTTACAGACTTACCATAAATTCTCAATTGTTTTTAGATCTGGACTTTGACTTGAGACATAAATATGCTTTAATTTAAGCCATTCCATTGTAGCAGATTATTTGTTTAGGGCTGTTGCCCTGCTAGAGGGTGAACCTCCACCAGTCTATGGTCTTTTGGAGCCTCTAACCAGTTTTCTTCCAGGACTGTCCCAGATTTAACTCTATCCATCTTCCAACCGACTATGACCGGCTTCTCTGGCTTATCATCCCCGCAGCATGATGCTGCCACCAGAACGTTTCACCATGGGGACAGTGTGTCCAAAGTAATTTGTAGTCTTTTCTGCCTGTTAGATTTCCAAAGGCTTTGAAAGACCCTTTATATCCTGATGTCAAAGTCGTACTGAGCATGAATTGCATTCAGAGATTTTATCGCAAAGTTTGCATAATGTAGAATTTCTATTTTATTCCTACTTTAACCTGATTCTAAATCTTATTCAGAGTTTAGTCACTTAGGAAAAACAGCCTGGTAAATAAGAAACACAAATGTGGTGTATTACAAATTGAGTTGGATACTGTTGTGGTAACATTAATGCAGGGATGAGTGAAAAGTGCGCCTTGGTCATTCGGGGAATCAGTAAAATGTTGTGTAATTTGCTTTAGGCATTAATTTTTTGCCCAACGTAGGCATAGTGGACTCAAGATTAAGATATACTTTACTATCCCTAAGGGGCAAACAAGTGCAAAGACAACTGACAGAGATACAAAAATATTAACAATATTCATGACACAACCACGATACAAACATAGGCTATTACACTCTCTATCTTGGCCTATCAGGACAAACAAATAATTAGGCTGACACTAACAGACATAAATGAACATTTATACCTTTTTGTGTTGCACTTTATTATCATGTACCTTCAAGCAGATAGCAGCAACCTGTAATTACGAGGGTGGGTTGGGTCAGCAAGGTTAGCTTGGCCTTCCTTATATCTCTGGTTTTCATCTCTGGACTTTCTCTATGATTTATATGTGCATCTTTACAAGGCTGTTTAGTCTGTGCTTGTTTTTCAGGGGATATTTTCTTTCTAAAATCAATTAACATTTCTTTGGTATTTGAGATGTTGAACTTCAGAGTGTTCACACCAGCCAATAAAATCCCTTAGCCAATCCACTGAGCCAAGATCAGAGTCCTGGTCATCAAGCGGGTATAAAAATATTCAGTCATCAGCAAACATTAGGATGTTTCTGCCCTCATTTTGACTCTGGCGCTCATTAGTGTAGAAAATGAATAAACGTGGTAAAGGACACATCCCTGAGGGGAACTAGTGGAAGATAAAAGGAGATCAAATACCATTAACTTAACTTAAACCATTTGTTTGCTAAAAAGTCAACTAGCCAGCAAACTAAATATCAATTGATGTGGTGACCGTTCATGTTGTAAGCACCTCAAACATGGGGTTGTACACAGTTAAAAGCTGTGGAAAATTCAATTAACAGCGGGCAAATAAAATGTTTTGCCCCATCCAAATGACCCAAAACAAGATGAAGTAGGATGCTAACAGTATCCTCAACACTCCTACTGCTTCTGCAAGCGAACTGTGAAGGGTCTAAGCTGCTCTTAGTTGCCCTTAAGATCTCAGATTTTATTATCTACTCAAAAGACTTCATAATGAGTGAGGTAAAAGTAACAGGACAGAAATCATTTTGTGTCTTTGGGGATTTACACTTGGGCACAGGAATATTTTACTAAATCTTTCTAGAGCATGGGCACTCTGTGAAGTTGGAGAGACTTTGTGAAGATAAAAGAAAACATGCCAGCCAGCTATTCGACACAGTTCCTTAAACATCTGCCCCCAGTGTTACCTTTCCCCTATTTTACTCTCCTAAAGAGTTTAGAAACTGTGTCACAATTTATATTTATTAAAATGGCCATCTGTGCTGGTGGAACATTCCTGTAATCAAACAGTACTTTGATAGAATTGTATTATTTAAAACAACAACAAAAAATATTCAATTGATTGATAAAACATGAGTCAGCCGGCAAGGATATGGCACTGCTCTTAAGGTGTGATCATGTTTTTTCATATTTTCAGCTGTTGACTGACTGACTCAAAACATTGACAAAATCACAAAACTGTAAATATCTTGATCTTTGCTGTTACCCTGAAAGTAAAATTAACTAAATTGCTCAGTGGATCTAAGTGAAATGAGCAGCTCTCTTTTGTGGGTAGTGCCTAAACAATTAGAAAATTCATTTTTTAGAAGTGCAATTACCAGTGTTCTGTTGTTTGCTGGTGATGCTCCCTGTTCAACTGTATTATATTGCATTTACTCTGATTTAATAATCATAAGTCAGGGAGGAATTCACAAGGCATTGTAAAATTCCATGTTTGCAACCGTTTTGCACCCGCTATTTGCTTTTTTTCTTATACGGATTCGCAAAGAAAGCAGCACAACGTACATGCAGATGCAAACATGCCCATCAAGTCCAGCACCTAAGAGGAATGTGCATCTGTTTTGCATTCGGACATAGTTGTTCTCTCCTCGGTCACAAGCACAGCAGATGCAGTAAAATTATCAAAAAGCTATAGAAAAATGTTTTACTGCTTGCTTTTTTAATTTAGAGATAAAAAGCATTGATTAAAGTTAAAGATGCATCAGAAAAAAAAAACCTCTTTTAACATGATTACATCCTGTTAATTTTACTTAATAATTTAAAATGGGCCATTTGTGTCTATTGCAATGTGCTGACTATTCGATCACTTGTCATGTTGCTTTTTTCTTGCTTTTTTTGTCTCCTGTGCCAAAATTCCCCCTAGCTGGCAGCAGGGTTTGTTTTTTCCACAAAATCTGGGTAACAAAAACACCTCTGTCTTTGGTTTGCATTGATCTACACTAAATCTGTCTATAACACCTTATGTAAATATGGGCTTTGTCGAAGAGAGAAGTTATTTGCTTTGTAGAGCTATTTTTGGAGCAAGTCTGCCTTTTGCACCAGGCTTTATAATTCGAAGGATGCACAAACATAAATTTGTGCAAAATTACCACTTGGTTTTTAAATTTGTCACTCTATGTTTGTGTTTGGGTGCTCCAAGGCTGAGTTGCTTTGACAAAATGTAAGCATTTCAAGGGTAACGACAAGTACGCTACTTGTTTTAGGCATACCTTTATATATCAGTCTGAAGTCAAAAATCTGACCAAGACCATTTTGATGGCCTCGACTTTTATTGCAAAACTCTTAAATGACTGAAATGTGATACAGATGCTTTTGAAAAATTTTCTTATTGTCACAAAACAAGAAGGGTCCACTTCATTGTAAGCCTGATTTTTGCAAGCTTTAACAAATGACTGCTAGCCTTTGTAGCTGATTTAATATCTAAGCAAGGTGCCACTGATTGATCCAGAGTGAAAATGTATGATGTTTTTTACAGTTTATACTAATACTAATGTTGTTTCCTTTCTTTAAAAACTTTTGTGACATCTGTTTACCCTCAGGAAAGAAAAATGGGTCAAAAGCCCATTCATTCATATGGTGGGAAGCATTGAGTCACTGTATGTAATTAGTAATTATTCCACAGGTAAACTACAGTATTGTACACTATTAAACGTTCTTGCTTTTAATTTCAAATAAAGTAAAAAAGTAACGTAAAGTCAGCCTTTCTGCCAGTGTCATCTTACATCTTTGAAAGCGAAAAATAAAAGTTATCATGTTTTTTAAAACCTTGGGTTCTGAAGTCCATTGTACTGTGAAATTCTCCCTTTCTACCTATTAGTCTATTAGTTTTGATTTAGCAGGTCTACAGCTGACGGTAATGTGAATAATAGCATCTGTGTGGTTCACTTTACCTTACACAACACTAGGACCAGAAACAACGCTAAATATTTAGGGAGTTTTGGTTCAGAACATATTGGTTACAGTCGATATTTAAATTCCCATGTCAAAATTGGATCTAAACTCCGAAAACCTACATTGACCTAACTTTGGGTCAGTTCACATATTTTTTTTCCATCTCTGTTTATTTCCAGGTCTCCTGCCTGCCTGGACAGGTACTGAGACATATCATTGTTTTGATTCTTTCTTTTTTCAGGCATTATGTTGAAAATCTGCTGCAGTGCTTGGCACCACTGATCTGTTTCAGGGACCCCAAGCTTCTGCCATTGGAGATTTTGTTACATTTGACTCTAGAAAACTAGAGTTCAATGCTAACTCAGTATCTGCAAGTTCAACAGGTCCTGTGGCTAAAATAACAAGTGCAAATCAACATAGATGTAGCTCTTAGGGTATTTTTTTTTTTTTGCTGTTTCTGAGTACTGCCCTGTCTGAACAAAGAAAGAGTGAACTAGGCAGAATTTTATTTTCTAAATTATTTAGAAAAGGTGTCATAACCTGACCGCAGCTGCAACAAGAGATCTGTTGCTGCTGTCTTTTCAACTTTGCATTGCGTTAACACAAACCTGACTGCTGACAAAACCTAATTATAAAGCTGCTTACACTTGCTAATGATCAGTCACTTGAGTGATTTTGATTAGTAACACCTCCCTTCTACTTACCCTCTCAATTCCAATAGAAGCCGTTTGTGTTAATAGTTTTCACACACTAACTCATTATGGGTTATTTTTTCTTCAATAAATATTGGTATAGAGTATTACAGAGTATTATGTAGTTGAATTTACCCAACTTAAGAGCGGGCAATAAGCAGATTCTTATTTAGTTTGTCCTTACTTGTAAAAACTTAAGGTGCTGTCACAGTGTTTTCTATCTTGCCATGTACATTGGGATTTTGAAGAATTGTCTCTTGCACTAGTCTAAGCATTAGGTAATAAATTGGATTTGTGTAAAATCAAGTCCTATAATGTCTTTGTGTGTCACTTTTGATGCATTTCCATTCTCAACATTGCATGTATATTGGGATCAAGGGAGTGTTCTGTTGTGTCAGGACTGTGAATGTTACTTTTGCCATGATGTCACTGTCTCAGTTTTTTCCCCCATATTTAAGGGTCAGCTGACCATCTGGTAATAAAATATCATTGTTCAGTGAGTACCCCCAAATGCTCAGATAATTATTATTAGTAGCCCAATTAATCACAAAGTAGCCAGGGAATCAATTTCACCTTCAGTTTAAAGCATCCAACATGTTGAGGTGAGTGAGTCTTCATTAGTGCAGACAGTATACCATAGTGTGAATAATGGTATTATTGGGTTACTGCTGCAATATTTGAGTCACATTTATATCGATTCTGTAGCAGTGATGTATGTGTATAGAATATAAATGCCATGTAAGTAGTGGCTTTTTTAACATAAAAAAACTGTGGCAGTCTGGGAATCTGCTGATCAAACTGCTGGAGCATCAAATGTGAGATAAGGTGATGCTAGAGCACTAGTTTCCTTCTTACACCTTTAAAATGAAGGACAGATACAGAACAGTGTCAAAGAGGTATAAGAATAAAATAAGCATACTTTATTTTTCTTTGACAGTAGATTGCATTTGAATTATGTATTGATACATTTTACAATGTTTATGCTATACAAACAAATAGGTAATTTAAGACCATCTACCCAAAACAAACAATATTTATCAATGTTTAAATTATTATTGAGAGTGTGCGAATTCAGCATAATGCAGTTGGCTACACTCCACCAAACTACATAATTTAAAGCGCAGACACATTACATTCACAAGCAGAGTTTGTGGAAAATGAGCTTTTATGGGCCGGGATAGGAAAATTGATAAATATTTCTCTGTCAGTGCTGTTCACTTGCTAGGAATCAATATCATAATAACAGAGTGAACATAATGTATGATTGAAAACAAATTGTAAATACCCATACATTCTTTTTTTATATAGACAGGCCAGACCATTACTGAGAAAATGGAAACTATATTTGCATGTAATAAAAAAGTATTACCATAGAGAACACAGTTCCATTTAAGACTGGCCCACTACTTTTCTATCAGCACTTTCATCCCAGCATCCATTACTTACAACACAAACACTGTATGCACTTACACAGACATAGAGTACCAAACTATGAATAAATACACAGCATAAAAATGCCTTGTGAACAAGCAAAAAATTGTCTTAAAATTCCTTGCAAATTTAAGCTACAACCAAAAATATCTATGTATTTTATTGGGAGGAATTTTAGATGTGGACCAACACATGTGGATAATTGTGAAGACAAAAGATATACGGTTTTAAACCATATATCTTTTTTCTTTCCTTTTATCTTTCCTGGGATAACCCAAAATAAAATCAAGTGCTTCAGAAGCCACACAGATACTGAATGGATTCAACCTGTGTCTAAATACAGCTTCTCTATGAAGGCCTCAGAGGTTTATTAAATAAAATGAGTAAACAAAGAGCATCATGAAGACCGAGACACCACACAGGTAAGGAATACAGTTTTGGAATATTTTAATGCAGGGTTTCTGTAAAACAATATGGCACAACAAACCTTCCAAGACATGGCTATCCCCCAAAACGGCCAGGCTGTGCCATAAAGGCAGCAAAGAAGAAAAACACCCAAACTCTACAGGAGTTGCAGAGATCTACAGTTCAGGTGGAAGAATTTGAAGACAGGGCAACTATTAGTTGTTAACTCCACCAATCTGGCCTTTATGGAAGAGGGGTCAGAAGAAAGCGAAAAGAGGTCTTATTAGCAGTTTGTCACAAGCTACAGTGACACAGCAAACATCATGCTCTCAATTGAACTTAATGGCCTAAATGCAAGAAGCTGTGTAGCAGAAAACAAATGCTGCACAACATTCACAACACACTATTCCCATTGTAAATATATTAGTGGGACCATCATGTTGTGGGAGTGCTGCTCTTCAACAGGAACACAGAAGCTGCTCATGGTAGATGTAATAATGCATGTAGCTAAATTCATGACAACACAGGAACAAAACTTGTTAGATGCTGCAAAACACTTGAGACTCTCACACATGGTGAAATTTGGTGGGGGCAGCATCATGCTGTTAAGATGCTGTTTTCAACATTTTATTTAGAAGAGGCTAAATTCTCAATATGCAAAGCTGGAAGACACATACCCCAAAAATGTGCAACTGTACATGCAGTGAAAAGGGATTCTACAAAGTATTAAATCAGTGGGGCTAAACTAATGCACTCCACATGTTTTAGATTTTTATTTGAAAACAATGTATCGCTTTCCTTTCACTTTCCATTTTACACTAGTTTGTGTACGTCTACCCCATAAAATCCCAGTAAAGTTTGATGTATTGTGTGGATTACTGTGACCAAATGCAAAAAAAGTTCAAGGAGTGTAAATACTTTTGAAAGGCACTTAGTATCAATGTACCATTACTAGGATGCTGGAAATTCTAGGTTTAAATCGAATTAGGACATGCCACAATTTTTGCAAGTGTGAATGGCGGCGGCAAACTGTTGAGAGACCCGAGAGCTATCCCTCTCTCATCTATAAATTACATTACAACAGGAGCACACAACCTCAGTGATAATGAGGTAAACAACTAAGATAAAGAAAAGCAACAACTCACAAGCTTTAGCACACGGCTTACAAGAAATAGCCAGTGGCATTCTGAAGTATCACCCAGGAAGTTGAAAAGGATCCTGGAGGGACTGGGACTGGAGATGATGTTTCTTCTCTGAGGGCATCTTAGAACTGATTCCTTCCCTATCCTTTACTCAGACTCCTACCTGGCTCCTCCATCTTTCATCCATCCAGCCTACTCTGCTCTCCTGCATTTAAGCAACAACATACCCTAACATCAAGCTGAAATGTACCATCTGTGTTGACTGTTCTGTAACAAATAAAAGGGGCACATTGCTGGAACTGAAATTTACTTAATAGCAATTTCCTCAATTAAAAGAGACACTTTACTTCTGCTCCCTTAAAGACTGACCCAGCAGCTTCTTTTTATGGGAAACCCATCCACACAGGATCTCTAATATTGCAATTATACGTAATATTCATGAATCACGTCTGATCCCTGCCTCAGTCAAGTCATGTCACAGTTTTTCCTTCTCCTCATTGTTTCTCCCCGCCTGTCACAGAAAACGTTAATCAGCATCATGCCACTCACCTGTTCTCTTCAGTACTTAAGGTCCACTCTCCCACAGCTTCAGTGCCAGATTTATGAACGGTTTTTGCCAAGTAGTTGTCCAGCATTCATGTCTCTTCTTGCCTGCCTCGTTACGATCCTGCTTCTGCGTTTTGTTCTCACGTCTCCTGCCTCAGCCCCTGTCGGACTTGCTCAGTCATCAGCCTCACGGATTTCGACCCCCCTTCTGGATTTTGGATTCACGTCTTCTCTCTTCGCCCTCCTCGGATTAGTTCAGTCATCTGACTCACGGATCTCGACCTTCGCCTGCTCTCCCCAACCACGAGTTAAGTCTGTTCCTCCTAACCTGGTTCCTCTTTTGTGTATGACCTCCGCCTGTACCACAGATATTCCCCGAACCTCCAAGTCTCTCCGGAGTAAACTCCGTAAACACGGAAGTAACGTCGGACTCCATCCTAGGCTGTCCACGTCATTCAGGAGTTCATTCCGGAACAAGCGCTCTCTGAAAAGAGCTCCGGATCCCCTTGACGTGTGTGTCCAAATCCTGCTTCCTGTTTCTTAATAAAACTTTTAAAAATATTCAGGTATTTGGCAACATTGTGAAACTCATTTTCCCACTCATTACATTAAATCTGGCCAAAAGGAGTTTCACGCTGACACCTGAAGTACTAACAGGAACCTGTTTTGAGCTTTCTAAGTCTAAACCAGAACCAGTTTGCAATTCCTCTCCCAAGCTTGATTTCAGGAGTTATCCTCTGACGCCATCTTCTGGATTGCCCAAGTCATCACAATCAGCGGTAATGGCTTCCAGAGAGCCCAGACTCACCCCTCCTGAGGCATTTTAATGGAGACGCCAGTCAGTGCCGTTCCTTCTTAACACAATGTGAAATCCAGTTTGAATTACAGCCATCAGCTTTTCCTTCTGAACATTCCAAGGTAGCCTATGTTGTGTCTCTGCTATCTGGTCGAGCTAAGTTATGGGCTACGGCTGAGTGGCAAAGAGACTCTCTATTTTGTTATAAATACATTGATTTTGCTCATGAACTGATGAAAGTTTTTAGTCCTCTCCTCCCACAGAAAAGGCAACCCGAGGACTTCTGAAACTAAAACAAGGCAACCGTAGAGTCACAGACCTGATTATTGATTTCCACACCCTGGCAGCAGATAGCAAGTGGAATGAGGAGGCATTGCAAGATATCTTTTGGCAAGCACTGAATGAGGATATTAAGGATGAACTGGCAACCCGAGACCCCCCATCATCTGTCAGAGAGCTGGAGGATCTAGCAACCAGGATCGATTTACGGTTACACGAACGTCAAAGAGAGATGAGACAGAACACTACTACCTTGTCCACTCGTCTTCCTTCCAGAGAACTGTCTCCTGGTCCTGTACTTGGTCCTTATCCTTCAAGCCCTATGTTCCCGGAGGAACCCATGCAAATCGGAAGATCCAGGTTGTCGCAACAGGAGAGGCTGAGGAGGAGTCAAGAGGGTCTCTGTTTTTATTGTGGAGCTTCAGGTCACCAAGTTTCTACCTGCCCCCTAAAGGCCAAACCTTCCGGCAGCAGAACCCGAGCAGCATGTCTCCCCGCCTGTCACAGAAAACGTTAATCAGCATCATGCCACTCACCTGTTCTCTTCAGTACTTAAGGTCCACTCTCCCACAGCTTCAGTGCCAGATTTATGAACGGTTTTTGCCAAGTAGTTGTCCAGCATTCATGTCTCTTCTTGCCTGCCTCGTTACGATCCTGCTTCTGGTTTTTCTTCTCACGTCTCCTGCCTCAGCCCCTGTCGGACTTGTTCAGTCATCTGCCTCACGGATTTCGACCCCCCTTCTGAATTTTGGATTCACGTCTCCTGTCTTCGCCCTCCTCGGATATGTTCAGTCATCTGACTCACTGATCTTGACCTTCGCCTGCTCTCCCCGACCATGAGTTAAGTCTGCTCCTCCTAACCTGGTTACGCTTTCTGATCTTTTGTGTATGACCCCCGCCTGTACCACGGATTTTCCCCGAACCTCTAAGTCTCTCCGGAGTATACTCTGTATTCACGGAAGTAACGTCGGACTTCATCCTAGGCTGTCCACGTCATTCAGGAGTTCGTTCCAGACCAAGCGCTCTCTGAAAAGAGCTCCAGATCTCCTTGACGTGTGTGTCCAGATCCTGCTTCCTGTTTCTTAATAAAACTTTTAAAAATATTCAGGTATTTGGCAACATTGTGAAACTCATTTTCCCACTCATTACATTAAATCTGGCCAAAAGGAGTTTCACGCTGACACCTGAAGTACTAACAGGAACCTGTTTTGAGCTTTCTAAGTCTAAACCAGAACCAGTTTGCAATTCCTCTCCCAAGCTTGATTTCAGGAGTTATCCTCTGACGCCATCTTCTGGATTGCCCAAGTCATCACAATCAGCGGTAATGGCTTCCAGAGAGCCCAGACTCACCCCTCCTGAGGCATTTAATGGAGACGCCAGTCAGTGCCGTTCCTTCTTAACACAATGTGAAATCCAGTTTGAATTACAGCCATCAGCTTTTCCTTCTGAACATTCCAAGGTAGCCTATGTTGTGTCTCTGCTATCTGGTCGAGCTAAGTTATGGGCTACGGCTGAGTGGCAAAGAGACTCTCTATTTTGTTATAAATACATTGATTTTGCTCATGAACTGATGAAAGTTTTTAGTCCTCTCCTCCCACAGAAAAGGCAACCCGAGGACTTCTGAAACTAAAACAAGGCAACCGTAGAGTCACAGACCTGATTATTGATTTCCACACCCTGGCAGCAGATAGCAAGTGGAATGAGGAGGCATTGCAAGATATCTTTTGGCAAGCACTGAATGAGGATATTAAGGATGAACTGGCAACCCGAGACCCCCCATCATCTGTCAGAGAGCTGGAGGATCTAGCAACCAGGATCGATTTACGGTTACACGAACGTCGAAGAGAGGTGAGACAGAACACTACTACCTTGTCCACTCGTCTTCCTTCCAGAGAACTGTCTCCTGGTCCTGTACTTGGTCCTTATCCTTCAAGCCCTATGTCCCCGGAGGAACCCATGCAAATCGGAAGATCCAGGTTGTCGCAACAGGAGAGGCTGAGGAGGACTCAAGAGGGTCTCTGTTTTTATTGTGGAGCTTCAGGTCACCAAGTTTCTAACTGCCCCTAAAGGCCAAACCTTCCGGCAGCAGAACCCACAGGCTAAGAGCAGCAGCCTCATCCCAGGAGCCACGTCTACCTCGTGTCAGCGCCAACCTTCAAGTTAATGGTAAGGAGTTTCTAGTTAAACCTTTTATTGACTCTGGCGCTGACACAGAGTTTATTGATCATAACTTTGCTGTTTCTCTGGGCATACAGATGCATCCCACAGTTAAGCCCCGCAGTGTGTTGGCCCTGGATGGTCATGCCCTTAACCAGTCCTGTTTGCAAACCCAGGAGGTTCGTTTGTGCCTAGGGGCTAACCATGTGGAGTCCTTGAGGTTTCTGACCATAAATTCACCCGATGTGCCCATAGTTTTAGGATCCACTTGGCTATGTAAACATAACCCCCACATCGACTGGAGGAGCAGCAACATTCTGGGTTGGTCTGATCAATGCCTGACGAGTTGTCTGCAATCAGCTAAATGCCAAATAACTACTAATAAAATAAAGGAGGTTTCTCCCGATCTGTCTCATGTTCCCTATTTTTACCATGACCTTGAACAAGTGTTTAGTAAATCCAGGGCCACCTCTCTACCACCGCATAGACCTTATGACTGCGCTATAGACCTTCTACCTGGTACCACACCTCCAAGAGGCCGTCTATATCCTTTGTCACAACCTGAAAATGAGGCCATGCACAAATATATCTCTGAGTCCCTTAATGCAGGTATCTTCCGTCCATCCTCCTCTCCTGCAGGAGCAGGCTTCTTTTTTGTGGGGAAGAAAGATGGGACTCTTCGTCCCTGTATCGATTATCGTGGTTTAAATGACATTACGATTAAAAACAAGTATCATTTGCCACTAATGACCTCAGCATTTGATCTTATTCAGGGAGCTAAGATCTTCACCAAGCTGGACCTCCGTAATGCCTACCACTTGGTAAGAATCCGGGAGGGGGATGAATGGAAGACCGCCTTCAATACCCCTTCCGGTCACTACGAGTACCTAGTGATGCCCTTTGGTCTGACCAATGCCCCGGCAGTCTTCCAGGCACTAGTCAATGATGTTCTTAGAGATTTCATCAGCATTCACGCATTTGTTTACCTTGATGACATTCGCATTTTTTCTAAAGACTTGGACTCTCACATTCAACATGTTCACGCCATCCTACTCCGCCTTCTCCAGAACAACCTGTATGTAAAAGCAGAGAAGTGTGAGTTTCATACCACCAATACCACCTTCCTAGGTTTTAACATCACTCCTGACCAAATCTCAATGGACTCCTCCAAAGTATCCACAGTATTGAATTGGCCCACTCCTCAGTCACGTAAGCAGCTTCAACGTTTCCTTGGTTTCGCTAACTTTTACAGAAGGTTTATTCGTAACTATAGTTCTGTGTCTGCTTCCCTTCATGCTCTTACTTCCATTAAAAACCCCTTTAAATGGAACAAGGGACCTAATCATGCCTTTCTGAAACTAAAGACCTTATTCACCACAGCACCCATTTTAAGGTTTCCAGACACTAGTAAACAGTTCATCGTAGAAGTTGATGCTTCTGATACTGGGTTAGGCGCCATACTCAGTCAACGTGCTAGCGATTACAAGGTTCACCCATGTGCCTTTTATTCCAAGTCTCTCTCCCCAGCGAAACGCAACTATGATGTAGGAGACCGCGAACTCCTAGCAGTTTAGATGGCTCTAGAGGAGTGGCGCCATTGGTTGGAGGGGGCCAATCATCCTTTCATCGTCCTGACCTACCACAAGAACTTGGAGTACCTATGGTCAGCTAAGAGACTCAATCCTCATCAGGCCAGGTGGGCTCTGTTTTTTGGCCAATTCAATTTTTCCCTGTCATACAGACCCGGGACCAAGAATGTCAAGCCGGACTCTCTCTCCCGGATCTTCGAGAAGGAACAGTCTATTGGTTCTGATGGATTCATCCTTCCGGAGAAGGTTCGTCTAGCCGTCACGCAGGTCAAGAGGGAGGTCAGAGAGGCCCCCCAGAATCATCCACCACCAAGTGAATGCCCGGTTGACCGACTCTTTGTACCTGATCATCTAGTATCTAAGGTACTCTCCTTTTGCCACGCGTCTCCACTGTTTTGTCATCCGGGCATAGGAAAGACCACAGAAATAGTTAAGTCTCAGTTCTGGTGGGGTTCCTTGCAAAAGGACGTTAGAGAGTTTGTGGGGTCCTGCACCCAATGCTCCCTGGCCAAACCCTCTCGCTGACCGCCAGCGGGTCTTCTGAGGCCACTCCCCATATCTTCACAGCCCTGGTCCCACCTTGCTATGGACTTCGTCACTGGTCTGCCACAGTCTGGGGGTAAGTCTGTCGTTCTTACCATAGTAGACAGATTTTCTAAGATGGTTCACTTAGTAGCCTTGGAGAAGCTACCCTCAGCAAAAGAACTAAGCACAATCTTGTTACAAGAGGTGTTCAGGCTGCATGAGATTCCTAAAAACATTGTGTCCGACCGTGGCCCTCAGTTCATCTCCTAGTTTTGGGCCGAATTTTGTAAAACCCTGGGCATTGAACTGAGTCTGTCTTCAGGTTTTCACCCCCAGACTGATGGTCAGACGGAGCGTGCTAACCAGGAGATGGAGACCTGTCTGCGCATCCTGTGTGGAGAGGATGGCACGAAATGGGCAGAACACCTTCCCATAGTTGAACATGCTATGAACTCCATCGCCTCTAATGCCACTGGTCTGTCTCCCTTCTATGTTCTGTATGGATTCCAGCCACCAGTGTTTGCCGCCCAAGATAAGGCTGCCATAGTCCCATCTGCATACCAAGCCGCCCAGAGGTGCCGTAGAGTCTGGACCAGGGCCCGTGCCCAACTCCTTAAGTCCTCAGCAGTCTACTCGCGAGCAGCCAACCGTCACAGGATCCCTGCACCCAACTACCAGGAGGGACAAAAGGTTTGGCTGTCCACCAAGGATCTTCCCCTGCGGGTAGACTGCAGAAAGCTGGCACCTCGGTTCATCGGTCCCTTTCCCATCGCTAAAGTGGTTAACCCGGTGGCCGTCAAGTTAAGACTCCCCAACTCCATGAAGATTCACCCTACGTTCCACGTGTCCCGGGTCAAGCCTGTCCAATACTCCAGGTTTTTGCCCTCCTCCAGACCCCCTCCGCCCACCCGGCTCATCGATGCCGGTGTCACTTACACCATTCGTCGCATCATGCGTTCTCGCCACTGGGGTAGTAGGATCCAGTATCTCATTGACTGGGAAGGATATGGGCCTGAAGAACGCTCCTGGGTTCCTGCTCGTGACGTTTTGGACAAAGGTCTAATTGCCAAGTTCCATAGAGATCACCCCACTCTACCTGGAGGTCCGTCTGGAGCCGGACCTTAAGAGGGGGGTACTGTCATGAATCACGTCTGATCCCTGCCTCAGTCAAGTCATGTCACAGTTTTTCTTCTCCTCATTGTTTCTCCCCGCCTGTCACAGAAAACGTTAATCAGCATCATGCCACTCACCTGTTCTCTTAAGTACTTAAGGTCCACTCTCCCACAGCTTCAGTGCCAGATTTATGAACGGTTTTTGCCAAGTAGTTGTCCAGCATTCATGTCTCTTCTTGCCTGCCTCGTTACCATCCTGCTTCTGGGTTTTGTTCTCACGTCTCCTGCCTCAGCCCCTGTCGGACTTGCTCAGTCATCAGCCTCACGGATTTCGACCCCCTTCTGGATTTTGGATTCACGTTATCTGTCTTCGCCCTCCTCTGATTTGTTCAGTCATCTGACTCACGGATCTCGACCTTCGCCTGCTCTCCCCGACCACGAGTTAAGTCTGTTCCTCCTAACCTGGTTCCTCTTTCTGATCTTTTGTGTATGACCTCCGCCTGTACCACGGATTTTCCCCGAACCTCCAAGTCTCTCCGGAGTAAACTCCGTAAACACGGAAGTAACGTCGGACTCCATCCTAGGCTGTCCACGTCATTCAGGAGTTCATTCAGGAACAAGCGCTCTCTGAAAAGAGCTCCGGATCCCCTTGACGTGTGTGTCCAGATCCTGCTTCCTGTTTCTTAATAAAACTTTTAAAAATATTCAGGTATTTGGCAACATTGTGAAACTAATTTCCCCACTCATTACAGTAATGGTTACATTTCCCCATGTTACTGGATGACTGATACTCCAATAATAGTGTGACACTAGGGAAAAAATATATTTTTGGCTTCATTTTGGAGAGAAGCAATGGAAACATACAGTTCAATGTCAAGGATTCGCTCCAAACTAAATCAACTCTATTATTATTGCGATTGCCTTCTCTGACTACTTCTATTGTATTAATTCAATTCACTGTTATAAAATAAAAAGTTCACTATGAAGTCACCAAGTTTTAGTTCAAGGCTAAAACGTAATAAATTTTCAATCAACAATATAAGGCCAAAACTGACTACAAAGAAAGTGTTTATTTATCTGAGAACGACTGCTAAGCTATCTTCAGTGCTGCTTGAGTATCTAAATTCCTTCTCTTAATGATGTTTGTCATACCTATTGCCGTAATATTTAGAAAATGATACTAATGCAAACCAAGACGGACAAAAATCTTGCTTGAAAAGCAGATTGTGACAAACCCTTTTTGCGTTTTTCTCTGCTGCATGAAAAAATGCTCATCCCAATCCATGTAGTTGCCTTAGTACTGTTTTAATATTTTGGATGGGACAGATCCAATCGGATACAGGTATCTGACTCGATGCTGTCTTTTTGGCTGA
Source organism: Crenichthys baileyi (assembly GCA_036173005.1). Lineage (NCBI taxonomy): Eukaryota > Metazoa > Chordata > Actinopteri > Cyprinodontiformes > Goodeidae > Crenichthys > Crenichthys baileyi. The sequence continues at coordinate 306,810 of JAHHUM010002317.1, forward strand.
GGCCATTGATCCATCCTCTTACCTAGACACTATGTTTCTATGTCTCATGTAGTTGTGTAGGCTGATTCCCTTTGGAAGTTGAAGCTTTCAGCCAAAAAAAAACATGGACACCCTAATCAACTGGCCAGATATAAGAACCAACCAATTTTCCCTTATCATTAAATGCATAAAAACTAAGGATGTCCAGCTATTTCGCTCTCTAAACTCAAGGGTATGTTCTTTAATACCCCTTGGTTTGAATTTAGTAAAAATCAGATAAATGTTAAACTGAAAATAGTAACATTGTAATTGTGGAATATTATTAAGCTCAGTCAATTTCCAGCCTAAATCAACAGCAATCATTGTTGAGGGAAGTACTAGAAACAAGGTAGTTTTGAGACAAGTTTTCATATTTAGGAGTAAGGAAAACTTATGCTTTGATAAATTATTGGTGTTGATTGCAAAATTTATGTTTTGTGTTGGCTCCAAAACTACAACCTCTATCAAAGAACCTTCAAGCAATTCTTTCCTCTTTTATCTAGAAAAAGTTATTGTAATTGGCCAAAACTGGAAACAGCAGGTCGGACCTCACAGAATTTAAAATGTAAATAGAAATCTCATAAAATCTACCTAACCACATGTTTCAGATATAGCAACAGACATATTTGTTAGGCTTGCCAGGTTACTTAAAGCATACAGGTGGAGCTTGTTGCAGAAGCAAGTTGTTGAAGGGACAGTGATTACATTTTCTCTGGAAATATTTCAGTGCTGCTAAGGAAAGATACAAAATAAATGTTTCTTATCTGCCGTTGTAGAGCCGCAACAACATTTTGAATTGCAAATGTACATGCTCTGTCAATGTGCAAAATATCGTAATTGCAAAAGAGTGAAAGGTGAAATTTGATGACATCATTTATTGAGCTTTAGGACAGCCAATAGGTATTTTGCCCATTGAGGAATTGGCAACATTGTTTTAAAACAACCGTTACACTCTAAATTGGTTAACAGCGCTCTGGTTTACATCAAGGAGCTCTGAAGCTGACAAGAATATAAATGAAGGCATGAAAGCATTGTTTTAATACTTACTTAATTATCATTGTATGAATGAAAATACATTTGAAGACATGGGGACTGCAGAAGTAAAGCTGACAGTGGACTGCATGAAGAACTGCTACAGGTTTATTCATATTAGCTAAAATAAGGTTCTGACTAAAAACATTTTAAAGGCAATTCAAGTAAAAGCAAAACAGAACAGAAAATATTGTTATCACCAGATATTAACATTAAAATTGCTGGACTGGGTTGAAACCTGATGAAAAGTAAAGGTTTAAATCTTCTCACCCATTACTTTTGACAATGTACTGCAGGCATGTGACTGCTGTTTTAAGAACTTAATCAGAGAATGTCCATTTATATCAGAGTAAACAGAAAAAGATCTTAAGCTACATTAAAGGAGACAGGTCGATTGCTAGAACAATGTTCCATGTTTAGGGTAAGGTTCTTGAATCTTTACACATGCAACCTTAGATTATCTTTGTACATTACTTCACAAGTCAAATGTATATGTTTGTGTTGTGTTGTGGCAAATCTCTGCACACCCATCTTAGCATCCCTGGGGCGGTCTTTGTTCTAGGATGAAAAGTAAAGGTTCTAATCTTCTCACATCTCACTGTTAACAACATCCTGCAGGCATGTGACTGCTGTTTTTAAAAATCTCTAGGTCTGCAGAAGTGATAGCGAGCGGCACTGTTACAAAATATCTTTCCCAACTGCACGAGGGGAAAAAGTGGCGTAAAAAACAAGCTTAAAAACATATCCTCACCCATTTGGTGAGTCCTCTGCAGAGGATTTCCGACTTCAAAGACATGCACATGGTAATCTGCTTTAAATTGATGTTTTTGGGCCCTCTATCATAGCCCGATCATCAACTGAGCTGACTTAAACCCTGGCTGAAAAAAGCAATGCTAATAGTGGATAATTATCAGCTTTTACTTTGTCTGCACAGGCTGCTCCATTCCCTCTCACATCACACGCAGAGGCTGGTGAATAAACACAATGGCATGAATAAATAATGACCCCACAATCCTCTTAAGATCCCCAAATGGTGAGAGGGAGAAAAGACAAAAGTTTACTTTTGGTGTTTGAGAGCTAGCGGAGCCTGAAATTATGAGCAACTCATTAGGGCTACATGTGGCTTGCCTCGGGTCTTGCTAAACAAAGATGGCACTATCCCCACCCCTTCTTTTCTCAGTGCATTCTGGGCCTGGCCTAGTAAAATTCCTCAGCATCCCCGTAAAAAAAGCTACAATCTCAATAAAAGACAGTAAAGAGCTTATGCACCACCTAAAAAGCCCTAAATTCTATGCATCTATCAACTTTCTTGTAGAATATTTTTTAGGACCTAATGGTTCCTATGTTTTATGTAATTGTTTTTTGTCCTTATTTCTAGCATATTATCATCAAAGATAGATACTTTCATGTCCAAAGCAAACACCTCTGTCAAAAATGATTTCTTCCTTTTATCATGCTCTCTACATAGCTTATATAAAAACCCACAGTTTTATATTTCAGACACTTTGTCAGTGTTGAAGAATTGATTTCTTTGTGCCTGCAGCTCCCACTGAGTGCATGACAGTTCAAAGGCTATCTAAAATACATGCTGTGGAGAGACTTGTGTTTCTGAGCGGTTATATAATTTACAGAAAAGCAAATCGTAAAGCAAGTCAGAAATACAAAAAATGGGTTGTCAAAAGAACTGAACAAGTTACAAAAGTTTGGCTTTGAATGAATCACTGGCAAACCAAACTGTGAGGCAGCACATACATGAGCATAAGCAAGACAGAAAATACAGAAAATAAAGGGCAAAAGCTTTTGTAGCATAATTAAGAAGGATTTGGTTAGACAAAAGCAATCCCTTTTCCAAATTTCTATTGAGAGAAAGAATTGACAGAAGTGGGTTTGAGTCCTAGTACCTCAAAATGGGCAGCTAAATGAAAACTGTGGTTATCCTTTCATTTTCTGCCAACTCAGAAATGAATCAAAGCAAAACAGTTTTTTGACTTCAGAGAACTGAGCAACTCCCACACTACAGTAAATTTGTTAAAGAAAACCAATTTCCAGCATCAGTGTTTCATAATCCTAACACATAAAGTAAATTACTTACTACCGCATTAAAACCTGAAAAAATAATGCCATATCATGGTGATGGTATGATAACCAGATTACATGGTGAGTGTGCAACTTCTTATACAAAGTTCATTTTAGAGAAAACCATTCCCAACAGGGCATAGAGGTGCTTTCCCCATACAGAGGCTTCAATTATCAGTAATGTAAAGAAGTGGCTGAGCAGCAACTAAGTACCATCCAGAAGCCACCAGAACTTATCACTCACGGGTTGGATAAGATGCCATCCAGGGCCTCCTTCAGTAAATCCTCTTCTTTTATGAAGAAAGCAGGTAGCACAATGTAGATACATTTGGTTACTTTAGGGCCTTTAAAAGGTCTTCAGATACCGTGAAACACTAGGCATATGTCTGCCTCATGGACAAAGGTACCTTTTATAGGTACCTTTTACAGCAACCTTACTGTCTCATCAAACATATTTTCCCCTTATTTGTTTCGAGCCCCTTTTACTTTGATATGCCTAAATAAAATCAAATGAAGCTATTTTCACTCAGAAGTCACTTAATTGGTGACTTTAGATAATAGATAGATTGATGGATGGATGGGATGGGATGGGATGGGATGGGATAGATAGATAGATAGATAGATAGATAGATAGATAGATAGATAGATAGATAGATAGATAGATAGATAGATAGATAGATAGATAGATAGATAGATAGATAGATAGATAGATAGATAGATAGATAGATAGATAGATAGATAGATAGATAGATAGATAGAACCTATTTTCTTTTTAATTCGTAGGTAGTGAAATTTCACTGCTATCACCTGGAGACAGAAGGAAACTGAGTTGTGAAAAACATTTTGAAAAAGTAGGTATATTATATGCGTGAAAATCCCATTACCACCGACCTTTTAGCTAAGCATCTATTGGAAGTAATGATAGCTTTTACAACATGAGGACTCCTGCAATTAAATTTTCTGACATAAATAATTACATATCTATTTGACCTTTAATTTCATCAAAGTTTTGCCTGTAGTTCACCTCGAACCAAAGGTTCTGCTTAAAATTTTGTAATTGCCATTTCACATAACATTCAACCTTATCTTATGAAATACTATAGGCATGCTGAACTGTTTTTGTACTCCAATTTGATTGGAGTACAATTGATTTACAGTTTCTTTCAAAAGTATTTATTCACCTTAAGCATTCACCAAGAATTATACATTTTTCATATTTTTTCACAAACAAAATTTTGAAAAGTCTCCTTTACTTTGGTACCCTTGAATAACATCCAGGGAGAACATATTAAAGAACTTTAAAGCACGGTTAGATTGTAAAACAATATCCTTTGCTTTGAAACTCACATCTCACTGAGCACTTTTGAATCCATCATCTGCAATGGATAAGGCCTACAAAACCTACAAAACCTTCGAACCTACAAAAGATGCCAATGATAACTCATGAGGAGCTGCCGAGATCCACTGCTCAGGTGGGAAAAGGTGCAGAGAGGTCAACTATGAGTTGTGCACTTCACAAACCTGGCCTTTATAACAGAATGGCAGGAAGAGAGCTGATGTTTAAAGAAAGCCACTCACAAGGCTGCCAAAAATTATGTACGGGACACAGCAAACATGTTGAAGATGGTTTTCTGGCCAGGTGAGACGGTATGTGTGGCAAACAACTAACACAACAAGACTCCCTGAACATGCCACCCTATTGTGAAATATAGTGGTGGAAGAAGTACGGTGTGGAAATGATTTGGCATTCAAGGAGGTGATGGGTGGATGAAGCTAAGTACAGGACATAGAAGATGGGCAGCGAAAGACTTGAGATTGGAAAATGGGGATCACCTTCAAGCAGGATATTGACACTAAATACAGCCAGAGATGCAAAGTGATGGTTTACATTAAAGCCCATGCATTTGTTAAAAGGCCTACTCAAAGTTCAGACCTAATTCCAATGAAAAATCTGTGACAAAATCTCAAGATTGATGTTCATAGATGCTGTGACTGAGCTTCAGTTATTTTGTAAAGAACAACAGAAATGTTTCTGTCCCTAGATGTGCAAAGCTGAAACAAACTCACCCCAAAGACTTGCAGCTTTAACTACAGAGAAAAGTGGTTCATCAAAGTATTCACTCAGGGGGCTGCATACATCTGCATGATATACTATGTATCTTTTTTCTCCACTGCACCAATATACTCTACTTTGTGTAGTCTATCACATAAAATCCCAATAAAACATTTCAAAGCTATTTCATCTCTGTCTTTTGCAGAAAAACATACAGTATATTATCTAAATTGATGAAAATGAGAAAGAAATAGGATTTCATGTCATTAATGCATTAATGTGTCTGTCATCTAGAACTTTTATTTAAAACCAACCTAAAGACAGGATGAGAGACATAAAGAGTTGTTTGAATAGTTTATTAGTTTGCTAACTATTCATTTATATTTAATTCAACATCTTTTATTCTTTAGTGTGTATTTTATTTTCAGATTAATTGATAAAGTGCATTTCTTGTAGATTGGTTCAATCAGCCAGCTAATAAATGGTCAGTGCATGGATGAACACGGATTCAGAATGCTGAATCCGTGTTCATGACGTGTTCATCTATTACATTTTAAGCATAGAGAGTATTCCCCAAAACTAACATTAATTTAACATGGGCATAGATAATTGACAGTGTGTTAAATGGATCTTTCTAAGTGAGGAACAGAAGTTGTAAGCCTGGATTGGGATGATCCTCTGCCGAGAAGCTCTTATCCTGCTCCATGCTGAGCTTTGAGTTGTGGTGAGCCCCTTGAGCTTCAGTGGTAAGATGGGTCCTGATGTGCTGTTGGTTTAGACAGTAGGGATGAGGGTATGCAACTCTGCAGATAACAGCCCCCAAACTGTCCACAAGGGCCTCTAAACCCCTGCAAATTAGGCTGCAAATGAGGCAGAGAATTTTTTTCCTTACTAATCCATGATCTGAGTGGGGACTCTGCCAAAAAGTAAACAAATAAATAACTTCACAAGAAATACTGGGGGTGAAAATAACCATGGTTGTGAACTGGGAAACCGCTAGTGATCTCTTTGAAGCCTCATTTTACCCGATACTTCGCTACTGCAGTGCAATTCCTGTTACCGCTTCCAAAATAAGCTCCCATGTTGAGCTCGATAAGGAGGCAGTGAAATTACAGATCCCAATCCCACATGAAACACTCTCCCCTACAGCATGTGATCACATTCTGTATCTGAGATGTCAGATGGAAATTTTGCATCGAACACTTGCTTTTTTGACAAATGTCATTATGTTTCTATCTGCAGGGAAACTGATACCATTATGAAAAGTGGACTATGGCAGAACCATCCTGTTCTTTATAACAGGATGGTTCTCTAGACATTTACTCTCAAAATGAAATAATTTTCTACCCAAATTTTGAGTGAAAAAAAAAATTATTCAAACTAGCATGCAATGATATTTATTCTTAATTAATTTCAGTTTATGATCATATTCAGGGTGGAATTATTCATTTTTGTTTTGTTAAAAGCTTGTCACAAATGACTGATACTAAAAATGACTAATTTACCAGAATAATTTAGTGCACACAGAATTAAAAGTGAGTACTATGATTAAGAGTAAAACCCTGCAGGCCACTGGAACAAGCTTAAAGAGTCGCTCTGTGCCATCTGTTAAAACATTCGAGGCCAGCAAACACACACAGAATAATAATTACAGTCTCCTGCAACACACAGCAATGTCCACACAATGTGAAACACTGATAACTGCAACAAAGTGAAGATGCACAGAGAAATTGGCTGGTGGCAATAATCAGACAATTTTCAGCTTGATTGTCCAAGACCGGTGACCAGCTGGTCGAAAACTGACAAATCTGATCTTTGGCCAATCAGTGAACGGATCATCAGAGAAGAGCATCCGGATAGCAATGACAACACAACTCTTCAGTGTGGAATTCGTAGCTGAGGAGAAAAGATTCGAAGTTAGCTATTTTTAACGTTAGTAAGGTGCTCAAAATGAAGTCAGAGGAACCACAGATATCTAGGAAGATCTTTAAAAGAAAGTGTTCACAGTGACATGGTGGGACATTTCTGTGGCTCATTCGGACCGCAAGAGAGTGAGAAAGAGTAAAACTTAAAGCAGATAACAGGAAGGCTGAATGGAGTACAGCAAAGGTGCTCTGTTTGCCCTTATAAAATTTCAAATCTCTGTCTGTTATAAAACATGCAGAATTAAGGAAACTTTGCCAGCCTTTTTGAAATATTTAGGGAATACACAGAAAGTGTAGTTTTGGTTATGCAAAATGAGCTGCATACAAATAGAAGATGCTAAACTCTGTAATCATTTTTGTCTTTGCTTTAAATTATTTGATATAATAGTGACTCCTTTCTCACACGATTGGCGTGATATCGTTTTCCCCAACACAAGCTGCTGATACTGCGGCAAAGCTCCGGAGATTCAGTTCAAAGTTAACACACATCTTAAATGCGGAGTGGGTATCAAGGTAATTTGCTCAGACATCTATAAAGGGTGTGGCCATCAGCAGCAGTATTTTAGTATGCACAGCCTGTGAGGTACATGAGTGAGCTACGCGGGTTTGTATCAAAGTATAAAAGTGCTGTTTGTTCTATGGTTATTTTTAGAAAGCTATCATTATGCAAAGAATGCATTTTTAATGTGAGTTGCATTTTCTTTCATCTGTTGTGACTAAGTAGTCTGGTGAATAATGATCAAAAAGATGAGGGAAATTTTTTTGCAAAAAACATGCTGGTTGAGGTTAGCTTTGACATTTTTCTGGGACAGTTTGAAGTTCTGTTTTACATCACTTGGGTCAATTTAGGAATACAAAAACAAAAAGCGGATTTTTCATAGATTAGAATTACTCATAGTAAATACAGCGAACAGGCACTCTATACCACAGTCGATGTTTTTGTATGCAGTGGTAATGTGGTTTGAGCCAGGAATAAAAGAACTGAACAAAAGTTCTTTCAATACTTGCACGGGTGACAGCTGATGTACTTCCCATTCAAGTTCAAATCTGCAGGAGATTTGCTTTTCAAAGCCTCTCCGCTTTTTTAGAGGGGAGTGTTTCACATGGAACACCTGTCTCTCCCAGACACTTGTGCTACGTTCAAAGTTTCAGACACTGAAAACCACCCCGGAGCGCTTAACCTCAATCTTTCAACAGTTCAAAGTCTCGCAAGAATCTTACACCCTCCAAAAAAAAACACCTGATACAGGTAACAAGGGAATAAATCATTGTGGGGTTTTAACAGACTGCATGAATTTTTTGTTTCATTATTTGTTTTATGATTCATTAAAGGCAGAGTGTGTAGGAGTTGGTGATATGTGGTGGTAAAAGATGCAGACTACCCCCAACAAATACAAGCTTCATCACTGTCGCCTGCGCAGCATGCAGGGCTGGGTGCTGTAGCCGCCTGACGTTACTCTTTGCTGTGTGTCGTCTACAAAAAGAACAATTTTTATATGCTGTAAGCTAACATCAACTTTAACAGTGCGAGGGGTGTTCAGTTCAATCTGTGCAACACACTGAAATTAAAATTTACTGCTGAATAGAAATAGGCTGGTACGATTCTAACGGTATGATAACTTTGAGTTAAAAATACAAAAAAAAGATCTAAATGATGTCATGTAAAACTGCTAAAATAATATAGCATAAAAACAGTAATAATTAAGCTATCTGTATTTATTATTTACAGTTATTTTTATCTTGATACATGGGCTTGCTATATACATGCTTTTTGCATATAGAAAAACACAAGTCTGACCAGCTTATATCACCTTAGGACTTAAGATTGTATGATGAAATTATTTTTTCATGTTGTGAAAAGACGACTTTTTAAAATCCTGGTACACCTTAATGCTGGAAACCAGCCCGTGCCAGCTGTCAAGAGAGTGTCCATTCATTCTCCATACCTTAACCCGATAGGTCCCCAGTCCATCCCAGGGCAACTTAGAGACACATAGGACAACAAACCATGCACTCACATACTTACTCTAAAGGACAATTTAGAAAGATGAATTAACCTAACATGCATGTTTCTGAACTGTGGGAAAAAGCTGGAGTACCTGGAGAAAACCCACACATGAACAGGTAAAAACTATACAGAAACACCCCTGGTGAGGATTCGAAACTAGGACCTCCTTGCTACAAAGTAACGGTGCCTACAACTGCACATAAAAGAATATTCCATGCTTGCATATAGTTAGCTCAGTATCTCAGCGAAACAGATTTGTTTTTATCATGAGTTGTTAATACATAATAATTGCTTTTAAAGACAACAGTATTACCGGATTTAATTAATGGGTTTTTTTTCAGACACTTTGGGACATCCTTTAAGTACATTTCAATGGTCATATTTAAAAACAGCAATACATTAAAATATTCATGTTTTGCTTAATGGTATGCAAAACAAAATAACAGCATACATTCAAAAACTAAGTTAAGTTTTTAGGTAACATTTATTGTGCAAATGCTGACAAAAAGTATATCTCTGGGAAACATAAGAGGTCAATATACTAAATATAAGTCCTAAAGATGTCTTACTCAGTTTAACATAATTCATTAGTATTGCTTCAATTGGAAGAATTGTCATCCAAACAAGCAAAATAGTAAGCAAAATCAACATGAAAATAGTGGTGACTTTTTTATTGGTCAATAAAAGCCATTATTTACTTTGCAGAAAGGTAGGAGTTCAAGAAAAGGAAAATTAATCTTAATTCAGCAGCAAGTCTTGTTTACAATTTCTGAAATTGACGATTTTCAAATAATGAAAGCACTTTTATACCCAGAAAATCTTAAATAATATTTTAAATTCTGGAGTTTTATTGAAGATCTACTACAGTTCTTAAAAGTGACTCATTCCTTTCCACAGTGACCACATACTTCCTCAGGATGACTGATTCCTACAAAATTATCAACTTAATGCAAATGAGCTTTACACTGTTGCCAAATACTTGCTCAGAAAGAGGGATTGCTACAAAGTCAATGATTAGATGCGATCCATATGGCTTCAATAAGCCCAGCACACACTGTACGATTTCCAGGATTGTACAGGACTTGAACGGCTCACACTGTGCCAGTAACTCCTGTCACACCGCACAATGGATGATGCCAGACTACTGGACTTGCTTCTGCAGCACTGTTTGATTTGTTTATATAGTGATATGATTTTGGATATGAATATGTTGAATTTATCTTTTTCTAAAGTGTCTCGACATAATGCTTTTTGTGAATTTGTACAACTCAAATTAATATAATTCAATTTAAGTAATTTAAGTAGATTTTTATCAGTTGAACTGTGTTACCTTCTTCCATGTTTGTGGGAATCTTAAGATTAGTTATCCTCTTATGCAGTTGTTGAAATGTACCTTTAATTACATGCAAAAAAGAAATCTAACTTCTTTTTTATCTAAAGTATATTAAAGTCATTTATTCAACTGGCTTTAGAATACGAAACACTCAGCACCAACAGTGGCATCATTCCTAAAAATGCCGATGCAGAATGAGCCTTAAAAGTCCTAGACCATGCAAATGCAAGCTTAGGCGGTGAAATAGCCATTGCTTACGCAATCTCTTGTGACAGCTTTAAAACTCATGTCTGCCATCGGAGCTGCTAATTCTGTGTCACTAGCAGCTTTTCTATTACAGCATGTAACCAAGTCAGCCAAACTTCAGATTATTTTGATTGTACACAAGGTAGCTGCTTGCAAGATCAGAACACGTGCTTGCAAATCAAATGTTGTAATGACTTAGATTTAACTAATACACAACAAGCTACCTGCTGTAATAGAAATTATATCTAGTAATGTGAAAAGTGTGAAAAGACCTCAGCCAAAACCCAACAGGATGCTTTTTTCTGCAGCACCTATAGACTTGGCCCAAAGCCCAAACAGGAGGAGCGATTGCAAATACGGATTAAACACTCTCTGTCAGTATCTGACAAAGGATTCGTAAAATGTTATATTACACTCGCATAAAATATCAAAATGGAAGAAAACAGTTACATAAAACATTTGCTTTCCAAGTCTGTAATATAAAGGGAAAGGGGGCGCCACTCAATTGCACTCTAGAATAAGATCAAAACTTGACTCTGTGTACATTTATAAATATATCTCCTCAATCAATAAAGAACGAACCTCCCAGGAGAATAGAGTAAGAGTAAGCAAAATAAATACACAACTAACCACCCACTGGAACTAATTACATTTTGGCCCTAGAAAAACACCAGCACTAGTCCCACCAATGTTTTTCACTTAAAAAGAACTGTGTAGGCTTTAGCTACATAATTTTTTTTTCCACAGGTTATGGAACACATGAATAACACTCCCTGAAAGGGCCTTGTGGTTATCGTCTGTTCTGGTTCTCATCGTTAAAGCAATGTAATAGCCAAACCACTGCGGTGGAGGGAAATTTGGGATTAGAACACACATCTGGATAAGCTGTTACAGGGAAAGAACCAAGAAAAGCAACCCTCCTCTAAACACAGCAGACTGCCTTTTCTTCGTGTCGCTCAGCCTCAGTAAAATGTAGGATGAGTCAGCAGTGGCAGGGTGCCTGAAGTGTCTTTGAGGGGCTCCCTAGGGAACAGGAGCATTATGAGAAGGATGAACATGTGCATAGCTGTACAAGCTCCATAGATGCAATTCCAATGTGTTAAAACTCATAATTAGGAATATACACTATATATGTGCATTCATTTAGCTGTCCAACACAGTCATTATAGTTTGGGGAAGTCAAAGTGTGGAGAAAATTACCAAGAGGTTCTGTGTTTAGTGAACCAGAGCCGTGCAAGATTTTAGGCCATCAAAGTATCTTTCAGTGTAAAAGGTGTTATGATTTTTTTTACTGCAAGTTAGACTCTGAAGCCATAAGGTTGGGGGGGGGTTGGCCAGCTGAGCACTGTTTTGACCAAAAGTGACCTGAAACAAATATCAAGCCGTGTCAGGAATTTATTTTAGAAACTGTGCAGGAAGACTGCACTTTAACTGTCTTTAACCATTTGTTACGAACAATTAGTATTGACAATAAACATTATGTTTCCTTTTCACACAACTAAATGACTATTTTGCAGTTTTTAATTAGGTCTGCACTGCATTTACTCATCTTATTCAGAATTCCTGGGCAGATCAAACTTGTTAAACACTGACCAGGGGTTTTTAAAACACAGTTTGAGAGTGAGAAAAACTTCATTCTAGTTGCGAAAAAACAAATTGAAACATTAGGACCACCTTATAATTAAAGAAGCAAAACAACTGCAATACATGGACTAGTGAGATATGTACTGGAATTAAACTCCTGTGTATTAAGTTTGTACTGATAGCAAATTACTTAAAAACATGAAGATGGGGATTTTTATTTTTCAAAAAATTGATGATAAAATCTGTTACAATCTAATATTCCTGAACCCAGTATCTGGTAATCAGAGTTTCATGGCTTGCTTTCCATTCATTCTGGAGTGACATCTCTGTTAGTTGTTTGTGATACAATTCTGCCAAAATCCTAACTTATAAATCAGCCATTTTATGTCTCAGCAGCAAACCTGCAGTAGTTTACTATACCATAGACATGCTAACTGTGATAGCTAACTGTGATAGCTAACGTTTGGAACAAAATACTATTAACCTAAAAAGTTATGTGTGAGAATTCTTCAATAGTGAAGCCAAAATTGTGTTTCAAATCAAAGGAACAGCCAAACAACCAACTATATGGGTTTTCTTTGGTGTTTTTTGTTAGCCTGTATAACTTGAAAACATAGGCTGGCCTATACATACTGGTACTGGTCCACTAATAGATTTCTTGGGCCCTGAGGATTGTGGGGTTTGGTGTTTTTGGACATGATTTACGCCAACAAATGCCATCAGATGACCACACTTTATGGTTAGTAGACTCTTTGCTTGGACAAGTGTCTAAATATAAAATGTCAATATGCAGATTTTTTTCAGAAGAACATCAGACTATAACAAGTGTTTTGCATTTCCCCTGCCAGTTGTTATGATAGATCTGTGTATTTACTACATGAAGAAATTAACCACCACTGCTGGATGCACTCATTTTTCAAAACAACCAGGAAAATGCTAACAGTCTAACTTACTCTATGCATTTGCTTAATTGCTGTTTACACTACACATTCAGGGTGTTCCAATGACCATCAGGATGAGGGCTTTTACTGTCATCACACACCAACTGGAAAGTAATTGTGGCAAAAAAAAACTAAAAAAAACCATCATAACGAGGAAGGCGTTTTGTTCACAAAACAGAACTGACGGCCTGGAATCAAAGCATCAAGAAAATTGTTCTGAAATTACTGTTGCTTATTTGCATGCATTAAACCAGGGTCAAGAAAGTCACATGTGAAGAGGGGGAACAGCCCAGCAGCTTGAATACATTAAAGCAGACTAAATGGTTTGCTGATTTAAAGAGATTAAAGCACACACAGGAAAGTCTGCTCAATGGATTTTAATTATCTTGCAATATATAAATTGTATGTTATCTGGCATTACTGAATTAAATGCTGAATACAAGTGCTCTTTCTGCTTGGGTAAGTGGAATAAAAGGCTACTTAGAATCTTGATTGGGTCTCACACACGCATGATGCTGTAGCTACGAGTGCCCTGAATACATTCCAGCATACCAACCCCCTGTACAGACATCCAAGGAGAGTCTCTTTAATTATGTACTATACAGCCAAGTTTGAGTCCCCTGGCATCCCAGATGATCAAGCAGAGGGATGCAGTGCTTTCTCCCGGAGTCATCTGGCCAAATGGATACCACTTCCAAGAGTAATTTCTGTCAGTCATAATAAGGAGCTAATACATAATGGGACGTGCGCTGAAATGCAAACTATTTACAGAATTCTCTGCAAGGATTTGCAGAGCAATTACAATTTTTAACACCAGAGCCTTGATGAGTTCCTCTATCTATGAAGTACCAGGGAAGAATTTCCTAAATCTGCCATATAATATAAATGATTTAGGTTAATGATTAACTTTGCATCTTATAAAACTGATGTGAAAAATGTTAGTACATCAGAAAAATTAAATAACCTAGTTCAAGTGAAGCAGAAGTAAACAAATGATGTTACACTAGAAATGACACAGCATTGCAAAGGGTACAGTTTACACACTACAACTCTACTGAATTTTTTCCTAGATTTTTTTTATTCACCAAAAAGAAATTGTAAAGTAATAACATTTCCTGAAATTACAGAAAGCTAAATAACGATACAGAGTTATTTTCATACCGTCTTTGTTTTAGGTAGACTGACCATCTGTTTGAAAGTCATTCATGTCTTTCACAGCAACCCACAAAAATACTAATGGGTTTCAAAATTTTTGGACTTAATTCTGACCCTATTTTTGAGCATAATAGCTATGTTTAGAAAGACAAATAACGGTACACTCCAAGGTATGGATGTGCATACATTAATGCTTAATCTAAAACATTACTTTGCTTTTTCTCTTTACTTCTACAGTTTCAAAATGTTTTGATTTGATACTTTTTTATTGAATGCTGTTTATCTACAAGCCATAATGTTGATAAGGATTTTAAGAGAGGGCAGAAAAGCAACCTCAGTTGTCTGATTCTACGGTTTGATGGGTCTCTGTATTTTGTTAAGCAACTATACTTAGCAATTTAAGGATTTAAATTAAGATTAAAACAATTTAATCAAAAAGGTAAAAACTGAGAAGTTGAAGCTCATATTTAGTTAAACCAGTACAAAACTAGTCTAAGAATGATCCTTCTGTGACCTTAGAGGTCATCCAGCAAAGTGCACTGAAAACTATTTATCACAAGACTATTGTAATAATAACAACAGGCATTATTATTTTAGTCATCTGAAAAGGACTGAGGAAACACATTGACAGAACAGCTTCTTACCGTTTTCTGTGTTCTCGTGTTCAGTGTCGGTCAGCGTTAGGTTGGAGTTGGCTCGGCTGGAGAGACACGAGCTCCGGCCCGACTTAGTGTTGCTGCGGCCCCACAGCCTGACTGCGTGTTCCGGCGACATGATGCCGTCCGTCTCTGTGTCTGCGTCCGAGCCCACGCTGACTGAGTAGTCACGGTGAGGCAGCCCGATGTCGCTCCTGTACGTAGCTACACGCGATGGAAGGCCATCTCTAAAGCCGAGGTCTCGCAGGGAAAAGTCTGCACCTAAAGTACGACCATCAATACAGAGCTTCAAAAATTTGCATTTAATCTCACTGTGATACAATTCTGTGTAATTAAATCTGTATTTTTTTTTTAACAGAGCTGTGTAAATGTGTTAGATTAACTGTAATTTGATAATAATCCAGCCACGCCAAGTAGAGTCTACTATGAGTCCTCATTAAACCAGATAGGAATGTTAATACTAACCAACAAACAGTGATGTTATGTTACTTACTTATTTGTATAAATTAAACTCTGATCAAATGACAAAAGAGGAATGGATCTTTGATTTTGTTCTAACCTTGCCGGCTGAATTCATCAACTTCATGGTGAACCATTTCCTTTACGCGGCTCCCATACGCCATCCTCGAGTCATGGTCGAAGGCTTTGAGTGTTTCGCTAGAGCTGTAGGATTTAGAGTTAGGTTTACCATCTTCACTGTCTGCAGAGGAGCTGGTGTAACGGCGCTCTGTGTCCTGCCTGGTTGTGAGCGACCGATAGGGTCTGCGTTCCTTCACCTCCATGGCTGCCTCCACTCTACTTTCAGATGAAAATGTGGGTTGCAACTCCTGTTCAGTTAGAGTGATTCTGTAGAAGAAAATTACAGGGAAAACATTTTATTCAACATACGGAAGAATCAAGTAGGCAGCCTTGTTAAACAAACAAACTACGAACAACTGGAAGGTAGAGGGAAAAAGCATGCATGGTTTTATTTTAAAAATAACCAAAATATAACTAAAATAATAAAAAAAACACAAAACAATGTAGAATGGATATGTATTCAGCCCCTTTTACCCTGATACCCCCAAAACAGAATTCAGTACAACCATTTGGCATTAGAAATCATCACATTAATAAACAGAGTCCATCTGTGTGTAACTTAGTTTCAGTATAAACACAGCTGTTCTGTGAAGGCCTCAGAAGTTTATTAGAGAACATTTGTGAACAAACAGCATGATGAAGTCCAAGGAACACAGCAGACAGGTCAGGGAGAAAGTTGTGGAGACGTTTAAAGCAGGGTTAAGTTATGAAACAATATCCCAGCGTTTAAGCATGTTACAGAGTGAATTTATCACATGAAAATGGAAAGGGTATGGAACAACTTCAAAGAAGGGCTGTACAACAATAGGAAAACATTTTTCTGTGAGTTTTTTTGAATATTGCAATTATGATGTCAGTTGCAATTACACCACAGTTTCCAATGGTCTTATCATTCTTCATGATCTTTAGCCACGTGGTCACTAAACTGAGGTGTGGGCTTCACAAAGACATCCAGATGGTGAAATACATTATTGGTACACATTCTCTGCATGTCCCTAGAAATATATCAGCCTGCTACATCCTGTATCCAAGCAGTCCTTTGCGATTATGATTTTGCACTGACAGATATAATAATGGTTGTGATTTGAGATCTTGTGCAGGTCTATAGTAACCGTACCAAGACATGGTTATCCACCTACACTGACAGACGAGGCAAGGAGAACATTAATCAGAGAATCAGCCAAGAGGCCTGTTTTGATTTAGGAGTAACTGAAGAAATCCACCACTGAGGTAGGAGAATATCTCTAAAGGACAGCAATTAGTTGTGAACTTTTCAATTCTTGTTATCATTGACGAAAGAAACTCATACGAAGTCCTGTCACAGTTTGGCAATAGCCATGTATAAGAAAAATATTCTATGGTCTGATGAGATCAAAATGTAACTTTTTGGACCACGTGCATAACTACCTCTGCACATCATCCTTAACACAGCTTCCTAAGAAGTGGCAGTACAATGCTGTGGGGATGCTTTTCTTCAGATGGGACTGAGAAGCTGGTCAGAGTTGATAGGACAGGGAGATGGATGGAGCTAAGTACAGGGTGATCTTAGAAGAAAATTTGTAAGAAGATGCTGCTAAAAGACTTGATATGTGGGCAGAGGTTCACCTTCCAACAGGACAATGACCCTGAACATACTGTATGCACACCACACTTTTCAGATTTTTATGTATAAGAAAATTTTTATGTTTAAGAAAATTGAAAATCAGAATTAATCCCAATTACAATTACGCACTTACAGGGGTTGGACAATGAAACTGAAACACCTGGTTTTAGACCACAAAAATTTATTAGTATGGTATAGGGCCTCCTTTTGCGGCCAGTACAGTGTCAAGTCGTCTTGGGAATGACATATACAAGTCCTGCACAGTGGTCAGAGGGATTTTAAGCCATTCTTCTTGCAGGATAGTGGCCAGGTCACTACGTGATACTGGTGGAGGAAAACGTTTCCTGACACGCTCCTCCAAAATACCCCAAAGTTGCTCAATAATATTTAGATCTGGTGACTGTGCAGGCCATGGGAGATGTTCAACTTCACTTTCATGTTCATCAAACCAATCTTTCACCAGTCCTGCTGTGTGTATTGGTGCATTGTCATCCTGATACACAGCACCGCCTTCAGGATACAATGTTTGAACCATGCACATGGTCCTCAAGAATGGTTCGGTGGTCCTTGGCAGTGACGTGCCCATCTAGCACAAGTATTGGGCCAAGGGAATGCCATGATATGGCAGCCCAAACCATCACTGATCCACCCCCATGCTTCACTCTGGGCATACAACAGTCTGGGTGGTACGCTTCTTTGGGGCTTCTCCACACCGTAACTCTCCCAGATGTGGGGAAACACATCTGGGATGTAAAGGTGGACTCATCAGAGAGCAATACATGTTTGACATTGTCCACAGCCCAAGATTTGCGCTCTTTGCACCATTGAAACCGACGTTTGGCATTGGCATGAGTGACCAAAGGTTTGGCTATAGCAGCCCGGCCGTGTATATTGACCCTGTGGAGCTCCCGACGGACAGTTCCAGTGGAAACAGGAGAGTTGAGGTGCACATTTAATTCTGCCGTGACTTGGGCAGCCGTGGTGTAGTGTTTTTTGGATACAATCCGGGTTAGCACCCGAACATCCCTTGCAGACAGCTTCCTCTTGCGTCCACAGTTAATCCTGTTGTATGTGGTTCGTCCTTCTTGGTGGTATGCTGACATTACCCTGGATACCGTGGCTCTTGATACATCAAAAAGACTTGCTGTCTTGGTCACAGATGCGCCAGCAAGACGTGCACCAACAATTTGTCTTCTTTTGAACTCTGCTATGTCACCCATAATGTTGTGTGCATTTCAATATTTTGAGCAAAACTGCGCTCTTACCCTGCTAATTGAACCTTCACACTCTGCTCTTACTGGTGCAATGTGCAATCAATGAAGACTGGCTACCAGGCTGGTCCAATTTAGCCATGAAACCTCCCACACTAAAATGACAGGTGTTTCAGTTTCATTGTCCAACCCCTGTATTTGTGTTGTCTATTACATAAAATTCCATTAAAATACATAGAAATGTTTAGTTGTTGCATAACAAGATGAGTGAAAGCTCACAAAGTAAGAAGACCTTTGTTATGAACTGTATAGTTAAAAACTGTTACCTGTTTCTGTTCCATAAGCAAACATCCAAAATCGTGTTTACAGAAAATATAAGGAAAAAGCATTCTACTCCAACACAACCAAAAATTAAAGTGCCACTTGAATAAGTCGCTTCAGAAACACATACTGTCTAATTTCAATTCAGTTCATTTATATAGCAGTAATTCACAACACATGTCTCAAGGCACTTTACCAAAATCCAAAATCAAAATAGACTTTCCCAGCTGGAGGTTTTGCATGGCTCAGGCCACATCCAAGAGCATCAGCCTTCCATCTAATAAAATATGAAACAACAAATCATGCACCTATAAAGTTTATGACACAAGTCTTCCACAAATATTGTACTTCATGTCTCGCATAGAAAATGCTGGGTGTCAGGCCAGTGGAAAAAGTGGCAGGTGTCCTTCTTTGAATTGTGTTGTTTACCTGACACAAATCATTCTGAACCTGAAAGATGTGGTGCCAGACACATCTAGGGGCCACTGTGAACCAGCAGAGGTGATTAAAATCTGCATCGTAAAGCCCCAACTGCCAAACAGCACACTCAGGATAAGATCAATAGGAGACCGAGGAAATTTCAGTATTCAGCTATGCACCATTTTTTTACATGCCGTCAAGGACGAAATACTGAAGTGAATATCAAAAAAAGAAAAAAAATGCGGTGTCAGTGAAATATAAGATGAATCGATGGGTAATTGTACAGTAGTTAAGTCATGTGGCCTTGCAATGTGGCTCATTTAAAGTGACCAAGTGTTAGAGGACATTAGGTTGCATTAACAAATGTCAATGTGCAAGTAAACTGTATTAAACGTTTGGTGACTGTTGTTTTAAAGATAAAGTACTAAACATGTCATTTACCGCGCATTCTAAAAGTAGTCATACAGGTTTTGTCATGTTACGACTACAAACTTCAAGGTCTTTTATTAGGATTTTATATTTAAAGACCTATTCAGAGTAGTTCAAGTGGAAGGAAATTGGTGGGTGCTTTTTAAAAGCATTTACATTTAAAAATTACAATTAAAAAAGTGTGGCTCACATTTGTATTCAGCACCCTTTCGTCTGATACCCCTAAATGAAATCCTGTGCTAGAAATTTCCTTTAACACTCGCCAAATTATATTGCAAAGACCACCAGTGTATAATTTGAGAAGCATGAATGATTTTGCAAAGCAATGTATTGTTGGAGTTTATTATATTTGTTAAATATCCATTATTATTTAATTATGATTCTGCTTCCACACTAGTCGGCCCCTTTGGGCAAAAATGAGTTGCAACTCACTCGAGGACACATAACTGTTTTGAACAAGAGATAAATACTAATCCAGTCAAATCTGAGACTTTTTACTGACAATATGCTGTCCTGTTCAGACAAGGATTTATCCACCAGATAAGCTCTTTATGAATACAGTATGAGGTTTGTGCCGGACAGAGAAATAAACAATAATCCTCAATGAACTGTATTTGGCCTCATTCTGAAAAAGAAAAGAAAAACGTTTCATTTGGGAAGTCTTTGTTGGCTTTGGGGGTCTCTTTTTGTATGTATTGACAGCTTAAAAGATCCTGGTGATTAATGATTCGAGGCCACATGAAGAGTGAGAGGCTGGTGGGAAGGTCAGAGTGTGTGTGAGTGTGTGTGAGTGTGTTTGGGGGGCGGGTGTTGCCATAAGAGCACTTCAGCTGCTCCTAAGATTTCAAATGCGGCAAATTTTTTCAAATTTAACTCAAGATCCTCGAACCAAATACAAGAGGGTGGAAAACAAGTAGCTTCCCAAACTTTTTAAGAATGCTTTGTAAAAGTGCATTGTTTTTGTTTCCAAAGAGCTGGGCTAAGTGCTCTAGCCAAAATACTGCAGAAACTTTCCACCTCATTATTAATCAGCTCGTATGCAATGAGATGTACCATGGGAACCCAGCAAGGGTTTCAGCAAACTGCACACAATGACTGATGATATGCGATGCAAATATACTTCTGTTCAGTACTCATGCATCTTAAGAGCCGCTAGCAAGATCTCTCAATGCCGTTGTTAAAAAACTACCGAATGATTTTAACGAACCCAAAAAAGATTTCCTACTAAGAGACAGGTAATAAGTTCTATACGGACTAATTCAAAAGCAATGTTATCGTTTCCAGATAAGAGTTGGCCGACAGTGAGAAGTGCCTTAAAGTAATGAAAGAGAAGGTTAGTAAGAGAGCATTCACAAAGACGTATTCACAAAGTTATTAGCAAACACCAGTGAAAAATAACCGCCACTGATAAAAATCTCTAAAACGAAGATAAGAATCGTGCTTTTATTTCAAAGTAGTTCTTCAAAAGCCTGAGCTGCAGAACTTAAGCTGTGCCAGAAAAGAAACCAACTGGGTATCTTTGCATTGATCCAAAATCAACTGAGGTCTCTCTTGAAAGACAAAAGAAATGATGGATGGTCTGTTTTCCTCTTTAAAGCAATTGCAGACTCCACCTTTTTCAATTTCATTATCTGCACCAGGGTATATTATGGTTCGTCTGTGGATGTAAAAGGAAATGTGTAGCAGCCTTGAGGTCTGCCGAGGAGGGATGTGGTCCAACAAAGAAAGTGTTGCAGGGAGAACTGCACAGTGAAATCAATCAGTGACAGTGATGCTGCTGAAATGTATAGTTGTTGTAACATTCTGAAAACTGAGAACTTTTGACCTGTTGCAAGATTTTCTTTAACACCTCCTTGAAGATAAAAGCAGGTTGATTAGAGTATATCAACAAAGAGGTTAAAATCTATTGTTCAGAACTGGAAAACAGTTCAGCAGGTTATAAAGACCACCCGATAACCATGGTTATTTTTTCATGTTTGGGTTAGACATTGCCACCTATGATAAAATATACTGTATTTCCAGTTTACCAAACTGGACAATTTCAGCTGCAGCAGCAAAAAAACTAAAGTGCTGCCAATTTCTAAAGAAAAGAAACTAGCTATAATTAACATGGCCCCTATGATACAAGTTGGGTTAAAAGCCTGCAGTTTTTAATACCCACATTGGACAGCTAAGAGTGGACAATATTTAAAGGGTTTTGTTTTTTTTCTATTCAACCCATTAGTTTTGTGTTTTCTACTCTAAGGACACTTTTTGGCAAAAAAAAACAAAAAAACCAAAAAATACATATATATACATATATATATATATATATAATCACTGTGTCTTTGATGTAGATTTTACATGCCTGCAGTTGACCAGTGGCATTTCTCTCAAATGCAAGTAAAAACTTTCAGACAGCAAATGCTAAAAGAGAGCAGTGTTCTGTCGAGAAGGCAGAATTCCCCAAGATTGTGTCGGCCATAAAATAACATTTCTATTGTAAAACCCCTGTTTTATTGGTCCTATGCCATATTCTGATTTTTCCAGAAACCAAACTTCAGGTTATTCATTATCTTCAACCGATTATCAACATTTGAGTTGTTAGTTTACAGCCTCAAAAACATGCTAAAAATCATGATAGATGTCAACTTAATTTATTTTACTTAACCAGCTAATTTTTTACATATATTTATACATATATTTTTGCATATTCAACTCTTCAAAACCAGCTACAGCAAAATGAAGATATCTCTGTTTCCTGACACAAAAAACCTATCTCACACCCACCCCTTAAATATACCACCTGCAGGTTAAACAGTGGCAGCCTTTGTTAAAAACACTTCCTGAGACTTTAGCCGGGAAGTTGTGACCATTGCTATAGTGTAAGAAGTTAAATATGGGATCTTAATAGGCGGGAGCCGTTTTGTGGTCTGATATAAATGCAAATGGCTCTGCACTATCCATCAAACAATTAGCAGTATGCTGAGAATTGCTACTCAGAGCTGGTGCTGAATAATAATCTGCCCTCCACCCTCTGTACAATCTTTGTTTCCCTGAAATGTTGAAGATTCTTCTTTGCAGAAGGCAGGACTAAATGCTGAAATATTCAGACGATACAGACAAGAGACACAGTGATGCACATGGACAATGTGTGAATGATCTAAGTGATTACTAGTTACATGTGTGTGAAGTTATTTATGAGTCTTGACATTTTTACAGAAATGACAGCTGATATACCATTATATATTAAATAAATTAACCAACAAAAGTACACAAAATGTGAAAGATTTCAATAGATTATTATTTCCATTTTGACTGGGCCAACAAATGACAAAGTGATTCTATGTCTACCGGGGATTTAAAAAGCTGTGGTTTCAAAACCACTAAGATTTTCCATAAAACCAATCCTATGATTTTTAATGAGATTCCAGAGAAAGCATCAGAGTGACTGGGGTTTTCTCTGACTGCATGGAGCAGAAGCTAGTAAGCTAAAGTGCTGCCCTTTTCCCACCTGTTACTATGCACTGCTGGTCACCTGCCTTAAAGAAGATTTACTGCTAGTAAGAAAGACAAATTCCACTGTTGGCTGTGGAAATATTTCCCATCGCTAAAAATACAGACAGTAACGGTGGTTAAACCTAAAGAAGCCCCATCTATCACTCTTGTTGTGGTAACTTTGCTTTAAAACTACAGTTAGCAAGTTATGAATTGCATGTCTGTTAAGCAGCTGGAGCAGTTAGCCTGACTAATTGTCCAGAGTGATATACTTCCCGTTTTACTCTTTAAAATCCAGAGCTACAAAAAGGTATAAAAATTTTAAGTCCTTTTAATTAGATGACAAGGAGAGGTACAGGCCAGAGGCTCTCCTTCTGCGGCTGGTGTTGTGCATTGCCAGCCAGATGGCTGAAAGAAGGTTATTACACATTTGAGGAAAAAGGCCAAACTAGGCTGTTGGGACACCTCTTGCAAAAAAACAGACAATCATGGTGAGGAACGGGGTTTGACAGCCTCAGGTAAACATGTGATGCAAAATAATGTCGGTAAATCTCGTACACTTCATCTTCGGCTTCATACGGGACCAGGTCGTGGGGGCAGCAGACTCAGCAGAGACACCTAGACGTCCCTCTCCCCGGACACCTCCTCCAGCTCCTCTGGGGGGAGCACAAGGCGTTCCCAGGCCAGCCGAGAGACATAGTCCCTCCAGCGTGTCCTGGGCTGTCCCCTGGGCCTCCTCCCGGTGGGATGTGCCAGGAACACCTCCCAAGGAAGGCGTCCAAGAGGCATCCGGTACAGATGCCCAAGCCACCTCAACTGGCTCTCTCAATGTGGAGGAGCAGGGGCTCTACTCCAAGCTTCTCCCGGATGGCCAAGCTCCTCACCCTATCACTAAGCAAGTGCCTAGCCACGCTCCGGAGGAAGCTCATTTCAGCCGCTTGTATCCAGGATCTTGTTCTTTTCGTCATGACCCAAAGCTCTCTCTTCACCACAACGGACCGGCACAGCATCCCTATTACTGAGGCAGCCACACCAATCCATTGGGCAATCTCCCACTCCATTCTCCCCTCACTCATGAACAAGATACTTGAACTCCTCCACTTGAGGCAGGAACTCCCCTCCAACCTGAAGAGGACAAGCCTCCCTTTTCTGGTTGAGAACCATGGCCTCGGACTTGGAGAAGCTGATCTTCATTCCAGCCGCTTCACACTCTGCTGCGAACTGCCCCAGTGCATGCTGTAGGTCTTGGTTAGAGGGGCCCAGTAGGACAACGTCATCTGCAAAAAGAAGAGACAAAATCCACAGACCCCCAAACAAGACCCCTTCCGGCCCTTGGCTGTGCCTAGAAATCCTGTCCATAAAAGGTATGAACAGGAACGGTGACAAAAGGCAGCCCTGACGGAGTCCAACATGCACCGGGAACAGGTCCAACTTAATGCCGCCAATGCGGCAGGATCGAGGAGATCCTCAAAGTTCTCCTTCCACCGCCCGAAAATGTCCCCAGTCGAGGTCAGCAGCTCTCCACCTCCACTGTAAACAGTGTTGGCAAAGCGCTGCTTCCCCCTCCTGAGGCGCCGGACGGTTTGCCAGAATCGCTTCGAGGCCAACCAGTAGTCCTTACTGAACTCCTCCCAGGCCTGAGTTTTTGCCTCTGCCACAGCCCGGGCCGCAGCACACCTGGCCTCATGGTACCCGTCAGCCGCCTCAAGCCGATAGGACTCCTTCTTCAACTTGACAGCATCCCTTACTGCCGGTATCCATCACCGGGTTCAGGGATTGCTGCCGTGACAGGCACCGCAGACCTTACAGCCACAGCTCCGGGCAGCTGCATCAACAAGCCCTCAGGGAGGTGGGAGTTGAATACATCCCTGGCCAAGTGCTCTGCCAGACATTCCCAGTAGACCCTCACTGCGTGCTTGTGACTGCCAAGTCCGGCTTTCTCCTCTTCCAGCGGATCCAACTCACCACCAGGTGGTGATCAGTGGACAGCTAAGCCACTCTCTTCACCCAAGTGTCCAAAACATGCGGCCGAAGGTCTGAAGACACGACAACAAAGTCGATCATTGACCTCCTGCCTAGGGTGTCCTGGTGCCATGTGCACTGATGAACACTTTATGCTTGACATGGTGTTCATGATGGACAATCCATGACTAGCAAAGAAGTCCAATAATGAAACACCACTCAGATTCAGACAGGGGAGGCCATTCCTTCTGATCACGCCTCTCCAGGTGTCACTGTCATTTCCCACGTGAGCGTTGAAGTCCCCCAGCAGAATAATGGAGTCCCCAGAAGAGGCACTATGCAGCACCCCCGACAGGGACGCCAAGAAGGCCGGGTACTCCACACTATTGCTCAGCCCGTAGGCTGAAACGTCAGGCACCTGTCCCCAACCCGAAAGCGCAGGGATGCGCCCTCTCAATAAACCCCAACATGAGACGGCTGAGCTGGGGGGAAACAAGCAAACCCAACCCAGTTCACCGCCTCTCCCTGTGGGCCACTCCAGAGTAGAAGAGAGTCCAGCCCCTCTTGAATGATGGGTTCCAGAGCCGACGCTGTGCATAGAGGTGAGCCCGACTATTTCTAGTCGATATGTCTCGGCCTCCCGCACAAGCTCAGGCTCTTTCCCCTCTAGCGAGGTGACATTCCACGTCCCTAGAGCCAGCCTAAGCATCCCGAGATCGGGCTGCCGAGGTCTCCACCTTCGTCCGCTGCCCGATCCTCTTTTCACCGGTCCCTCATTGGTCCCCCTGCAGGTGATGGGCCCACTGGGCCCTCGCGTCTCTCGTTCGGGCTTGGCCCTGCTGGGTCCCGGTTTGGAGTGACAACAAAAATTGCGATAAATACACAAATAATTAACTAAACAGCGATAATGTCTTTTTAAATTGAGCAGCGGTAGTGTGGAAGAGAAAGCCCCCCCACAATTATTAAGGTCTACAGTTGGGAAGATACAAACAGCATGTCTGATAAGCAGCCAACTGTAGCTTAACTTAAAGCTGAAATTCAATTTAAAGCCGAAATTCAACTTATATCAAATAACCTGCAGCACATTTTTTTCTCTTTTATGTCATATAATCCTTAGGAGAAAATCTAAATGGGCAAATAAGAAACCGAATTATTGGTATTGGCCAGGAAAAACCGGATTGGTGCATTTCTAATTTTCAAAATGTATTAAGAGCTCAACAGCAAAAAATATGATCTTGTTCACAAGGAAAAGGTTTACTTGTAAAGTAGTGCTATTACATTAAAACATTAGCTTTAGGAATATGTTCTGATCATATAACATGTTATTACAATATTCTTTTAGCTATAGCAAGATTTTGTTTTACATTTTCGTGTTATTGCCTTTGTGTTATTGCCTTGGTATTTCACTCACCGTGAGAATCTCATACCGCCCCATGCCTACTTCTAGACATGCATGGAGGAAATTTGGGCAGATATCAAGAACATTGTCTACAACATCTATTGAGAGCAAAGAATACTCCAAACAAGCACCACTTACCCTTTTTCTGAAGGATTTTCACATGCTTCAGCTCTATAGAAAAGCTTCCTCAGTCAACAGAAAGGTGTGTTTTCAATAGAGGGGAAGAAAGGCTTGGGTAGATGTGGTGGGGGTGGTTAAACGGCTTGTCAGACAGAACTGAATATGGTAGTACTTTACCAAGCAGGGGACGGGGGGAACAGCAGCGAATGGGTATCTCAGCAGCCTTCTTCCGGGATCAAAAGCGAGCCCCACAAGCGCATTAAATAGAATGCGTAAAAACCTGCCTCAACATAAACAAAAGTAGCCTGGGACCATTGCTGCAGCATGCTCCCTGCTACTCATCACTCTAAGCAATTCAAGGTTTAGTCCTGACAGCAGGAGCACAAAAAGGGAATAATGCTTTCAAACCAGCCATGTAAGCAACAGGGAGAAGCAGGCTGTTTATTCACTCTCTGCAGTGATGAACACTGCTGACCTTGGCAAAATGCAGCTCATAAGGATTGATCCAGGGTTACACAGCCCAACCTGACTTAATGGAAACAAGTAATAGGTAGTCGTAAGGTTCACATAGTCCTGAGGAACAATCGGGAAAAGAAATAAAGTTCACATACGTTTAAAAGAGGGTCTTTCTACAAGTACTCGGCTGGTGACCTGCCTCTCATTAGTCTGCAACTACTGCTCATTATCCTGCAAAGGCAACACATAAATTTGATTTATAGTTTGGCCTGCAGGGAAACCAAGCCTAATACCAGCTAAGCAATAATCAACCTACTGTAAACTTGCAACTGTCAAAGTCACTGTTATATATATTTGAGGTTCACAGCTGTAGCCTGAGGAAGGTCTGAAACCCAAACACTGAAAATAAATGATGTGGCGAACAAAAATATGTTAAGTTTAGTTCTCAAGGGTTCAGGACTAGTTCTTTGGAAGCACAAAAAAAAACTATTCTCACTGCAATGACCCCAAGGTCAATCGCAACATAATAGAGAAGAATAGATGCAGTGTATTACGCACACAGCTCTGAAATATTCTACTTTTTAAAATAACAGCAGCATCTGTTCTGAAATTAAAGTATTTTTGCTCTGTTTTTGTTTTATTATGCTGCTGACAAGCAGATTCCCTTCTGTTGACTTTTACAGGAATATCAAAATGCATGATTTTTGTTCGCTTTTGCTGTTAAATGTAATCTTTTACCTCTAACTAGGTGCCCATTCTATAACATCATAGTAAAGTTAAATCTTGAAGAGTCGCACTTGGAGTAGATCTGGGCCTGTTACTGATTTCAAGGTATAACAAGGTTTCAAGTTGTGGTTTCAAAATTGCTAAAATCTTCTGCTGTACTGTTCATATGGTAAAGTCCCACTAATCAGAGGCCAGTCAGAGTGCCAGAGAGCCCTGAGTTTTCTCCAGCTGTATGAAGCATAGTGTTTACCAGAGCAGGCTGTCCCCCACCTGTTTCTGCACACTGCCAGTCAGCTGTCTGAACAAAGCTCACGACACCTTCTACGTACTTACAAACCCAACAAACTGAGATATTTAGAAACATTGTCAGCCTCAAAAAGCTTCGACCAACAATATAGGGCTTCGTGATGACAGGAAAAAATATGATTGCAATGCTATATGTTGAAAGTTGAGTGAATAATTTCAATTTAATTTATATATATATATATATATATATATATATAATATATTATATATATAAAATATATATATATTAATATATATATATATATTTTATATATATATATATATATAAAATATACATATATGCTCTGACAACCCAGACCAGGAAGCAGGGTCGTAGGGACCATGGACCAGGAGGCAGGGTCTGTACTGCTACCTACCCATTACCCTATTGAGAAAGTGTCTCGCCCACGGCCAGAACTGAATAGATTTAAAAATAATTAAAAATGAGGAAATCAGGAAAATCTAATAAAAATAAACACAACTCAGACTAAAAATAAAAATAAAACAATTAAGTGTGGCTTACTGAATATAAGATCTCTCTCTTCAAAGACTTTGCTAGTTAGTGACCTGATTTGTGACAATCAGATTGATTTATTTTGCCTCACAGAAACCTGGCTGCAGCAAGAGGATTATGTTACTATAAATGAATCAACTCCTACTAATTATTTAAATTTTCACATTCCTCGAAATACTGGGCGAGGAGGAGGAGTAGCAACCATCTGTCTGATTTATTGACTTGTCCCAGACGAATCAATAGCTACAACTCTTTTGAATATTTAATCCTTAGTTTTCCTCATCCAAATTGCAAAGCACTAAAACCACTTCTGTTTGTTGTTTTGTACCGTCCACCAGGCCCTTACTCTCAATTTTTAGATCAGTTTTCAGACATTTTATTTGATTTAGTGTTAAAGACAGATAAGGTTATTATAGTGGGGGATTTTAACATTCATGTTGACACTGAAAGTGATAGCTTGAATATAGCCTTTAATGCTATCTTAGACTCAATTGGCTTTGCTAAAAACATTAACAAACCTACTCACCTTTGTCTTCATTATCTGGACCTTGTGCTGACATATGGCATTGAGTGTAAAGACATAACAATATTTCCTCATAACCCTGTCCTGTCTGACCATTTTTTAATAACATTTGAGTTTAATTTAACCGAGTACTCCACACCTGAAAGAAAATTTCATTATAGTAGATCATTATCAGACAATGCTGTAACAACCTTTAAAGAATCTGTTCCACTTTTGATTTCCTCATTATCCCAGAAAAACACAGTGGAGGGCAATAATTTTGTTTCTTCCCCTTCAGAAATTGATTCTCTTGTTCAGTGTTACTTCATCATTGCGTGGTGCGTTAGACAATGCAGCCCCATTGAAAAAGAAGGTAATTATTCATAGGAGGCTAGCTCCCTGGTTTAATTCAGAGCTGCGTACTTTAAAGCACAATGTTAGAAAATTGGAGAGAAAATGGCGCTCTACACGACTAGAGGATTCCTACTTAATCTGGAAAAATAGCCTACTGTTGTACGAAAATACACTTCACCAAGCTAGAACAGCTTATTTCTCATTATTAATAGAAGAGAACAAGAATAATCCCAGGTTTCTCTTTAGTACAGTTGCTAAACTTACACAGAGTCATAGCTCTGTTGAGCCATCCATTCCCTTAGCTCTTAGCAGTCATGAGTTTATGGGATTCTTCCTAAATAAAATTGATTCTATTAAAAAGAAAATCTCCGATATACTCCTGAAGATGATTACTTCATCCTCAGCAAGTGAGACAACATTGGAAGTAACTGTAGAACCTGATCTGTATTTGGACTGCTTTGATCCTGTGGAGCTTCCTGAGTTATCAGAAATATTAACTTCATCTAAACCTTCAACTTGTATGTTAGACCCAATCCCAACCAAATTATTTAAGGAAGTGTTTCCTCTGATTACCAGCCCCATTTTAGATATGATTAATTTATCCTTAGTAAATGGATATGTACCACAAGCTTTTAAGGTAGCTGTAATTAAACCTTTGCTTAAGAAACCTTCGCTTGATCGAGATGACTTAATAATTTACAGACCTATATCCAGTCTTCCATTCTTATCTAAAATTCTTGAGAAAATAGTTGCTAATGAAACGTGTGAGCATTTATACAGCAATGACCTGTTTGAAGAGTTTCAGTCAGGCTTCCGAGCTCATCATAGCACTGAAACAGCTCTGCTGAAAGTCACTAATGAAATTCTTCTAGCCTCAGATAATGGACTTGTGTCTGTACTTGTCCTGTTAGATCTCAGTGCTGCATTTGATAAAGTCAATCACAATATTCTCTTAGAAAGGCTGGAATATGCTGTAAGGATCAGGGGAACAGCACTAGGCTGGTTTAAATCTTATTTGTCTGACAGATTCCAGTTTGTTCATGTAAATGATAAATCATCTTTAAACTCCAGGGTTAATTGTGGAGTACCACAGGGTTCAGTACTTTGGCCAATTCTCTTTACTATATATGTGCTTCCAATAGGTAAAATTATCAGGCAGCATAGAATAAATTTTCACTGTTACGCTGATGATACTCAGCTTTACTTATCCATAAATCCTGATGAGCCCAACCAGTTAGATAGACTACAAGCATGTCTTGAAGACATAAAAACTTGGATGACCTTAAATTTTCTGCTTCTAAATTCAGACAAGACAGAAGTTGTCGTCTTTGGACCAGAGTCTTTAAAAAAGAAACTGCTTAGTCAATCAGTTAACCTGGATGGCATTAAATTGACCTCCGATAATAAAGTAAAAAACCTTGGTGTTATTTTTGACCAGGATTTAAATCCCATATTAAACAGGTTTCTAGGATTTCCTCTCCGGAACATTGCCAAAATTAGAAATATCCTGTCCAGGAGTGACGCTGAAAAACTAATCCATGCATTTGTTACTTCAAGGCTGGACTATTGTAATTCGTTACTATCAGGAAGTCCACAAATGCAGTTAAAAGCCTTCAGCTGATTCAAAATGTTGCAGCAAGAGTTCTGATGAAAATTAAAAAGAGAGATCATATTTCCCCTACTTTAGCTTCCCTTCATTGGCTCCCTGTTAAATCCAGAATAGAATTTAAAATTCTCCTCCTCACATATAAAGCCCTTAATGATTTAGCTCCATCATACATCAGAGATCTGATTGCTCCTACATTCCTAACAGAGCACTTCGTTCTCAGACTGCAGGTTTACTGGTGGTTCCTAGAGTCTCTAGAAGTAGAATGGGAGGCGGATCCTTTAGTTATCAGGCTCCCCTCCTGTGGAACCAGCTCCCAGTTTTAGTCCGTGAGGCAGACACCCTGTCTACTTTTAAGGCTAGGCTTAAAACTTTCCTTTTTGATAAAGCTTATAGTTAGTGGCCTAGATTATCGTGAGCTATCTTGCTTCTTTTTACCTCCGTCTTCTTCCCTCCCTGTTGGATGGAGTAAGGGGGAGTCAGGATTAGCCTAAACCGGCTCAGTTATGGTTGAGGTGCAAACACACTCTCCATTTCTGCTACCAGTATGACCCCCTCTCTTTTCCAATAGTTAAAATCAATCTGAAAGAGAGAGGTATCCCAATCGTTGTGGTTTTTAGTATAACAATGGCCATCAGTGGGACCCTTTGTGGGGTGCCTTGAGACGACATTGTTGAAAATAAGCGCTGTTTAACTAAATAATCTGAACTGAAACTTTCTGTGTAGTTATGCTGCTATAGGCTTAGGCTGTTGGAGGAAGTAATGACCACTTTCACCCTCTTTGCTACATTCTCACACTACTCAACAATTTTGCATTATTTGCTGTTATTTCAGCTTTTAACTTTGTTCTCTCTCTTTTCTCTTCCTAGAAGCTACACCTGGCCTGACTCTGTGTCTACCTGTGACACCTTTCTGCAGAGGGGCATCGCCCAAGCTTCTGCTAGCAACAACTTAATGCTCACCCTCTACCGATGATCCACATGGCCCTGTCTTTCAGTGTTTAACCCTTTCTCTCTCCTAGACATACCTACTGACTGAGCTTTTGCTGTGACTAATGCTATGTGCTCTCTTTCAGACTCCAACCTTGAAAACTGGCTCAGAGTTTCTGTTCTTTCTTTCTAGGTGAAACGACTAAAGGAGGTACATCCATTAACATTTACTTTTCCTTCCCATAGAAAGGACTCCTGGATCAGTGCTTCTTTGTTCTCTTTGAGTCACTTCTCTGTTCTCTCAAACCCCCAGTCGGTTGTGGCAGATGGCCGCTCACACTGAGCCTGGTTCTGTGGAGGTTTCTTCCAGTTAAAAGGGAGTTTTTCCTCTCCACTGTCGCTACATGCATGCTCAGTATGAGGGATTGCTGCAAAGTCAACGCCAGTGACTGTCCACTGTCTCTACATGCTCATCTGGGAGGAGTGAATGCTACAAATCTCTGACTCGACGCAATCTGTTGGGTTTCCTTAGATAGAAAAACTTTTTATCCAATTTGAATAAATAACTGAATCTGACTGCACTGTTCAATGATTAGGGTTAATTGGAATGTATGTACCTGAGCTTTGTGAAGTGCCTTGAGACAACATGTGTTGTGTATTGGCGCTATATAAATAAAACTGAATTGAATTGAATTGAATTGATATATATATATATATATATCATCACATCAACCATCACTGATCCACCCCCCTGCTTCACTCTGGGCATGCAACAGTCTGGGT